>LR737395.1:4048094-4059829 GCA_902655005.2 Marronus borbonicus
GAACGTATTGACACCGATTTCTTTTCTATGAAATTTACAGAAAATAACAAACAATACCACTGAAGATTATTCTCGAATTTCATTAAGCACTGTAACTTTCGGCCGGCACTGTAAGTATATACCTACAACGTGCCTACAATCCTATCCGGCCGCCGAAAGTTGCAACTGTATTCATCATACACACAATATAATTTTTGGGGATAAATTATTATCCTTCATGGCGGTGTTGTACCATCGCCAAGGTTTTGAGCAAAAGAATGCTAGTTTCTTTAATTAAATGTAGTGTAACTTTTAACGTTTTTCAATTAAACGCGTTCTAAAATAAATGTTAAAGAAAGGTATAAAGTAATTGGATACCAAGTTGACACTATTTGATAAAGAATTATCCAAACTAACCGACGTAGTGAACATTCTCCCTGCAATTGAGAAATTTATCACTGAATTTTACCTGAAAAGAAGAAAGTACTATCTTTACAGCTATTACATTGCACCGTTTGGGATTAGCAACGATACACATATTTTATACAATACTTTGCGAGTCAGCGGCAGATATATGGGAACTGACATCATATTTACCCACACCGAAATTAAGTGTAAGTACAAGCAGCATACGTTGTTGTCATAATTGTGTTAATCATGTATCTACCTATGAGTAAAACTTATCTTAGATTCAACGAAAACCTTAAGTGAGGGATCCGATTACAAAAAAAGTTTTATTAGCAACATGGTTCCAACATTACCATTGATGTTTGTTAAACTATTAATTATGTCTAGTAGTAGCTGGTAAAAATTGTTTTGTCGCTATAAGCTTGCCGAAACGTAGTATGCGCATGGGTTCTGGGAAGAAGGACGGAAGGAAAGGTAAAGGATGAGAGGTGTAAACAACTGCGACGTCGTTCGGAACACTTACCTAGTTTCTTAAAATAGTATAAAACAGAATTTAATTTCGTACGAATTTTGTTGTATACAGAGCGCAACAATGGCACACCCCTCTTTTATTACTCGATATGTATGTTAGACAACAATTTTAGGAATATGATATAATGTTAATTATGCGTAATTAGGAAAAATATTCCAAAACCAAAATTGAAAAGCACATATCCCAAAGAAAGCATTCCTTTGTCCAAACGCTTTCAAATTTAGCCATAAAATTTCCTGTGTGTATTGGTTGAGATGATAAATGTTAGTAAATTGTTTTTATCAGCGGATGTAGCGGCTGATCATCAGGAAAGTACTGTAATGAATAATGATAGCAAGGACTGTGGCGTAGTATGGTAAACAACACATAAGTATCGGCACCCTCCGCACCACACAATTTTAATTTATACTTATGTGTTGTTTAGGAAAGTACTGGCTTTACCAATTTAAAAATGATTTTGTTTAATTTTAATAAACCCAACATCATGTATATTATGACTAGAGGTGATGCACAATTCATCTGTATTAGGTTTTCCTATGCCTATTTCTATCGGTTTCTACAATAATCAATCAAAATTGCAATAATCTTTTTTTTTTCTATTTGAAAATAAGTTTTAAGTGAATTAATTTAAAGAAAAAGCGGACAAAGGCTCCTCCCTCGTAAGAAAAAAGGCCTATTAATAATATTTATCGTAACACAGCAGTAGAAATACAATATTAGCATGTATTATTGAAAGTAGTCCAAAACTTAACAAAATAGAATATTATGTAGTACTTAATTTAACTTAAAGTAATAATAATAATAATATTGAGGTGATAATGAAAGAAAGAAAAAGCTAAGCTAACAAAATGATGCAGAATTTCATTCTGCACCCCTGGTCATAATATACAGGGTGTTCCATTTAACATGGTTGACAAAAATCATTTTAAGATTGGTAAAGTCAATATTTTCTTCACGACCAGCGAGTGGTCGTAGATGCACTTTCTTTAGGATATGTGACTTCTGTCTTTTTCCTGACTTGACAAGATGGCTTGGTGGAAAGCAGTTCACGTCAAATGAAGAGGTCACTACCGAAACACGGGCTTATTTAGGAGAATTAAACAAATGCTATTATTTGAATGGCTTGAAAAAGTTGAAATCTCGCTGTCGTAAATACATGGAGTTATGTCGAGAAATAAATTTACTAAATGCAAAACAATTACGTTGTCTTCCTTAACACAGGTATCTATCGGTCCATCGTATAACATGCACTATTAGAACCAGCCTTCAAATTACTATGGGTTCTATCTAACCATTCTGAAAAGCAGTGTATCAAAACCATTACTTTTAAGACAAAAAATAGAAAATTAGATAAAAAAGAACTAGAAAGGAAAAAAATGTTTTTTCTAAGCTTTCTATTAAATTTGTGGCCACCATCCTCAAGACTATTTACCTAACTATTGGCAAAAAAAAAACAATTTTCCAAGGAAAATTTATTCTATTTCTTAAAAACGAGAAAACATTACTACAGAATTCTGGAGCAAGTGCTGTGATAAGGCTATTGATACTCAAGCCAATTACTTGAAAAATTAATGTTTGGTAGATCTGCAAATAGATTCTTTAGTAATTAATTCAAATGGCGGTTCACACAGCAGCGACATAGACTTCTGATGACAGCAGTTTTTAATACAAATTATTATTTTTCTTTGTTTATGACAAACTATTAGTCTAATGGGATATAATGTTTAATACAAGTTAGTCTTTAAGTCCTTATATTTATTGCCTCAGCGTTCTTCGATTTAGATTCCTCATTTAGTATTATTTAAAACTACAACCGGTTGAACTGAAAATCTTTTTGCAACATATTTTTTTATTCATTTCATTTTTTAAACTTAATACACAATTTATTTTAGTTAAGAATTTAAACCTATTTATTAACCATCAAACAAATATATCCAAATGAAAGTAGCGAGAATAACCCACCCACAACGATAGATACTCCTTGATTTGACTAGCAATGTCGAATTACAATTCTCCTGAAAAATATATTTCTTCAATCTCTTGTTTTTCTACATACTTTTAAATCAAGAATTACTCATTTATTTCAAAAAAAAAAAGGAGGAATACAATTCCCAGGGACTTGCTATTTCTCATATGTTGAGACCAATCCGCCCCGAGATCGAAGTTTATCGGAAGGAAAAAGGATATAAAATAGGAAGCATTTCATTAATTTTCTTATAATCTTGGAGACAACGATGCTTCTTTTACGTAAAGTATTAAATTTGCTTTTAGCAACGTACTTTAAATCTAAATCGTATTTTCCGATAATTTACGAATAAGTTTCATATTTTTTCTATCAAACGTTCAATAGATTTTTTTTAACAATTATTCAATGATACGATGATAAAGAAAAGAGAAAATGTAGAGTGTTACTGAAAGATTAGTTGAAATGTATTTCTGATAAGCTTATAGACAAACTATTCAATTTCGCAGATGATTGGTACCATCGATATAACATTTCAAGATATAAATGGTCAATAAAATCTAAAGGAAACATAAATTTAGCGAAATACCGTATGTGTGTTAATTACTACGTTTTTGATTTTTTTCATGCATACATTTATGCGAATAAGATAATATTAAGTGCTGTTGCTATTAAATGTAACTGTTAACTGTTCAATAGGTAATTCAGGACGATGTTTGTGATACACCTCCGAAGGTGAATGTTTTTGAATGGGCTGACCGATTTATTCGATATATCACCTAACGGTATCTAAACCGTAATTTTAGTATGAAATTTCAATAAAGTGATTCCCATTTCTACGTTGAACAATTTCTGATATCTGTATATTCACAGAATTAGCATTTACTTCGAATAACTATTTACTTTACTTAATTTTATGCACCTTAGAAGCATTAGATTAAATAAATATTTACGTTTTAATCTTATTTTAACCGTTACTTATTTCCGTTACTATTGCAGATATAAAAAAAAAACGTTTCAAATAATAGCTATGGTGTTTTACCCCTACCAAATCAAAATTTGGTAACTCATTCAGAATTGCGTATAGAGGGCGCTGCTAACGAAATATTGTTTTAGGGTAGCCCTGGTCATTCCATAAATTAACATTATATAATACATACATACAGTGTCTCATCGGAAACTACATCGATTGATACTAGTGTACAAAGTGTTACGTGCCAATAGCAAAATTACATCCAGTAAAAAAATTTACATCTCATAATTACAATGACTATGTGCCCTCACGCTAAATAGAACGAAGGGATTGCAGCCTGAGGATCTTAAAGGGCATCTTAGAATGCTTGAAGATCCCAACATAAATTACCTGATGCATATTGCAAAAGACAAGATCCCTATGCAATACAATTTTGATCAGCCTTAAAAAGTTATCATTGAAAGCCGTGAATGGGCATCCGGCCAGCCAAAGCAAAAGAAGTACCCTGGCGTGGTACACGGACGGCTCAAGGATAGAAAGTGTTGGAACAGGTATAGGCATTAGTCGGCCTAACTACCATCTTAAAATGCCTACAGGACTCCACACCAACATATTTCAAGCAGACATTTCTTCATACTTTGAACTTGTGCGTCATAAAAAAAACCTCGAGACAGGGATACGAGGCGCAACCATAACTATATTCAGTGACAGTCAGGTAGTTGTAAAGGCAATCAAAGCCTACTCATATGAATTTGGTCTGATTTACGAATGTATACAAAACTTAAGGAAATTGGGACATAAAAGCCACGTTACTCTGCGATGGGTGCCAAGTCATCAAGCGATCGAAGGCAATGAAACGGCTGACAAGCTGGCTAGGGAAACAGCCTCATTGGTCTTAACCCTTAACCTCTAACCTGTGGCCTATAAGAGAGCCACATAAAACAAGTAATTAAAGCATGGGAGGACGATCAAAAAGCATTCATATCGTTCAGCAAAAGGGATCTTAGACTACTGGCGGGATTTCTGACAGGTCATGCAGCCCTAAAATATCACGTATTCAATCTAGGAAAAGCTGAAGATCAAATATGTCGTCTATGCCTAGAAGAGCTGGAGATGGCAGAATACATTTTATGTAATTGTGTTGCCATCAGTCGCGCTCGACAACAACACTTCAGTAAACTGTTCCTGATATCTACTGAACTGAGGGACGAAGATCCTAGAGTAATATTAAAGTTTATTAAGAGCCTTCATCTTCTCTAACACATATGCATTTTGTTACAATACAAGTCACAGTGGCTGAAGGCATCTGTGCCTCTGCCCAATAATACTAATACTAATATTAATACTAATACTAATACTAATACTAATACTAATATTAATACTAATACTAATATTAATAGTAATACTAATATTAATCCTAATGCTAACGCTAACACTAATGCTAATGCTAATGCCAATACCAATGCCAAACCACATATTCATGCTAATGCTAATGCCAATGCTCATGCTTATGCTCATGTTAATGCTCATGCTAATGCTGGTGCTGATGCTCATGCTAATGCTAATGCTAATCCTAGTGCTAATACTACACCTACAAATTTCGTTGGATATGTTATTACACCACACACCGTAAAGTTTTCAGTGTAGTATGTATGTATAAGGTGTATTATTTTACTTACCGCCCCCTAGCACATGAATTCCCTCTTCTGGACACATTGTACTTATTACACACCTTATGGTTAATAAAGCCACGTTCATTGTTTTTATTTCATGTATATAAACTTAGAAGCTCATTTAACGATTGAATTAAAATAGAATGCTCTTAGGAATCGTGCACACCAAATTAATACGTAGCGAACGATATCATTTGCACGTATGCTGCATATTAGTGTATTGTTTATCGTTGGTTGTCAATTGCTTTGATGTGCAAGATCTCTTATTAAGGGATATAAGCACCATAATCGCCAGCTAAGTTTAGAAATTCAAGTGTTATGAAGAAGAATTATATATATGATTTAATTGCAAATACCAGCAAGCGTGACGCATGTTTATATCAAGTTATAAAATAAAACAAGTGGAAAGTTAAGATAACAATTTATTTGTGGTTACTTTTTCGAAATATAACAATTCTCGAAGTTACGCAGAAATTTTCATTTTTATAAATACAGAAGGGTTTATTTAGACATCCTTTAAGTCAAAAATAAGTTTTACAGATTAAGCGTGTACTCTTCTCGAAGTGCCTGTATACAAAACTTCCTAACTATGTAAAATATGAGTCAGTTAAAACGAGATAAATAATGGATCAAACAATTTTGAAAATAGGATTTGCCACGTAGAAATTAGATATTGCAGTTAGTCATGAATGTGTTTCCATGTGTCTCCAATAGATCATGTACGATCCCTAATAAAAATGGTTAAGTTTAAATTTTGAATCTTTTTAAAGTACGCGTTTATTTAAGTAAAAAAAATCATCCATAGATAATCAGATGATTTCTACGTGAAATTGATAATTTTAGAATTTTTAATAAGTTCCAACATAAAACCAAAATTTTAATTTCTCATGTTTTACTCTAAATCCCCTTGAGGACTCTTCAGCGCAATACAGAGGCTTCAGTTACATGTTTTTGTGTAGAATCGGACTGGGAGAATCGATTCCTCCCATCATTTACCTATCTCGTTTATTTTTCGAATTACACTCCGAAAAACGCTAAAAATAGGGATTAAAGTTTCCCAAGATTCTAAAACTCATAGCTCGCTTACCGTAAAAGATAGAAAATCTGGGTAACTTGTAATGGATCCAGCGTACCAAGAGATATAGGAACATTTGACACAATTGATCGTGGGATATTACTTCAGAAACTTGTACTTTGGCATGGGCCCCCTATTTAAAAGACTTATCACTTCTTAACTATTCAACAGAACAAACAACGTTCAGTATAATGATTTTGTTTCACGTGAGTTTACCTCTGTTTCTGGAATCCCCCAAGACTCGAATTTAAGTCCCCTCCTTTTTCTAGCATATATTAACTGTGTGCTTAATTTTCTCTCACTAAGCGTCGCGAACTTAATATAGTATAAAGTTTGAATATAAGCTTATTCATGGCCAAATTCACACACATTCAGCACATTTATTAGCCAGGGTTAATTTCCATGTTCCTCGCTCAGTAATCCGTTTTCCTGTGTAACTTTCTGTTTGCCAATACCTCGAACCAATACGTTTAGAAACGCCCCAGTTAATAGATATCTTCGAGTGGCCAACGCATTTTGTTGACGTATTCCTAGCGTAGTACTATATTATTATCACTTGGCTATTATTTTATGGAATGCTATTATGTTTACAAAAGTAATTGTATACATTAAAACCGACATCTCGCATTTGTACGTGTATCATTTAATCTAATCTCCTAACAAAGACATTTTGAGCCGCCATTGATGAGTACACTAAAACTATTTCTTAAGATCTGCTGCAAGTAAAAGGACGTGTACCTTTCCAGAAGCGACTACACCGCCCGCCATCTCTCGTAGCGCATACAATGTTAATAATTTGAAATACTTACATTTTACTCAAAAATCTTATACGTGTACACGGTGATCAGTTTACCATTCTTTAGGTACAAACACTAAAAATTGTATGCCGTAAATTTGGGGAAAGTTATTTCAAGTTGTAGAGTAAATAGCTTTATATTACTTACGTAACTGCTTTCGTTAATATCTCCATAAGCATTTGTGTTCTCAACTCCAACTATTTTGCGATTAGCTTATTGTGTTACTTATTCAATTATAAGTTATTTCTAAAACAGTTAATACTCGATTCCCATTTGTTTGACATATAAAATATTTAAACAGATTTTAGAAGGTAAGCGCATAACATCTGTTACCGCATTTTCGCAATAATTGTGTTCCATTGACGAAGAATGCATCTGTTTCCATATAACGATATTGCTTCTGACACATATTTCTATTTAGAGAAATGTTTTCAAATTCAACTATAATTAATTACCTTTTGTACATCTTACGTAATGAAACGTTCTATATGGTACATGAAACGTGTAACACATTGTTATTTGAAAAAAAACTTACTCATCCAAGTACTATGTATTTAATTGTAAAATTTTAAATATTCGTGGTGTTGTAATCAACACAATTGTTTTTGAAGCTCTAAAGCCTGAAATAAAAAACAAAAAATCTATAGGCTTTTCCAAAGACAGCATTATCTGTACACTAAGCATACTGAATAATTAGGAACTGTGCCAAAGTCGTTAATAAATTTCTCTAGTGGTTCCAGTACAATCTCGGGTTGCAGAGTAACAAATATATGGAATACATGCCCACCATTTAAATACTAATAAAGCACCTTTGGCTATGACACCCTAGTTTAAATACTATGTTGGACGATAAGGACTATCTGGCATGTATATGCAAGCAGTATGTTCTTGATATATGTTGGTGTAGCAATGGGAAGAATCGAATATGGAGTAGTGATTCAATATTTGTTTTTGGAAAAGAAAACAAATGAGATGAAAGTGGAAGCCGTGAGATTTATGGGAACTTTGCCCCTTCGTTATCGACCATAAAATACAAATAGGACAGCTGAATTTAAACGTGGCCTTACGAGCCGGTAATGAATGATCGGAGATTGAAGGCGCGTAAGATTGGTGATACTGTGAGTGTCTCAATTGACCGGGTGCATAACAATATTTGAATGTAAGAAATCTTTCCGCAAGATGGGTACCGAGGTTGCTCACAATTGATCATAAACACGCACGTGTATCAACTTCAAAGGAATGTTTGGCGATGTTGAAGCGGAATCCGAATGATGAAACATGGATTCAGATACCAAAAAAACAGTCCAAACAGTGGGTTTTTCGTGGCCAATCGGCGCCAAAGAAGGCCAAAGCCTCGGCGAACAGGATCAACAGTGTTTTAGGATGTACGCGGCATAATCTACATTGATTACGGCTTACTTACCAAATCGTTTCAATAATGCTGTGAAAGAAGAATTCCGTTTAATCAACACAATGCACGCGTGTACACTAGCGTCGTCGCTATGGTTGAATTCCATGGGTTAGGATTCGAATTGTTTGCGTATCCACCATATTTGCCAAATTTAGCCCCTTTAACGATTTCTTATGTCCGAATATGCAAAAACGTGTCGGCGAAAAAAAATTGTGCTCAAACTATGAAGTGATTGCAGAAACAAACGCTTGTTTTTCAGGGTTGGAGAAATCGTATTTTTTAGATGAGATACAAAAGATAAAAAAAACGTTGAACTAAGTGTTGACCTTAGAGGAGATTGATGAAAAATAAATTGAATGTTATACATTAAAATGTTTTTTTTCTTGCCAAGGCCAGGTATCTATCGAACTCCCCTCGTATCACCTCGTGTATAGAATGATTTTGGATCCTTTAATTTGAAAATTATGAAATTATAAAGAAGATTTGGGAAACAACTACATTTTGGACTTGATTTGGATACAACGACAAAGTAGGACGCTAAGGGCATCGAACAACATTGTTAATTGTAGAACTGAAGAGAGTTGTTAAAACTTAATTAATTTTGCCAAATTAACTAAATTTTAATAAGAATAAAATATAGATAAGCTGCTGTCGATTAAGGTGTGATTCAGGAAATTATAAAATTTCAAAATTTTGTAAAAAGAAATATAATATGTTAGATTTAGTAGAACTTTAAACTCTTTTGACATTAAAGATTGTTTGAGTTTGTTACGAAAAGTAACGAAATTTAGTTAGATCCCACTCATATATTGTGACTTTCTTACATATTATAAGGTCTACACAGCTAAGGAATTTCGCTAAATTCCGGAAGCACGGGTTGGATAACTTCCTTGTAAGTTAAGATTATTAAACTTGTACTCTGCCCTAAGTCAATTCATCATTTTCTTTGTGAGTACACCCTAAGTAGCAAAACATTGAACGCCTAACTTTAAATGTTATAGAAGGACGCGTTGTAACTGCACCATCCTGTATTTCTTCTGTTTCATGGTTTCAATACCATCCACTTGTGTATTTCTCTGTAGTTAAGTAGTATTTCGTTAATTTTTTTTGTCAAATGCTATATAACGACATATGCGTGCTAATAACACGTACATATGCATATGTATGAAGAACGTGCTTACGAATCGCGTAAAAGGACAAACGTCTTGGCGATATAACGTATTACATGAAAACGTTCGTACCATAATAATTACGGCTTCTAATGCTATAGCCTTCTTTCCATTACTTTTCAATGAGTGTATGCGCACGTGATAGATAGTGAATGTCTGCTAAATAACGTCCAGTTTTATCTGGTTACAATTCATTTCATTAATAGCAAGTAGTTCAATTGTAACGTATAAAACAGAAAAACCAGTGTTTCTATTACTATAACCGTCGTTAGTTAGATAGTTATCTGTTTACTCGTGCAATAATGCAACAACCAATCAGTCAGATGAATAACGTTTGATTTTATTGGTGTATGAGCAATAGGAAGCAAAAGTTCTACGACAGGTAGATAGAGCTGAAATGGTCCGAGCAATAGAATTGAAATAAATCATCCAACACTGTGAAATTAAATTGATTACTCATTCATTCAAACACCAGACCGTGCCGTATTTTAAAATTCGGCCAAGTTATGTAAATTGCTATTTAATATTTATGAAATAGCGCCTTCGGATTCTCTCAAGTTATTGAGCAGCAAATTTAAAGAAGTATCTCGCTCAGCCTTTTAAACATGCAAGATATGCTAAATTATATTCTACAACAGAATGGGTATCGTCAAATCCTTAATTTTTGTAAGGTCCGTTTCGAATTTTCTGTAAACAAATTTAGATGAAAATGTGCAAGTTTTAACTGTTTTCCACTACAAAAAAATAAACAAAATTTTTTTTCGAGGTATGCTCAACTATTATTGTAACATGTTTAATTCACGTAAAATATATTGATACTATTCTTCGTTTCTTTAATAATATGCCAAAATTAGGAAAATTTATCTACTATCACTGTAACCATCAGCTAGTAAAAGTGTAATTATTACTGAAATAAAATTGAAATCATATCCTGCCTCCATAATGTTGGTGACGCACTTAAGTAAGTATAGAAACACTTCGCTAAAACCTTCATCACAATACTGGGCGCAAGTTTCAACAGCCAAACTATCACCATCAGCAGTGGAGAGTTCAGTTTTATTGCTGATGATTACAGCTCGGCTATGGAAATGCGCGCCTAGTGCGAGTGAAGTATTGTGGTAAGGGTTTTAGCGAAGTGTTTCAGTGTTGCAATGCCGCAGAGTTCGAGTACTTGATTAAACAATATAACGTAAATGAATTATTTCGTAACTTATTCAAATGAATTTATAGTGAATTAAGCGACAAACACGCAAACACCAATATTTCATATCTGAAAAAGAAAAAGACTTAAGTTTGCGTAGAAACATTTTTATTACATCACTGAACTTTTTATTAGTTTTTTTCTTTTTTACTTGTTTATAGGTTTAACGCTTTCTGTTTAAACAGTTTACCTTTTCTTCTGATAACGTTCACGTTGGTACATGCGCATTCTTTTGTTACTCACTATTATTTGCATATATTAAACATTAAGAGCCCTTCAAAAATAATAACTACGCCCCGTCACTGCTGAAATGAGTAAGTAACCACAAAAATAATAATGGTTTACAGTAACATGGGTATCATTAATAAAAAAAGACGAATGCAACTTAAGATTCTCTCTACGTTCGTTTTCAAAACAATAACCTTGTATGTATGTATCTAAATGGAAGGATTTATCACTTGCGCTAACTAGAAAAGTCGTATACGGTTACTTATCCAATCGTAATTCGTTAGAAGATTGTTAGGTAAAGCAAAATATAGATTATAATTATATGA
>LR737395.1:4060229-4222005 GCA_902655005.2 Marronus borbonicus
AACTAAAGGTTCAATCCTCAAAATCTATTTAACTACCTTCATAACCGAGCCGACCGTCTACAAATAAACGTATTTAAGCAAAAACTCTTTCTGTCAGCCAATTGATTGGTGTGAACGTAATAATTTCCTATTTCAAGAAATTTTCAGATTTCTGAGTGGTACTGTGGATTAATCGGTAAGGAATCGATTGCTGAAAATGTGATTGGAATCTTTTTATTCAGTTTCGTACAACTTGATATCAACATTAATGTGTATACATGCTCATGAGTACATTGAGAACGTATTCCAATAAAATTTACGTTAAATATTATATTTAACACAATTAACATAAGAAAGTTAACGTTAGATATGTGTTTAACAAAACTGAAAGCTCTAGATATATTTTTAATCAAATAAATGATAACAGTCGTCGATAAAACTCTAAACTTTGATACTCAAAAATGTGAAGCAATGAAAAAGACGTAAAAGACGAAAAGTGGTCTCGTGCAATAGATGAGATCTCAGACACATTTAAA
Organism: Marronus borbonicus; assembly: GCA_902655005.2. Classification (NCBI taxonomy): domain Eukaryota; kingdom Metazoa; phylum Arthropoda; class Insecta; order Coleoptera; family Scarabaeidae; genus Marronus; species Marronus borbonicus. Next base: position 4,060,745 of record LR737395.1, read on the forward strand.
ATTGTTCAGCCAAAGTAGATGGTAGCTCCTGACAACGATGTAGTAAAACCTAACAATATATTTGTCACGAATTTAAGAAGAAACAAATGGTGCAAAAAGTAAAGAGATTTCGATGCAACTTATGCACCATCAATCCTGGTATAGAAATAGCTCTTATCTGGGCAGCACAAGGAATTCTGACTTATTATTTAATGGGGCACTGGATCTCTTACAGTACAGTACATTTAAACAATCTGTGTGCCCGTAGCGTCTTGTGAAAGGAGTTCTTGGAAACTTAAATGAATTAAAAATTACTTACTTACCGAAGAAAGGCTAGCAATGTTATTCATAGAAAGAACAATTGCAGAGGCACTAGAAGTTCAGTAAAATTAAGGCTTGAAAACATCTTTTATCATTAAAATAGTTGCGATTTAGTTCGTTTAATATATATTCTATTACGCCTTATGTTTTATCCTATTTGTATCCTATTCATTACGAGGCCGCCCGGGACCTCCAAAGCTGTTAGTCTGATTCTGAGTCATAGTGAATGAATTAAAGTTAAATTAATAACTGTTAAGGAACAGCACCGAAGAGAATTGAATCTTCAAAGTATTTTTTTTTAATATTAAAGTAAAAGTTTTAATTTTGAAAACGACGTTTCACCACTTGCAACTGATATTGCAAAATTAAAAGGATTGTAAGAACAATTAAAATATTGGTAAAGGTATTAAATAAATTGTTTCTAAAAATATACTTGTTTTTTGATTCCGCAATGGGCTCATCTTCAGAGTCAAACAGCTTCTTTTTTGATATTCCTCTTAGTGATGTATTTTCTGTAAGCGCCGGATCCAAGTCTAAATCATAAGCAATAAATTAGCGCTGTTTATTTCAATTTCAATGTCTGATATTTTTTCTATAGAATATGAATGTACGATTTCAGGTTTCTTAAAGAGCCTATCAGTTTTTTTTGTAATCGCAGATTGCATGGATTTCAGTTTCGAATTGCTTAAAAATCGGCTAACACTGCTAAGGCAAAATTTATTAGCCTATTAATATATCTATTAATACGTGGATCTTGAATACTACATACGCGTACATTGTAAAAATTCTGAATGGTAAAATGAAACTATTTTACTAATTTAAATATATTAATTCTTATCTGGATCAAGTGTTTAAATATGCAAATCGGCGGAACTTTTGGCTGATCGGCTAAGAGCAATCTTTCCCGACTGGAGAAGATAAAAATCGGCTAAATCTAGTCGAAAATCGGCGAAGTTGGTAACATTACTCCACAACACTAATTATTAATTATGTCATACCATATTAAAAGCAATAAACAGCAACAAACTTGATGATTTTACTTTGTTTCCAAACGATTCCGCTTAATTTCGAGTTCAGGTCGCGGTTGACAGAAGATAATTCATAGAGTACATGATAAATATCCAAGAGAAACTATGTCAGATCTTTAATTGTCTGAACTCTAGCTGGTGGTAAACATGTTAATATTTTATGGTGTGTGTGCACCCCTCGCACACCTGGTTGGCACGACTCTGGCTACGAACTCATGAGACACCTAAAGGTGACAGTCTGTATGATAATGGAAATTTTGTTATTTTAACTTGCCAGTAGAAAATACTATTGTTTGTGTACTCAGTCTACATTAATTGATTCTTATGAAGTACGTAATTAACTACTTTATCAATGTGCTGTAACTCTGTTACTGTTTTGTATAAAGTGAAATATTGGTGAAATGAAGAATAACTTCTCCGTTTTGTAATCATTGGTTGTCACACTTAGTGACCGTCACGTTTCTTGTTATTTTACGCAATAAACTACCACGTGACCACTTTCACGAACTATTATCCAGTCAACAATTTTATTGACACAAAATCCTACAACTTACCATATTTAAAACTACAGTAACCCAAACAGGAAAATATTCTAATCTACGCCCACTTACACAGCTGAACGTTCTGCTTTTTTCGTAAAAGTATTTAAAATATTCTTATAGCATAATCGTTACAAATAAGTAGTGCTTATTACTTATTATAAATGACGCAATCCTATGAATAATTTACTGCGAAGATCACGCCATGGTTTCCGTTACAAATCATCTTCCTCGAAACTTGGTAACTCTAAAAATAAGTAAGATAACCTGCGATATCTTGGCGGCTGTATATTTTTAAGGCGAATGAACAATACAAGTATACGAATTTCATGTCTATATTAACGTTGAACCGATTTAAGAAACAACACGAAAATCTAAACGTTTATACTACGCTTGTAGTAAGGCAAACATTAAACGGAAAAGTAATTACTCCTAACTCCCAACAGAGTTATTTTTAAGATGTTAATATTTTTCAACCTTGGATTTGATTAACTTTGCAAAGAAAATAGAAAACCACGTGCAGGAGATAGTTTTGAAACGGGTTATGAGGCAATACTTTTAATCTTATATTGTTTTATAAATTTGCTTTATTACGTAGCAAAACAAACACTGCTTTGTTTGTTTTTTATATTTTAGTTGTCACAACGATACATTCTCAAAGTAATCTGGTACAACCTATATTATATATATATAACTATGTTATATACTTACATGAAAAATAATATATTAGATCTAAAAAAAATCTGACTATACTCTTTTTGTAATAATTCAGTACCTACTGAGGCTGTTGGTAAAATTCTTTCAGAACGTGAAAGAAAATCTTTTTGCATTTCCTTTCATCCGAGATAAATCATATGAACTCATTTGAATGTTTTTTTAATCTTGTAACAATGATTTTAAAATAAAAAAGCAATTTTTATACGCTATATTCGTTTATTTTAAAAACGGTGTGCTTTAGCATTTTATTGAAAACAATTGTGGCTTTACAAGTATTGCTAATATTTCATTGGAGCACCATCATTTGAACTAACTTTGTGTAGTCCATTAGACGTTGTTAAAATGTTATTATGAATAACATTTCCGCCATGTTTATCGCCAAACATGTTCAATAGCACGCCATAACTTTTCATGTTCCAGAACAGAAATATTTCCCATCGGATTCAAATTTGAGCTGATCATGGGCCATGGCACAACTTCAATATTTTGATTTTAAAACCATTCTGCCAGTATATCAGCTGTGTGCACTGGTCAGTTATCTTATTGCCGTATAAAGTTGTCATTATTTAGATGTGTACTAAAATGAAACATTGTATTTTGGGTAATTCTAAGGATTACATTTGTTTTAATTAATCCTCTGACAAACGCCAACGTTTCGATAATTAATCCAACCCAGAGAAACGATTAGATTAGTGCATGTGCTTTCATTAAATTTAATGTTATTTAGTCTGTACACTCCAAGTTTTAAATTATTTGTTGACTGGGATCTTTTCTCCTCCGTAAAATAATCCAAAACATTAGATTTTTGGGAATATAATTTAAGGGAAATAATTTTTGTTTCTGTGGAGTTGCTAACTGTTGACTGAGATCCAGGGAAGTTTGATAATATTCTCGCATCCATCGGTATTTTTTCTTAAAATATTTAATAAACCAGTATCTTGTGCAGTTCCGGATTTTCTCGCTAACGTCCTTATTTCATTCTTCAAACACTGTTATCAAAATGTAGCGCATATAGACCATCCATTTTGAACTTTAGTTAGGATTTATTGTTACTTCAATAATCAAGTAGTGCATAACACTTGTCGATTTTTAATTGACACTGACATACACTTCTGCACATAAGATGTTTCGTCATATTTCAACAAAAGACATGTTTAAATTGGATAATGTCAATAGTATCGCTTGTCTTAGATGTTTATGAAAGCGATGGTACATACAGTGTATTTCGTTAAAGAAATGTACATTTACGTTATATGTTCCGGTGAGAAATTTGCCTTAGTTTCTGTGGCTAAGCAACAGGTACACAACATCATAGGCGGACGTGTTGCTTCATCGCCATTGGAATTGTATGTGGTGTTGAGGTTAATACTAACGTTTGTTGGTTTAATTCGGTTTTAAATAGTCGTGTTTGAATGACGTGATCTCCTTTTTTCTAACGAAATGTAGTGTATGTCTATGTATACTCTCAGAACATAGCCTCCAATGCCTTGATGCGTTTTTTGGTGTAAAGAGCTGACATATCATTGTAAATCTTTTAAATTTGACAGTATATCACAGTATTATGCTAATAGCATACTAGAATTACATGATGGTAATCTGGATACATGATTTCATCGTAGTTGATGAGAACATAGTTCACCTCTATGTGGTTCAGAAAAAAAAAAAGCTGAGCTTAGGTAGCGCTGATTTTTGTTTTTAGTGAATTTTGAAATCGTAAAAAAAAACAACTGTAAAATATGTCATCGTGTCTGCTTTTGCTGTTATGTAGGAGGTTTCTATCTTAGTCAGAAACCTTCACGTCACGGATTTTTTATTTTTAATTTATTACATTATTAGTTACTAAACATTATAATTTTCTCCCTCGCTTTCATCTTTACTATCTGTTGTTTCATACATGATGGATTCATGATCTGATATAAAAACATTAGAATGTTCATCACCATCTATACTAACAAAAAGAGAAGTCCCGATTGTCCGACTCATCAATTCTGAGCCGGTACTACCACAAAAAAACGAGATTTGGACGCTAGGTTCCTTTTGTGCGGTATGAGATTCCAGATTTTACTCCTTAATTCTGTCTCTTTTGATTAGAGAGAACCTAATAGCAATTTAGAAAATTGACGGAATTCTCACAATGCTTTTCATCCCTTATTACAGCCCTTTAGAGGATGAAACGCGAAAGTAATCTAGGTTTTTTTTAAAGTTTATATCATGATTTTCAAACTTGCGAAATCTTGACGAAAAAAAATACCGTTTAATTCGTACATTTACTATATCAGGAAATTCTTTGTACAGTGTACTACAAAACGTCTGTCTTCCAAAAATCAGCATCGAAGTCTGCGTTTTTCATTTTTATGCTTTTTATAATTATTAAAATCACTAGGCTTAAAGGCAGATACGATGAAATGATTTCATATTTGCTTTTTTTAACAAACTTACAATATTGCAGCTTTTTGATACAATACTACTTAGATGCCAGAATACGGTTCTTGTCTTTTATAATATAATTTTAATAAGCAACGCAGTTTGTCTGTTTTATACCATAATAACAGGGCAGAAATATTCTTAAACATAACAGAAACAACGTCTTCTTGCGCCGCTTGCATTAACTTATTTTTGGAGTTAGGCGAACTTAATACAATAACAAGGCAGACGCGATTATATTGTTTAGGGCAACATCTTCCACGAGCTCTCATTTGATACTGTACCAATGTATTAAAGGTAGAAACTGCTCATATCGTTTATCTTACTTATTTCCTTCTTCTGCCAAATGATGAAAATTAAAATGAAAATTTAAAAATTATCGTCACCAACTCCCCAACTATATAACTTTTCATCTCTATGTTCATTTTAAAAGAACAAACGCATCAAAGCATTAGAGGCGCATTTTCAGAGAAAAAAATGTTTCATGATAATTATGGAATGTAAAGTTTACAATTTCTTTCCAATTCAGACAATGAAATGCAGCATTTTGTACTTTTTTGTCTCTCTCCCTATAAAGAACGTATTAAATAATTTTCTGAAGTTAGAAATGGAATCTGCGGTTTACTATAAATTTATGGCATTTTTGTTTCTATAGAAACAAATTAGATAGCAGGTTGCATTGATTTCAAGTTCAAGTTTTTCGGTGTTCTACTTCTTCCATTAGTTTCTGGTGTTAAATATTCTGCCAGAAGTGATAAATTTATAATCGTTGTGGTATGTATTTCTATCCTTCAGGCGCTGTATGTTCTTTCGAAGGTAATCACTGCGCGTATTTCTGAAAGAATTGTCGAGAATGGTGCTATTGTGTAGAACTAATCATTTGTGTGGACATAATTAATAATGCAACAGGTATTAGTTGCAGTGCTGGAGTTATTGTGTTGTGTTGTTCCCATTTTCTGTTATTGAAGTCTTCGTCTGTAGGGAAGAAGGGTTTATACAAATTTATTCGTACGTAGATATACACGACATGATAAATTTCTGTGCTAATTCGCAAAATATTATATGAAATATGTGTAAGTGACATCTATTGTCGTTAAAGATATAAAGAGCAATCCAGTAGCTGTAGTCGGTGTTTCAGGTGTAACTAGTATAACGTTTACGTGAACATCGTGAGTAGGAAATACATAGAACACCTTTTGGATATTAAAATATATTAATCAGTGCAACTTATCACCTACGTTACTGAATCAGCTAAAGTTAGAAAAAGAAATTATCCTTCTATCTTTTCTTAGTTTTTCTTAGCACTTATTTAAGCGAGAAAAACTAACAGTAACACTATATTTGATAAGAAGTAACACTTTCTCGAATAAAATTGCCCATATTATAACACCGAAAATAACTCTCCCAAAAAATGTTTATATGTATAGGTTGGTGAAGTTTGGAAAAATAGTTTCCTTCAAACATACATACATATCTAAAATAAATAATTGAGATGATAACATCGCAAACATCTATATAGCGTGGAGTAGTATTCTCCCTCTTAACAATGAGCTACGTGAAAGTTATACCTTTTTCCGGGCTTTTGTAAATTATATTTATTAATGATGAAACTGATAAAAAAATATTTACATAAGTAATACGAAAATAGCTCTCGAATGCCGCTTTGCTGGCTCAGAGAGTTAGGTCTATCTACAATTTTCCGTTTCTCAAGATTTATTACTAGAGTGAGGACATTCGGTACAGTTTGCTAGTGAGTGTTAGTCAGCCAAGCGTCGATCGAATATATGCAGTAGCGCAGATAAATTGAAAGTTATATTTTGTTAATCGTCAAGTACGTTTTCGATACGATTGTAATAGGAATTAACTGTGACATATTTTTCTAAATTGTTCGTTGTAAATTTATTTCGTTAATATATCTTTAAATCTAGAGAAAGAATTTTCTACGTTATATGAAGTAGCTGGTGGGAAATGGAAGTACGCAATTAAATCCTTATATTTTAAATATATACTTTCATTCTGGGTAGTAAAAGTGTTATTGGAAATTTCTTGTAATAGCACATAATCTAGATTCCTTTGTAAAACCATATTAATTTTGTTCCGTATCTTTTCGCCAATCGATCCCTTTATACTTTTTAAATTACCAAACAATGATTCTAAGTGTTGAAGGGATTTAGTTAATTTTAAATTTTTGTTTTCTAGAAACGTGATCGTTTTTGTTACGCTTGAGAAATGTTTATTAATAAATTCTAATTGCTCGACTAAATCTTCTTTTACAATTAATGCTTGGACTGCTGTAACACTGGAAGCATCTCGTTTTAACTTTAATACAAAAGGTTTTAAAATAGGAAAGTGTTGGGTATAAAAAAATGCGGCTTCTAACCATGTACCCCATCGTGTTAATACAGGTTCTGGCGGCAAAGGTATATTCGGGCACATTTCTTTATATAACTTTACCCTAGTTGGTGCTTTCAATAAAATCTTCTTAAATTAGTTAATTAATGAATTGACATCCGGAATTTCTTCGCGAATAAGTTCAGCAATACGATGTATTCCCTGCACAACACATGTTAGAAGTAACATGTTTGGAAAACGTTTTTTAAACTCGTTACTTATTTTTAACATTACCCTTGCAGAATCTGAGAGAAAGAGTAGAACTTTTAAGCAGTCGTCACCAGCTTCATTTTTGACACTGTTAATGATAACGTCGGTGGTATCATTTGCAGTGACACGCAATCTGATTTTTGTAGCTGCTAAAAATGACATTGGAGGATTTTCCGTATGCAATGTGCCAACCATTACATTAACAACGCACCTTCCTTTAATGTCTGCCGTTTCATCTGCGCTTATCAGAGATAATTTCCACCTAGTTTTGACCTGATTTGATTTATTGTTTTGTCGAATTGCTTAGGTACATAATATTTTCTAATTGTCGATGGATGGGGAATATCTTGGTTGGTATTTTTTAAAAGACCTACAGAAAAGTGGATCCTGTAGTTCATTCAATGGGATATTGACACCAAGAAAAGCTGCGCATAAATCAATTACAAATTTATCATGTGAAATACCTCTTTGACCTCGTATTTTTCAGATGCCGCTCAAGAGTATACTTGCCCCCGAATTCTAATTTCGCAGAACAAATGGTGCAAAGCACTTCTCCTTTGTTAATGACAGTGAAAATGGTGCCATATTCTCAAACAATGCTTGACATTCTCGGCATTGTTGGAAAATGATAAACTAAGAACTACTAAAATAAAACGAAAGAATACGAAACAAGTAAATATTAAATAAGGATCAAATATATTATAAAATTATAAAACGAAATATAAACTCTAAAGAATATTCCTAAAATATGAGAGTAGCTAACAAAATAAACCGAAAATGAAACTTCTAAAAAAGGGCCGTGACGAAATAAACTCAAAACTTCTAAAGTAGAGTAGTAATGAAATAAAAAAGACACCTATAAAATGAAATGCTAACGAAGTATCTAGATATTTCTCTAGCTGAACATCGCTACGATGCTCTTCATTCGGTTATTAACTACGTACTGGCCAATACTTTGCCTATCTCCTACGTGGCGAGTTACACACATGCAAGACTTAGCCTGCCACCGAACGTAACGCCAATGACAAACTGCACGCAACGTTGCTACTCTATTTATTACTTACAATAATGATTTTTCCGCACTAGATATATTAAAAATATAGTGGTTAAATACTTTCTGGGTCAATTAATTTTTCTCTAGTGGTTGGAAGAATTCACTGAAATTTGTTAAATATATCACATTTATATAGTCAATCACTATTGTCCTGATTGGAGGAACGTAAGTGCGATTTACAATATTATCCCAGAATCTGACTGAATTGAAGGGCCTTAGGAACACAGCTATGTAGCGAAAAAATACTAGGGATACTTAGTAACATTACTAAATTTACGACGATAAGTAATGTAAATATTACTTGTCTTGTAAGGGACTTTCCAGATGTAATAAAAATGTTCAAATAAAATTCCAGTTTTTTGGATAATTTTTAAGGAAAAATACTTCTGGAGAAAGCACGTAGTATTCCAGTAATATTTTTAATATTCATTGGGAACGAGTAATATTACAATTGTGATGATATCGATACGTACTGTATATCTCACAGTAAATGTAAAATCAAATTGTAATTGGAACACCATTAATCTGATTATTAAATATTACCCATTATAATTATATGTCAATATTATTAAATTTATTTACAACAGTAAATTTGCAAGACGGCGCGAATCTTACTTTACTATTAGTAAAATTACTCAAATTACCGAATCCCTTTTTAGAGTGTAGGTCTCAATACCTAACAGAAATTGATACACTGATGCGCAGACTTCGACATCTGCACTTATATCCCTTGTGACATAAATGTTGCACGGGTAAATTATACAAAAAAAAATGTTATCCAAAAATATTCTAAAGTTGATCGAAATTCTAAAACTAAACGAAACTAGACTAAAATAAAATTTAAAATTCAGAATTTATATAGAAACCTTTCCCAAATCATATTTCTCTTAAAGTGGGATTAATTACTAATATATACAGGTGCACCACAAGGTAGCTTTTTGGAGCATTTATTTTTTTTCTTTCTATTGTATTTGATAAAAGCATTAATTTTATTATATTTAAAGTTAACGCCATCATCAAAAGTGTTTCTGATCGGTGTTAAATGTTAACAAAAAAAATGTTGTATCCTATTTTGTTCTTAAAAAAGAAAGTCCAGTCAACAACTTTTAATGTGTCTATTAAACATCGTAACCACTGATACCATACTGAACTCCAAAATGTTGACACGTACTGCTGAGAGGAAATACTTCTGGTGAGAAAATGAGAATCGTACTTTATCTACGAAGTGGATATTGGCTGTGGATACTAAAATAAGAGAACGGCGATACAACATTTTTACTGAACGATAACTAGTTAAAAAAAAAGCAACGAACAAGCCTAATCATCGTGCATTTCAATAATTTGGATCTTAATAATTTGAAAGCAAGAAATCAAAAAAAAAAATAGAATAGCGGCTTCATTTTGGATCTAACTTGAAAAGATCGCCAGAAATTTGAATAACATTTAATAGTATAAATATAAATATAGTTGTCGGCTAGTTTTCAAAAAAAAAATTTCAACATTTTATTTAGATTCCATTTATTTAATAATTAATTTACTTTAACCCCGAGATAGTTAAAATACTCTCATTCCAATATATACTGTTGTTTCCTATATTTATCCTCAGAGTCGTAAGATTAATATTTAGCTTAAAGCGAGTTTCTTACAGAAATTTTTTTTAAAACCCATAAGTTACTAGTTTTATTATCGTTACTTATATAAACTTTTAGCGTACATTTTTTAAAACAAACGCAAATTTCCGACACATACAAATATACAAAACTATAATATCGTACGAAGTAAACCCATTTCTTCAAAAAAATCACAAATTATTGTAGGTTTTTTAGAATTTTTAATCGTCCGTCCAAAATTCCTAATTTCTAAACTTTAAAAACTGTACACAATTGTTGCAATTGTCTCAATATGAACTAATTTTTGCAAATAGTGGCAATAGATTAGGAGAGGGGTAGCTCACTCTGATTTTTTTTTGTTTATTAGTAAACCAGAATATTTTTGGCGTCCTGCACTCGTTTTTCAAACATCTGAACAGCCAGTAAAGTTACTCTAATGAAAAAATGTATGAAATCTTGAATTAAATACACATTTAACAAATAATTGTTATTTATCAGGATGTCTATGCATAACTGATGTTCTTTACGGAATAAAAGTATTAGGTTTCTTTAATTTTTGCATGAATTTAATAGGGGTGTCACAGAATATGACAAACCAAAAGTTGGATGACTGCGTTGAAATTGTTAATAACGTCTTAAATGTGTATTAACACACACTACTACTACTTAACTCGAAAACAAAACAATAAACGGATAGGCAAAGCAATTAACCCGCAGTTTCAAATAACCTAAAATATAAATTTAAACAAATTTCTATGAGGATAGAATTCGTTCCGTATGTGCGGTAAGCACTTTGTGTTAATTCACAACGGCGGATTTTTTACGAACATTCTGGATGTTTCTAAACATAGCGCAAAGCAGAAAATATGGCGTAAGTTGTATCAATATCTTTATCCGCTCGCCTTGGTTATATTTCGCGAGGGGTCGGACGGGAGATCCACGTAATCTTCACGGAATGAGACCTTGAAATGTGTTCCGGCTGTAGCAGTGCCGCTTTGCCGCCAAAATTGAGCAAACCGATTGGCGCGTTTCGTTATGTATAAATACGTAACAACTGGCAGGGACAACGTTGGAAGAACACGGACGCGAGTGATTCAATAAAGCAATTGATCACTTTCAAAATGGGCTCTGCTGAACGTATAACGCTTATATATTTTAATTACTGCCTGCAAAATAATTTTCTACCACGTTTGGAATTTATACGAAATTAATATTAGTTTGAAGCAGGTAAGTAGAGTTGCTGAAAATAAAACGAAAATTAAGGACATTTGGTAGATATGCATGACTAATTCCTATATAGCTCCAAGGATATTTAATTTAACAAAAGACAATCTAAAACATTTGGCTCTAATGCACTTTGAAATAATTGTCTGCGATTTCCTATTAAACTACATACACGTGCATTTTTCAAATAAAGGGTACTTAAGTGCCGAAGGCAATTAAAACCAGCACACCAGTCTGTTGCCGGTAATTATTTTATTCCAAATAAATTTTCTATGAAGAAAAGCTTCTATTAATGGATGTCTATCTTGGATATAGAATAATGCTTTTTCCCATAACTTGTAGTAAGAAAAAAGAATATTTTTTAAGTATTTTACTTTATGTAAGATATTACATAGGGAGAAATATTTCTTTCTTTAAAGGAACAACAAAATTTTAACAAAAACAGTTTTCTGAAATTTTGTGATCTGTTTCGTAAAATGCTGTACAGGTCCCGAATAATACTATTCTAAAAATTTGTTTACAAAATAATTAGACATTGTCCATAGTATTTATTATTTCAACAGTAATAAGTAAAGCTGTTCATAAATTACATTTTCTTTTCAAACTACACTGAGATTTTTAATAATTATGGAAAAAAACTTTCCATGACGGTTATAACAATACCCTAATAAATAAGTCGTTTAGCGAATTTAGTAAAAACTTGTAAGTAATTTTTGTTTGTGTTTGCCAGCGTCGTCCGCTTGTTACCTGTTTGTGTTTATTGTATAATTTCCATTACTTTTTCATTTATTACGAATGCAAAAATCTTTCTGAAACCTTATTTCATCTAACATATACTTCGAAAAAAAGCCACTTGAATAGCAAGTTCTTGAGCAGTATTTTTTTCACAAAATTAAACTTTAAGTCAACACAATCATAATGCTGTCTACTGAGCAAGAGAAACTTTTATTTTCGAAACGGCCAACAAAACGAAGGGGGTATCTGCAAATATCCTGCAGCACTTTGTAGAGGAATTTTCTGCTAATTTTTCAGATGAAGAAATCGATAACGCAATTGGAACGTTTACAGAATCGTTGCACGTTTTCATCAAACAGGAAGTAATTGTAAGGGAAAATCACCAGGTCACCCGATCCGTTTTTACAAAGGAACTAATTGGAAATGTTTGTACGAAGCCCTACAAAGCCATTATATTAACTGGCTCAACAAACAGGTAGAAATTATTGTATGAACGTTTGGTATGTGGTAATGCATATTAATCATTTTATTATAGCTTTATTATACAGCACAGTACGTAAACCACTGAAACAAAAGTTACACATTAGATTTAGAAAGAAAACTTGATTATTGTTACTGGTCCAATCCAAACTTGAATAACGATGATCTCCTTTTTTGTCTGATGCGCCACGGTTTCACTTGTCGGGCTATGTAAACTTCCAGAATTATAGAATTTAGTCATCAGAAAATACTCATGAATTTCATGAGACACAATTGCATCTGATGACAGTTGTTGTTTGGGTCGCAACGTCAAGACCTAGAACAATTGGTTCAATTTTCTTTAAAGAAACGGTAACTGCTGTTCTCCATAGAGCAATGTTAGAACAATTTATTGGACAGTTAAATATTGGAAATCCTTCAGTTCATTTAACTATAAGTTATCTTAGGAGATAATATGGTGCTATTGCAAGCAGCGATCAAGAACAACTAATTCATGTTTTCCACAATATGAAAAATTAGAGGCCGTGCACATTGGCAACATCTGCTATAAATATAGATACTTCACATTTTATAAATTTCAGATGATTTTATATTATTGTAATTAAAAAAATAAGCAATAAAATTTCCTTTATATTGGTAAAGTCGTTTAAACATATTTTAAATTATTGATATAGAAATTAGAGTTTCATTCTAAACCTTGCGTTTATGTAAATACTACAACATTTTGTAATATTTCGTATATTCTACATATGAACATTATAAAGTGTACATATCGTAGCATGCCTACTGGATACCATTAAAATTTACCGCTGATAGGATTACTTTAGTGTATTTCAAAAGTGCAGGTAAGTATTGATATCACCACCAGGTCAACTAGTTTTTTCCTGGCAATCATTAAACATCTCCCTGTACATAACTTACCTTATGGATTCCTATAAAAGAGCTTATCAATGTAATTCATCTCTATAATTCTGTCACTATGCAGTCAATTTTTAAATTACTTAAAAACTACTTTCACATGTTAATTTTAAATTGTATTTAATGACCAAATTGAAGAAGACGATCCAGCCGATAGATGAGTACTCCATTCATTAACCCTTTGCTGCTCAAATTAGTTCCTTTTTTAATATAAATTTTTGGGCTTCATATTAGGGTTTATTTTACAAAAATGAATATAAATTATGGTATCATTACTGGACGGTTAGTTCTTAACACGGCGTATTTTACACGATGGAATCACTAGGACATCAGCAAGCTGTGAAATAAATAACTCTGAAATTCGATTCCCATGAATTTCGTAAGATTTAATGCTAGTCGCAAGAGTCGAATATAAGAAAATCACATATAGTAATCTCAGAATTATCTCTTCCAAAAAGTATAAGTTAACGGACGGTATATAACCATTCGTTAAAAAATTTATTTTAGGTTCGAACAGACAGAGAATTCTTCAGAGTAAAACTAACAAAGTTTAGGTTAAACTTAATGCTAACAATGCTAAGTTAATACTACTTCCAACATTATTTCTAAGCCCTTTTATAGGTGTAAAGAATGCTTACTTTAGATACTATTATCTTTTGCAAGACGCTTCTATTGTTTGCAGAAATAATGCAAGAAGTATATCATTAATGTAAAATATATGCAAGGCGTAAATCGTTAGTAGTTATTACTTATCAGCGGATATGACTTATATATTACAAATATCAGAATCACTGGCGAGTGTATTATATGGTATTGCGGTAGTTTATATTAGGAGGAGCTAGTAGTTACAGATTGGTTAACATTGTAGGCCCGCTACTTAAGTCATCAGAATTTCAAGTGCTGAAGTCTCTACACATACTTTATCTATTAGCAAAACATAGGCTTTCTACTAATACCTTGTTTCCTCTAAAAATAGGAAAACGTTTTTGTGCTGCAAATTGTTTAAGAATCTCCTTAAATTCAGAGAAATATTTGTACATTACTCTAACTAGCTGGAACATTTTAGAATTTGTACATTAACCTTTTCTTTGTTTTAATAATTTTGTAAAGAATAAAACCATAACCCTCTGATAAATAAAAATGAGTGACGCATTACTACTATAACAACTAAGTTCACATCTAATTTAAATTATTTGGTTATTTATTCATCTGCCGTAGAAGCTTTGACACTTTTATAAAATCCTGTCATCGCATTTATTCATGCCAGTTCTAAATTTTTGCAAAACAACCGGCGTTCTTTCGCATAAATTACCACCACACACATCCTACAAATTCTAGCCATTTGACTACGTAGCGTTCAGACCTTTAAAGCACCATTTGCTATCAGTGCAGAAGGGTGGCTAAAATTCAATCCAAGTAAGACTACGAATATCTACGATACCCCATTAATTTTAAAAGAAGCGCTGCCTTTTGTTTCAACATCAATCTATCCAAAAAGGTTTTGCTGCGATGGACATTTGACCATAAAATCGAAGATAATGAATTTTTGCCATAACAGGCCTATTGAAGAGCAAGCAATTAATTTTATATTCGTCGCTATCGAATTCTTCAAGAGATGAAATTCTACACAAAAAATATTAGAACACGTCCAAAAAAGATATCAGCTATTTTAACGATACTCCAATAAAATCCAACACTATTGCAGGAAAGCCGGGAAAGAAAGCTGATAACACTAAAAGGATTTCAAAAACTAACCATTCTCTCCGCTAGTATTAAATAGAAACAAGTTCGGGAAATATATTCACGCACTTTTTCAAGTAATACGGTCCACTACGCCAAACCTTAATCAAAACCTCAACCGAATATTCAGCGCATACTATTTACATCACTTCACACTTTACACAATAAAAACCTCGTTTATAATTCCTATTATTGTGCATACATTGTTGTTACGGTTACAAATTGAAAAGGATAGCGGAAATTATTATGTGTATACAGTATGGTTAAATATATTTATTTAACCAGTACCCAACTCCCTACAGTGTGATGTGTTACACATTCTGTTGCTACGAACGTTACATAACTTCTGCGGATAATGTTTATTTAATTTGATTTAAGCGCACGTATTTCATCTCTAATTTAAACACGCTCCGTATCTAATTCAATAAATCATCGGCGACATACATAACTAGTGTAGTGACTCAAGTTTGACCTACATTAGACGACTCTACGTCTTTAGCTATAAAACGTGCTTTTTCGAAATTGATTCAAACGTACTATAATTTACAATATATCGGCAGCATGGTAATATAGATAATGTAAACAAAATTTACTACGCCAATGGACAATGTGAATGTGGAAGGTGACTTGCTTTGACTAAACACAATACCTAAAAAATGAGATTGTTTATTATAAACGCAAAAGACATTAGTCGCCAGCGTACTGAACATAAGAGTCCTAAAAATAAAATTATATAATTTGCATATTGCAGCACACTGCAAATAAACATTATTTCCAGACAAGTTTTGTATAATATAAAATTATGCGCGAGTATGCAGAATGTTCATGTTAACTCTTTTTAACTGTTTAGTTTTTAATATATAGTAATACCTCGTCAATCCGGATTAATCAAAACAGGACCCATCAGGGAAAATTGGTTAATAAGGACGTAATGTAATGTTTATTATTAAAATAGGAGTACCTACAAATAAAACTATTGAATACATAATTATAAATGATTATAATTATATGAGCATATAATTGTTTCCACTTATTGGTATTTCGCTTGCTTTAATGTTTTCCTAGTAGCGACTTGCTATAAGAAGAATTACCAACGGACTTTTCGATTTATTTTTCTTAATATTGGAAATTGTCGACGTTCCAACACTATATTTTCCTGCGAGATTTACACCACACATACGAGCCTCAAAATGTCCTGTTTTTCTTGGATGATTAAAGTTACGCGCTTTCTTCTTGAAGCCATATTGCATACTACCTGTTGCAGACAAGTTTAAAACAAATAAATCCGGTTTATTTTAAATGAAGTGTAAAAATTCGGTTTATGGAAACTTTCACATAAGGATTACAAGGAACACAATGTAAAAAATAGGAGATCCGATTTACTGGATCATCTGGATCATTGGATGTTCGGGTTAACCACGTATTCCTGTACTTGAAATAATTTGAGAATTTTGCGAAACGCCGTTGTTTCCTTAATGGGCGGCCAATATCTTAAATGCTTTACATGGTAGGGAGCGGTGATTCAAATTTTATTCGATTAATTATTTCTCGAGATTTGTTTGTAGACATTTCTCTATACCTTAAATCGATCGTCCTTTTTAAATTAAATATGAAGCAATACAGATAATTTGTTTACTAAAATCCATAAATGGTGTGATGGAATTCTAAAAACTCTTGTTTTTCAAAAGTACTCATAAAAATTATCTCCATAATTCATTTTACAATTTCATAAAATAAATACCAAGCGTTCACCATTTGCCCACGTATCATTTATGGAGGTTTAATATATCGTATATCGTCGTTGCGTTGCTTAATAAAATTCACATAGAACCGTTTTTCATTAACATTCTTGTTCTGTTATGTAAGTTGCAGGTTCTTTTTTTTACTGGTAAAAAAAATTGTGTGCGATGATAACACAACAACAAATTTTCGCTACTTATGCGTGCTTATTGACTTGCTATACAATTAGTAGAGTAGATGCTGGGATTATATCAAAAAAATAACTTTCGGCCATTATAGGAAAATAACTGTAAGAAAATGTCCTTTCTACTAGATTGAAAAAATATACATACTTGATATCAATTAGGGTGACCAACTATTTCTGTGGAAAAAGGAAGGTATCCATTTACAAGCAGCTTGTATAGGATGTCTCTTAAGAAACTGCATTGATGAATATATGAAAGAATATATATTACAAAATTCTAAAAACTTGGCAACATACTAAAGCTTACATGTATTATTGAACTCCTATTACCTAAAACTTCCTTTTATACCGGAAGTAGCTGTCATCTTTGTTATTTTAAATAGAACCCCAATATATTATTATATATTCGAAGTCTTACTTCAATTTTAAGGTTTGCTTGATAAAACAACATTGTTATTTTTAACCATATTTCAAATACTTTCATTTTTTGAACATTGTTGACAGATGGTGTAGGGTAGTATTAGAAATCGAATAATTTTTCCGAAAGCATACAGCGTACTCGACAATTACGATTAAACTTTCAAGTGGAAAAAGTGTCAAAACTTAATTTTTTTTTAATATAACTACTTGTCTCTTT
The DNA here is from genome assembly GCA_902655005.2 of Marronus borbonicus. Taxonomy (NCBI): domain Eukaryota; kingdom Metazoa; phylum Arthropoda; class Insecta; order Coleoptera; family Scarabaeidae; genus Marronus; species Marronus borbonicus. The sequence goes on from LR737395.1 coordinate 4,078,676, forward strand.
CTTATCAAAATGCTCTTTTGAGATATTCAAGTTTGTTATGACCATTGCAGAACAATCCAGCATTAATAACAAATATATATGTCACTTAGCTTGCAATTATAAACAATACCAGCGGCGTTTAATTTGTGCGAACAGAATTTTCATAATTTACTTTTTTAATGCGTTTTATGTAAAAACACACAGAACTCACACAACACACTCTGTTTGGAATCCAGCAGTCCTCAATCCACAACGTCAGAAGCGATCATCGGTTAAAATTATCATGTCGTTAAATTGGCATCCCTGGGACAACGGATAATCAAGTGGACATAAATATAGACACATAATGACAGTAAACGTATTTTTCGAAGAAACTTTTTAAAAATTTAATTTCTTTTAAGTAAACGAAAAATATTACATTCATTTAAAACTATTAAAAGCAATCAAACAAGAAAACGGAAAAAAACGTAAACCCAAGTCGACAGCTACTTCCGGTATAACCGGAAGTCTTAAACAATTGAAAATATTTTACTTCAATAGTACATGTAGACTTTAGTATATTAGCAAGTGTTAAGAATTTCCCACATTATACTCTTTCATATATCGATCGATGCGGTTGATTTTTTAAACTCTCTTAACGAACAGTCTTGATTTCTCGTTGTTCCAGTAGTCGTTGACAACTGCAGAAAAGATATCTGTGACTTTGGTTGTCAAATTAATATTAATAAAGTCTAAAACCAAAGAATTGATAATATAGATTATCAAAATGCCAGAAATCGAGTAGTAACTTAAAATAAGTTGACTTCTGCAAATATTAGATGAAATTTAGATAATTAATGAATATTCCAGCGAAAATAAAATAAATAAATTTAGGCGAAAATATATATTATAAAATATTCAATAACGTCTAATATATAAAATGTTTATTGTAAAATACATATTGGTTTGATGGAAATAGATCATGTGTTACAATTATGAAGATTTTACGATAGGAAATATGCAAACAAGAAATGTATCGAACATCGAAATTCTAACCGTTAGGGGCCTTCCAAAGTCCAGAATATCTATTGTAATATGATTTTCTTCACTTTATTCAAAGCTAAAACTAAGATATGCTTGCGTGCTACGCTAAAAGAGAAAACTATTACAAGCAAGCGAAAAGGAGAACATCTTCTAAGGAAGACAGTCCATCAGAAAGGAAGATGCTTATCTGAAAGCTGAAATAGATAGGTGTAGGAAACGTTGATATAAATTGAAAAGGAGCATTCAAGAAACGAAATAATACACTAGGTGTTTCATTTAAAAATGGTATTGTAAAAAAAAGGTTAACGTTTGAAATTTTTTTATTATCCATCGTTTTGATAAATGAAATACATTACAGTAAGTAAATAAATTATATGTGTACCGTGATAACGAATATGATTCACAAACATAATATACACATGCATTGTTATTAAAGAATTTTATTGCACCAATGACACATATTATTAGGATTGTAACGTATTTCTTGTTAAAGATAGCATTCATAATGTAGTTTCTTGGAATAATATTAAAAAAATATTTATTGCGTTAATGCAAATATTTACTTCCTGTAACAGAATTCTGAAGTAATTTGATAAAAATAATTAGACAATAATAATTATTAGACACGGTGTATTATATAAATGTGATTAATTAGTTAATTGATCTCAAAACCGATTTTCATCTAACGTAAAAAAGTAACCATCACTGACACTTTACTTCAGTTTGTCCACTTATCGAGAATAAAGGTCCCACTAGCCTATTATCCTTGGGGCGTAAGTAGCAGGGGATATTATAAGTCCAGCCAAAGACGATTGAGGGAAAAACAGACATTAACTGCTTTCATAAACATGCGAAATTAATGAAAAATCTTTCTACAACAAGACTAAGAGTAAATGTTGGCATATCAAAAGTGTAATTTCATCAATTAATAATCGTTCGGTCCGTAATCATCAAAAATCTCAGGAAAGTTTCAGGTTGTAGCGTTGTATGTGCTCTAAAATGCCATTAGAGAGCATAGAGTCTCAACTTCAGTTGCGCCCGTACATCATGCTACATCAAAAATAAATAGTTTCGGCATGTATTTCCACAATAATATATTTCAAATGATAAAAATCATCAAAGATGGCTATCGAATTAAAACAATCGCCAAAGTGATTAAACAATGGCACTAATTTTGTATTTGACTTTAAATCTATCTGTCATCCAGGCATCTTGTGTCTAGTTAAATCTCCAGTAAAAAGGTGGCTATTTGAAGGATTCAAATTAGAATTCAGAGGTGAGTTAATGTAAATTTATTAGAAGTAGCTAAGTTTTGACAGAAACACATAAACATAGCGTCTATGAAACGGAATTTCGATAATTAATTAGTTGTTATTTACGTTTCTATAGCTCATTAAATATTTCATTTGTCAATTCTAAATTGCCGAAACGGTGTTTTAGAGACACTCCCGAATATCGCGACCCTAAATTTCATTTAAATAGTTTCTGAAAAACATAAAAATTTCGAAATTTTCTCTATTTTTCCTCACGAAAAACAGTACGTATGTTTGTATTGTCTTGTAAAAGAACGTCCAAAACGAACACATTTACTATTTGTTACGTTACTTACTTTCTCAATCATCCTCAAATAATCGTTCTAATCTATTTAGGTTACATTATGCGTATGTGTATGTGCGAGCTGTTTCGAATAAACGCCAACACTTATGGTAAAAAATCATTATTCAATGAATCGAGCGGGTATTATTTTCATAATTTGTGGAAGTATTCTTTTAGATCTATTTCTACTATATTATACATATATTCTATTATAAGTTAACTACCTAATGAGACGATTCTACATTAGTTACATGCGATCTAGTCGATTCTATTTTATTACAATTAGGTGACCTTAACCTAGATTACAAGACCATTACCGCAAATAAATGTTATAAAATACATATACAAGCTGATTCTAAATATATGCGACGAACTTTAAGTGATATTTCCTTGGATTATTTTCATTATAAAAGTTCATACGAACATATGTATGTCCAAAATGGCTTAGTTGTAAAACAAAGATGCCTTGAGTGAAGGAATTGTAAAGAGACGCAACCGTATGAGCGGAACCAAAACAGCGTTCGACATGTAGATGGCACATCAAGTCGAATGGGAACCGAGATTCTCGAATCCCATAAAACCGAGCTCGTTCAGTCTCCCTTGAGCCAGCGTAGTGCTAACATCGATCGGGTTTAATACAGCAATTCCAGAAAGATGACTACCGCGAATCATATGCGCGTTTATGTAAATTGCTTCAAAAATAATAAAAAAGATAAGAATATAAGTTTTTTAAAATTTCCTGTGAAAGATGGATGTTATATGTCCGAATCGCGATTATACGGATATTGTTTTATCCGGAGTAACTAAAATATTCTTTTTCGAAATTAGATAGAACATCTAAACATTATATATACAGCCTGTCTTACCGGGAACTGCATCGATCGATATATGCGACGGCATACAATACATTGAAGAACTTTGCAATATGCAATAACCTATATGTGCTATTGAATCAAAAATTTTGTTAATAATTTTACATTTCCGGTTATACCGGAAGTAGCTGTCAAATTTGTTATTGTAAATGGAACAACTGCATATTATTACATTTTTGAATTCCTAATTCAATTTCAGGGTTTGTTTTATACAACTATGTTGCTATTTCTTAACATTTGCATTTTTTGAAAAGGTTTGACAGATGGACATACGCATGCGAACATTTATACCATAGCTGTAAATGGATTCCGAAAATTGAAATTTTGCAGAAGTCATTTCAGCATTTATTATTATTTATTATTGTAGCACAATTTACTTTAAAATGTCATCCAATTTTGCATATCTATATCTAAGCTAGTCATGATCATTACAAAACAATCCAGCACTGATGAACCCGTTTTTTTTTTGCCATCAACGGTATACGTTCATGCTTTTTTGCCTTAACGTATCCGAAGTTTTTGAAATTCTTTATTATCCGTTTAACTGTGTTTGGTGACAGTTTGTGTTTTTGTAGTTACCGAACAACAAAGGAATCGCATGCACCTCATATCCCTTTATTCATTCGGGTTGTAATATTGCATGGTCAATAGTTCTGCAAAATTTTAATTTTTCATGTTACACCTTTATAGCTATAAAAGCTTACATGCACTTGTCCATCTGTTAAAAATGTTCAAAGAAATTCGAATATTTCAAATATGGTTAGAAATAGAGACATAGTTGTCTTATCACAATTGAATTACAGATTCAAAAATGTAGGATTTTCTATTTAAAATCACAACGTTGACAGCTACTTCCGCTATAACCGGACGTGTAAAATTATTAAAAATATTTTAGTTCGATAGTACACATAGACTATAGCATATTACCAAGTTTTCGGAATTTTCCGATGTATATTTTATCTGTTGATGAATGCAGTTCCAGGTGAGACATCCTGTATAGGGCGACGTTTCTGAAATCGCCTACCTTCCTGAAGCAACAAAGAACATTAATAATTTTGTAGTTGTAGCTTGAGATCTTTTCAGAGTCAAGTAATGGAATGCTTTTAGATCGAATGCTGCTACGTCTGTTTGTGTCCGCTTTATATTAAAAATCGATTTACATCAAAATATCGATTAAAGAGCAATGTTTCGAATAATCGGGATTTTACTGTAACAACAAAGTCAAATTAAATGATCATTTATTTCTGTTAAATATTATAGCAGCAGAAGAAAATCTAGATACCCTTCCTTTCACAAGTAGTACGTCCAACACATTACTAAAAACCTACGAAAGGAAAAGGAAACTTAGCAATTCGAATGATTTAACACAACAGGAAAATTTGAAATGTAAATTACAAAAAGTACCATCGTCCGGCAGCAACTGTAGTAGTATCTCAAAAGTGAGTTTGTGTATACTACAGATGTCATCATCAAACACTGAAATGGTGAAATTAAGACATAAGAAGTTATCCTACACCATTAAGAAGTTGTCAAGGAAATGTAAAACTTTGTATTTGCAAAAGTATAAAATATCAAAGGAGAAAAGTGTGGCAAATTCAACCGTGCAAAGCGTACTCACACTTAAAAGTAATCCAGTAAAGATATTTGTCCATATACAATGCTTTTATTCTCCGAGAACACTATGGTCTACGTCAGAGAAGCAACTGTCACTGTATTACAAATCACCTAATTGTTACAAATTTATTTAACGATAGAACCGAAATAACAAACTTATCCAATATATATATTTAACGTATGAATTTTAATAAACAACCCGAACGCAGAGGAAAAATATGCACAATGATAACAAATTCTACAACAAAAACATTGCTATGTATACCTCGAAGACGAGTTCCCAAGATATTAAACTATTTCAAAAATAAAATTATCATTCTCCATTTATGTGTTACAGTTGCAACAAATATTTTTAAATTTTTCAAAAAGAACCAAACCTATTTATATATTTTTTTTTTTTACATTAATTAACAAGTAGAAAAATGTTTTTTTCTTATAGAGAATAATCAGACAGATCATATGTGCTAATAATTATTTCAATTAAAATAAGAAAGTTATTGTGTCTCTGATTGAATGCAATAATTCTTCGCGTTTAAATAAAAAATCTCATTTTTAACCAAAACATAAAATATTTTTCGGTATATCCGAGTCAAAAGTAATATTAGAATATACAAGCAGAATTTTGTTTTTTTCGGTAAAATGTATTATTTGTCAATTTCGCTTCTGGTAAAAGTCCCCACAATACGCCATAGTTTTAATACAATACTAAATTACTACAATAAGAAAAGTTGTTCAGCACGTCTAGCTAAACAGATAAATTTGGTGTTTCCAGAAAACTAGATTGCTAGGAATGATCCAATTGGATAGTCTCCAAAGTCGTTCGACCTCACTATATTAGATTTTTTTTTACAGGATTGCCTCAAAGACTTGGTATGCTCTCAACTAATACCCAACAGTAGAGAAAAACTAAAAGAAAGATTACGAAACTCCGTACATGAAATACAGTCGAGGAAATTAGGAACAGTTTCAGGGTTTAGAACATTCAACCATCGCATGTGCAAAAAATTATGGCAGTTATATTGAATATTTCTTTTTTTTGTCTGAAAAATGACGGTTGAATAAAAATAGGTAGACCTTCCTGAAATTTGTTATTGGAGGATACTTTATCATTTTGAACAACTTTTCTTAGTCTTCTATGGCGTATTATGAACGGAAAAGGCATTTTGCCTGAAACGAAATTGATAAATAATAGATTTTGTCAGTTATACATGCGTATTACGCCATAGATGTTTACTGCGTACAACTTTTCTTAGTAACATTTTAGTATACTGCGAATGAAGAAGGTACTTTACCTGAAACGAAAATAGTTTCACTCAACTACTGATAGTTGAAATAGGCCTTGAGGCCTATTTAATCTTAAAAAATCGGAAGTAAATTAAAGATAAGTTTGAAGCCAAGCAGGACTTTCAACAGGTCAAATTAAGATTCAAACATTTTTAGTTCCGTACGCGTCTTGTACCAATAATCCTCATCATAAATAAACATTTAATTTAATAAAAAAAAATATCTTAAAATATTGCAGATATTAAAGAAATTAAACAAAAGAATGAAAATATGTGTAAACCTAATCGAACCCTTAATTCGAACTTTGTACTCAGAATATATTATTTTAATTTAAATTTTGTTTTTTCCTTTCCTTTTTAAGCTTGATTGCCTCCAAAACTTGGCAAAATAAGTACTTATAACAACATGTAAACACAGCTTTCTTGGAATAGTTTGTATGCTTCAAGTTGCTATTTACAGAAATTCTTTGTTTGTATTTTAATTTGTTTTCACTAGAAATTTGTCTTTTTTTTAATCTCGCTTCTTGATTCGCGTACTGGGTTACATTCATCTGCAAGTCGTTGTATGTGTATGTTGATGTAAACCAGGAAAAATTCTGTGACAAAATCAATTAATTGTGGATGCAATAAATAAATAATATCAACTATATATAAATTATTTTAATACTCAAAGGAGGAGAAAAGCAATTATTGTAATAATTGCTCTTATAAACGCAGTCATATAGAATCATTATGGTACTTCCGCAAGTTACCACAACAATAATACTTCCTGCTTATACATCAAGTAAATACGTAATTATCACCACACATACACGCATTTATCATACGTATACTACATGCATTACACAACACTCTGGTATCAATGAATAACTTTAATGTTTCATTCCGTTGAATTAATTTCAGCTTTGATAGTAACATCATTAAGTCATAATATACAACAGAGATTGAAAACACATATGTACATGGCACATATATATCCATAAACATATATGTACAATATACATATACATATATTTATTTTAGGTCAACGCAAAGTTGTTTGCAATCTATATTGTTTATATGTTCTTCTCGTTATAATATGTATAGGCGCTCTGTTTCATATATGTTAACACTTTTGTAACTATCTCTTGTCGGTTGAAAAGTGCTTTCAGATTGAAATATTTATAGAAGGCTACATTTCAGTTTCCTTTCGATACAAACGTATTTCGATCTTTTCGAAGTTTTTATGTACATTTTCGTTTTACACATATTATCGGCGGTGCGTTAATAATCTCTAAATTTATGCCAATTTAATCATACATTTTATTGCAATAATAGAGTTTTAGACTTGATACCGTCTAATCTTGTGTCTGGTGTGGACATTTTGGAAGGCTCTCTTCTTCTTGTTTGTGAGTATTTGTACAAAAAGTTGTATGATGTTTTTAATTTATCTGCTTGTTTGCTGAGTTCATATTGTCTCATATCACAACAGCTATTTCCCTTCATGGTTTTGACCTGCGATTAAGAAAAACTTAAAACTAAAAGTTATTAACACAAAAAATTGAAAACAACTTCGCAAGTTGATTAAGATGGAAATTAATCTAGCTTACACTTCATACCTTCATCCTAGTGAACTTAGCCTTATAACAAACGCACGTACGTGCCTTTTGGCAATTTGTTCTCTAGTGTTTTCTTACCCGACTCTTTGGCCTGTGATCTACCAGACGTAATCTCCGACTTACCGCTTATATTTGCAGTTTGTTGCTGGTGACGATAACGTTCCCCGTTTCCTCGTTAAGGACCGTACATCTGTCTTTGATAATCGTTTATCTATCTTTAACCTAGTTCTATGCACGTCTACTTTTCCAGACATGTGGAAAGTGGCTAGAATCTCGCCAATCTTTGAAAAGGGTAACCGTCAACAACTGCAGACCTACTGTTATAATTTCTTCCTTAGCTAAAGTCTTTGAATTATTTAATCTACACCTCTTATAGCATGACATCCCACCATTCTACATCTCAGCATGGATTTATGCCGCACAAGTCTACCGCAACTAACCTTGCGCAATTTTCTCAAACAATAGCTGAAACTGTGGGTAGAGATGGCCAATTGGACGATGTGTACACCAATCTTTCACGTGGATTCGACCTCGTAGACTCGTCGTATTTTGTTGCCATATCCTGCAAACTGGCCGTTTATTTGATTTTGACAATGTTGGTATTTGGATGTTGAAAGCAAAAGTCGTCTTTTTCTGAAGATGTTTCACATCAATGTCACAATAGGTGAACTTCAAAACTGATACCAATCAATTGAGTAATATTTATTGTGAGATCTTGAAATTCCATAAATAGTTAATTTTTAAGAATAAGGCTGTAAGTTGCAAGTTCCAATTTTCATGTTTCTTCGATCCGTAAATATTATTTTTTTCCTGGAATGTACAGCTTTTAGTTGAGATCTCTTACATGTTTTAAAATCATTTTGCATTATTTTTGTTATAGACCTAGTTTGTGGGCTTGAATATTTTTAAAATGTAATTCTATAAAATTTAATTATTTTAACAATTGTTCTGCCCTAATGCTTAACTATCCGAGTATTGTCGTTAACGCTTTCTACTCTTGCTTGTAAAGTAGTTCAAAAATTTATATAATTTTATCATAATTGACTGTCGATATATACTATATGTCATACATAATGATGTTCAGAATGACATTGAAAAAATTGTTTAATTAAAATCCATCCAGAAACAGATCGTAATCCAAGTTTTCCAAACTTGCTATTTCTGTTTCTAAACGAGATCGATTGAGTACTTCTCCTCTGCTCTTATATTATTATTATATAGTTATTTTTCCTTTCAAATTTAAACATATGGACAATTGTTTAGACAAGGTCCGGGCAATGTTTTCAGTGCATGGGGCCACATAATAGTTATGTAAGGATGTGTTCTAAAAAATGTTTCAAAATCACCGATAATTTTGTAAAAATTATACGTTACTATCGATTTTTTTTTACCAAATTTTGATTTTATAAATTTCATGCATGTCATCGATGCGATGAGAAAAGTAATTACTTTCATACGCTCGCATTGATTACATCACAGGCAATTGAAAGAGTTTCCCATCGAAATTGGTAGTAGTGCGATTTACTATAATCAAGTGGGGTGGTTGAGCCGAATGGTTTTTTAACCTGCTGGTTGAAATAGAAACATTTCTGAACCTTCTAATCCATTTTGGTTGAGGAATCTTGCATTTCTGACTGATCTATCAAATCACTTTAATATTCTTAATTTGGAACAAGGAACAAGACAAAGGAAATTCATGTTTAAACTATTCAAATACATGATTCAAAACAAAGCTGAAGTTATTCACGCGGCACCTCACAGAAGACAATTTTGAATGCAGCGCAAACAACCAAGGAAAATTACACATTTCGTTTTCAAAAAAAAAAATTTAAAAATTACTAACAAATTTTGAAGCCGAGTTTGAAAATCGAATGCAGTGCTGTTACGTATTGTTGAGAACCCATTTGGTAGACGTACCAGCAAAGTTTCAAACAGAACTTATTGAGATATCAATACACTCGAAATCGAATACACTCCTTTTTTTACAGAAATTTAAATTCGAGATTTAGTAAGCTTCGAAAACTTGCCATAGTTTTTGCTATGTATACATCTACGAACCTCTAAGAGCAGACGTTTTCGAAGATGAAGCCGATAAAGTTTAGAAAGATCTTCGTTGATTGATGATCGTGCACATATGCTTTTACCATTTACAACTTTTACTCCGAATATTCTTCTTACTTACTTACAGACGCCAAACAGTCTCAGCCATCGCATTAATTCATCTTGTTTTATTTTTAATTATGTTTATTTTTCTAATTTACATAATATATAGCAACATTTCTTGATTTTTAAGATTAAGACTTTTTAAAATTTCTTTGTTTGCATTTTTGTATTTGTGGCCGGGGACCACCTTTAAAGAGCAATTGGTATACGTTAAAGATATGAATTTCTTCATAACAAAACTTTTTATTGAAAAGATATCTTAACTATCTTAAGGTTTTCTTTTCCAGATGTACGGAATCAATTAAGATATAGAACACTTAGCATACTCCACAACTGTAATAATTCATTAGATATAATAACAGGAATAATAGTATTTTAATTTTTCAAAGCTTTGAACTCGCCACAGCAAGTTTGTAATTAAGTATAAATTATACATCCTCCGGCATTAATGAATTCATGTCGAATAGAATTTCGAACAAGAGGTTACGATATATGACATGCACCGCAGAGAGAACGTATCTTCCCAATCGTTATATGGTCCGCACCCTCAACAATGGTACCAACCCAGCCATTTTATCCGCTACCTAAAAACGTATATTCAACAGTCCATATATGAGGATGCGTTTACTAGGGTATCCATTCAAAATAGAATCCACTTAAAATAGAATAATTAAAAATCTAAGCTAAATTTAAGAATAAAGATACATATTTTAGGCAAATTCATCTTTTTCTTACAAAATAGGTTATTTGAATGTCTTCTAATTTACATTATCTAGCGTTGCCCAATATGATAAAATATTTAAGAAGTGTGTACATGTATAGGGTTTTTTTTCCGATATTTAGCATGGGAATCTCAGAAACTAGTGGAAATAGAGATAAGGTTAAGTGGGGAAACATTTCTCCTTTGTCGAGCTTAATTGACTGAGCCTTTTGTTTTCTGGAAAAAATGCCGAACTAGAAAAAAAAATAGTTTTTGGTGTTTTATTAAGTACCTATATCTCTGTTTTTAATTAACTTTAGAAAGAAAATGTAAAGAGAAAATTGTAGGTAATTATGTGCGTAAGACGGTCTAATCGAACTTTTTATTTAAGCTATAATTTTTGAGGCACGACAAAAAAAATGTTTTTTTAATGAGAATTAAAGTCGGGATATAAGATAGCTGTTTCTTTAAATAAATAAATTACGGCATTTTCTCTTTTAATTTCTGAGCTGTTCCCGTGGTAAGCTATGGAAGCAATTGATAGATGCGCGTTGCGTTTGGTAACAAAATTCAAGATGGTTATTAAATTAAGAAATAATAAAGGAAATTAGGGTACAACCAAAGTAGTGCTTAAACAGTGCAATGAAAATAGAGAGTCCACCATTATGATTAATGCACAAGTTACACATTTTTAAATCTAAATTCGTTACTTTTTTTTTAACGGAACGTCCGTCAATATTAGCAAAAGCTTCTCTAAGATCATCTATCGTATCGTGCGATTTTTGATACACCCAATATCTTTCATCATTTCTCATAAATAGGAATCAAAGATAAACAAATCAGAAGTGGTCATCCAATTGTCGCGTTTCTTCCTAACCACGATATCGGAAATACTTACTTTGGCATTATGCGGTGGTGCTCCGACGTAACTGTAAGTAGTAAGTAAGTAACTTATCCAACATATTATCAAAATCGTTCTGCAGAAAGTGAACGAACTTAATGCACCATCAAAAATGTACGGAGCAAGAATTAAATTAACCAATGACGCCGCACCAAATACTAAATCCAAACTTAACTTTTGCAACAGTACGTTAAGCGATGCGGATTGAAATCGATGGGTGGAATTTGCGTTGCACCTGCCAATACGTTTATCTCTGTCTGTTCATTAATGCTTGTTGCCGTTCTGTTTAGATTACAGGAAGAACCATACTTCTTAGTGATAATTAGAGAAAGCTGACTACGATCGAAATACCGTAGCAATATTTCGATTAGCGGCTGCACAACAGTAGAACTATTGCTGGGCAGGTACATTTTTATGACAAAAAGTCAATCATATCACGCTTTTCTTAATTAGCAAAATTAACGTTGCTACTTTACGAAATCTCCGTCAACATTAATTGGAAATAAGGTTATTTGCACTTAATTAATGTCAATAATTCTCGTTTGCATTCATCAGTTATGTCTATATCCTTACTGCGGAAAATGCCCGTATTTTGTTTATTTGCAAAAACATCTATGTCAAGCGTTATATCGCTGGAATTTTTGTAGTTTCTATTTAAAAAACATTTTTTTGTCATATCTCATAAATTATAGCTGAAATAAAGTCTAGTTAGACCGCCTTATTAAACATACAATTGTCTACAACTTTTTCCTCCTTTTCTCAACAATAACTAGGTACTATATATACTGAACAAAATAACTGTTCTTTCGAGACATCTAATTAACTGTCCAGTATTCCCGAAAAAACAAAAGGCTCAATCAATTAAGCTAGTCAATTTACAATTTCCCCATTTAATCGTTTCTCTATCTCCGCTAATTTCTCAGATACTAGATAGATATCGAAAAAAACTCAACCTGTATACATATACATATGCAGACATAACATAACTCCATAGCGCAAATGTACTATAATCACTGGAATTCCCCCCATTAATTAAAAAGAATTGAGATGCCCATTACTCTTGGATTTGATCCGTCAAGGTTTTCTTTGTATCATACGGTTGTACTTTATTCTAGTATTCACTAAAAAATAGAAACTGGATTGTACAGAACCAATTCAAAGCAAATTACACACCAAAGCATCCAACAATGTTATAAGAGCGCAAGTTATAAAAATACTGCGAGATTTCCTAATCAACGAATGTATTAAAAACGAAAATAAGTATGCATCAGAATATTTCTAGCCAAAATCTAACATGTTATTGCTAATAATAATTGTTACTTCTATGGTTAAAAAAGTTCCTAGAAATAATTAGTATCTACTATTTATTACCATTTCAGTGTTGTACAACGGTTTATTTAATTTTGTTATCTCGATGACAAAATACAACACAAGATTACATACATATCGCGCAACAAAATAACTTGTAATTAGAATGTCATGGAAGAAATACATAGCAGCATGATGATTCCGTAAAAAAAACGTAATGAAGCTTTCGACATTACATACACTACGTAGATACTTCAAAATAATTACGGTTTATTTACAGTGTACGCGTAAATATGAATGCACAATAATCAGTCATCGTAGTTTCCGCTCGAAGCAGAAGCAGAGATGAAACTACCACGTAGGAGAACAGGTTTAAATAAAATGATCACGTTGGCAGTGTTACATAAAGGGGCCATTGTTTTTTTTTGTTTTTCCAAACATGACCTTGCTTTGGAAAACAGTTTTGTCATTTTTACCTGCAAAACCGGAATACAAATTTCAACGGCTACCCACACTATAATTACTAAGGGTCATCAATTACGTTGCGAATTTGTTTCAAATATTTTCTCCCTCTTTAAATGTCTCGTATTGTTTAAATGTCAGGGGTGTAAAGTGTTTGTCATAATAGCTTGGATAATATCGTTTCATAATATTTATTTTCTTTTACATCATTATCTCAAGTAAAATAAGAAAAGTAAATAATGTTTCATCAAAATCTCCTACCACCATTAAACATAAGATTCTGCAATATTAACACGACTGAAATAATATTGATGCGCCATCTCTTGACGTTTGTTGGAACATTTAGGAGAGTATATGCTTCGAAACGTTCCAACAAGTAAGTGCGTAAGTTATACATATTAAACTCCATCATTTTTTATATGTGAACGTACGTAAATTATATATTTTATATGACTCTGCGTTTACAGAATTAACGTGTAAATATTTTACAATGAGGCTACGTAAATATTATTGCCAATTATACTGTTTTTTAAAGCCATCTTGAAACATCTTCGCTTTATAAAGCTCAGCTGCGATGCTATATATTTCTGAAAGCTTCTGATTTAATTTACTAATTAAAAACCCTTGGAATGTTCACTTAACTAACAATATATGTGAATTTTTATTTTGATTAATGATTTAGGTGAAAATTCAAAATCTACCGTTTGACAATAGCAACAGTGTTTTGAGTATTTGGTAAAACACAGAACTGTTACAAAAATCTCATTCTGTGCGCTAGTATTCGTTTCGTTCGACACCAACTTATGGTGGTATATGTTCACTTTCTGTTTCAGTGCCTAGATTTGCGTTATTCATGGAACATCTCTGAATCTCAGGAAGAAATACTGTTTAGTCAAATTTAATGAAATCTAAGAAAGGGACTTCTAAAAGACATAATGGGTGCCGTGAGATACGGTCCAAACGTATATGACTTAAAGGGCAAGAACCAGATAAAGCATCAATATACAAATATTTGGGGAGCATAATAACAGAAGATGGAAAAATAGATACATAAATAATAGATCTTGATCATTACAAAAGAAGCATGAAGGAAATATGAAATTTCTGAAAAAACTAACTGGGAAAAGAAAATGGCGTAGAGTACAGAACGAAGAGGTAAGACGAACAGCAAATCAAGAAACAGTAAGCACCAAGGAGGAAAAACAACTAAATTGATATAGTCATGTGGTAAGGATAGAACGTACTACAATGGTTAAGAAGCTGTTTGAACCAAGAAGTGCAGATGAGAGGAAAAAAGGAAGGCTTAGGAAAAATTAGAAAGGAAGAATGGAAAAATAGGTCAAAAGTGACGACCGTGTTGCAAAGTTGGCCAAAAAAAGTGCCAAATTGCGACCTGTGCTGCCAGGTTGATTCAAAGAGCTCATTGCTATGCAACAAAATCATAACAATTGTCCAAACTATCAAATCTCAATTTAAAAAGCGTAAATTGTGATATCCTAAATTTTTCATATGTTCATTATTTGGTCTTGTCATATTCTTCCTTACTTTTACTAGAGCTGTTAGCCGATATTCGGATCCGCATTCGTTATCCGGAACTTCGAATCCATATCTGTCGTTTGAAATCTCGAGTTGGGATTCTTTATCCGAAATCTCGGATCCGAATGCATTATTTGAAAACGCGGTTTTAGCTTTGTTTTCCGATAACATTTTCAACCAAATAGTAAGTACCGTCAAGTTCTGTAATAAACTGTGAAAACCTGCAATAAGTGATGTAATGTAAGTAATTTTGAATTGTACACATGGAGATTAACATTGCACTTAGTAAAGAAGAACTATTGCATTTAAATACAAATGTTTTCTTTATTAAATGCTTCCTATACTTGCGAAATAATCTTGAATTGTACACATAGCACTTCATATTTTGTCTAAATAAAAGATTAAGAGCTATTGTGGTATTCCAGGTAGCATTTATGTAGCACTACATGCGATTACATTAATTTTTTTAATTTTATTTTGAAGTAGGACGTTATCAAATTTACACTGGATTTAATTAATATATACACATATAAACTAAATCGTGAATTCGTATACTTCCGTTCAGTTGTCTGATAGATAATTTGTATTTTTTATGTAAGGTCAAAGTAGCAAGATCGATTCCAAAATAGAAGATTCCGATCCCCGAAATACTGGATAGTGAATCTGGAAGCGAAGTGTTTGACGACGGACCTGAATCCTTAGAATCAGATAACGGATCAGATACAGAACAGTTAGTGGATCCTGGTGCGAGAACCGGATAGCGTATCCGGATTTGAGTACCGAATATTCGAATAGTGGGTCCGTCAATTTTATTAAATACCAGCAGCACTAATTTTACGAGAGGAATATTTTGAAATGAATGCTTTTCGTAAATTATATGGATGAAATTTAGGGTCTTGAACTTCGGGAGGGTCTTTAAAACAATCGTTCATCAATTTATATCTTTATTTGAAGATGATGTCGAAACATTACAATATATATAAGCTAAACATTCCATTCAGAATGAAGCCTCTTCGACGCTCTTTAATTCTTAAATTTGCTGAATTATACTTGATCTTTAATATTTCCTTCAGAAGTCTTTATTGTGCTAACTACGCTGTTTCACCTTGCCTTCGACTGTGTTTTTGGTATCTTCGTTAGGTTTCCAGTCAAAGGATAAAGTTTCCCCTGATCAATACTTCTTTCTCTCTTCATTTAACGTGTCCTTCCCTCTTCTTCTATGTGTTTCAACTATCTCAGTCTTTGTACTTAAGATATCGCCTATTTCGTCATATTCATCTTCATTTCATTTTGGGTCATTAATACGAGACACATTGTTTCGGAAGCATAGTGTAATTGTCGTCTTATAAATCGCAAGCGTTGTTCTTTTGCTTATACTCGCTTTGGTTCAAACCATCCATAATTCCTGGGTTAACTTTAGTATTCGATAAATCGGGCAACAATTAATATCTTATTTATCGTGATTCTACAACAATTAAAGCATTTCGTTCTGCAGATTTCTTCCCATCTATATTTCCTTAATGCAAAGTTTAAAATAGATGGAAGATACGATTACTTTTACAAAGGACTGTAGTTTATTCCATGTTTTTCTTAATTTCTTTCTGTTACATTTCGTAAGAACCCATGAACAGTGCAGTTTTGGGACTAGTCGACAGAGAGTAGTAGAGCTGGGTATTGATCTTAGCAACTGGGTTAAATTCCTTAGTCATCGTGTATTTTAAGCTATTTTATCGATGTCACAGGGCGTAATAATTGTAAAGTAAATTACGTTACTATAAAAACGAAAGTTGGTCTGCTCCATATAATTTTATTGTGATAAAACATATGGTACTCGTATCGCTAAAATGGTAAACTCCAATTAAATTATATTAAAACCTATTCGCTCGTTATATTGAAAAGAGTTAACCGTGTGGAAAATACACACCTTTCGAAGAAACGAACATTCGTAAGCTTTTATCGCAAACTTCCACAATTATATGTAAATTTTCCTGCCATAAAAATGACGTCATTACAAGATGACATCATTGGCACTACCGGATAGAGAGAAAACAAGTTGAACGCACACATGTTGGCATAGGATCGAATCGCTGTATAAAAAAGTAACGTTAAATTTTTGCAGCTGTGTGATTCATCGGTGGTGCTATCACGACTTAAGGCATTTTATGCATTTATAGCAGATGTTTCAGCCAGAGATGCATATTTTAATAATGAACTATATTTTTGAATTGAATTTATTCCATACATTCACTTCAGTAACATGCTAGCAAGAAACAGTAATATCTAAAGGGAATCGTATTCGAACAGGTCGTATTCGAACAGGTGTGTAAACTTCTATGTTTGCCCATGAAAGACTTTAAATTAATGGAAATAATTACATAATTAGTAAGTATTAGAGATACATTAAACATAATTTAATAAAAAGCGGTTGTTACCAAACAGACGTTGATAAACAAAACACAACAAAACACGAACTGCCCTCAGTCATTCAGTTGGGATGTTCAATTTTGTTCCTGCCTATATAATTCATTTAAGTTACTTATTTGTTCAATACTCCAACTTTTTTTGACATCTGAAAAATATGTTTTATAGTTTAGAAAATATGTTATTATTGGTAACATTATTCATCTCTTCCTATTGGAGCACGTCCCTAGAAAACTGTTCAAAACGGATTTCGCTTGTATTTCGTTCTTCAATTGTTTTTCAAAAGTTCACGAACACTGCAGACAGTTGTCGAAAGTTCGTTTGGAATGGACCCGGCATAATATCGCACAGATTTGGTGAATGAAACTTGCGACGGGCGCAGTCTTTATGAGGATGTATGCCATCATCCTCATAAGGACTGCCCTCAAGGGGCTCTGTGTTGTGCAGAATTGTAGACATGCTGTTTTTTTAATTTAAACGTGAAAGAGACTGTGAGACGTGAGAGAGTTCTAACTAATTATTGAATGAATTGGAATTTATATTAATTTCCAAAAGGCATTGTCAACTACTTCGAATGAATAGAATTAGTTGTTTATTGAAGCTAGAAATATCACTGGTTTTGTGCTAAAAATAAAAAGTTGGGTACCACTTTCGCATAGAAAATTTTATTAGAAAATTATAATCTATTTTTGATAGGAGGGCCAAGGACGTGCCAGCTCCTCCGCATTAACATTTTCAAATATTTCCTACATATCAATCAGCATAGAGAAAGCCGGCTGTAAATGGCTTATGTATTATATATACAGTTAAATGGCATGGCTACAAAACGTTCGATGTACAATACAAAACTACAACAAATCAGTGCCGATTTCAGTAACTTGAATTAGACGTATGTACAAAATAGTACAAAGCTAGTAGAAAAGACTAGCTTAAAATTAAAGTCAAAATAAAAATTTTAATTTGCAGGAATTAGTTTCATGTCCTTGGCTCTCCTGTCGTGAATTTCTACTGCAAATGCTATAATTGTTTGGCACAGACAAAATTTTAAAATTGGGTGATAAAGGGGCATCCTTACTTTACTTTCTTACTATTTAATATTATTTCAACCAGACAAAATTAGTAGGGGTGTCTTGCCCTTTATTTATTTTCAGTACGTGCAATAGTTTAATGGTTATTAAAAATTTTTTTCAGAATAATTTTGTTTCACGAGGGTTTTTTTCCTTTTACTTCCGATGAGCTTATACTATTTGAACTTTGCTGAAGGCTCCTAAACTATTATATATATTGCTCTGTATTCTTAAGCTCTATAAGTTCTTATTTTGCCTGACTAGATCCTGGCGCAAGCAATCAGTGCTCTTGAAAGGAATTAATTTTGGCATTTTTACGAATTTTAATATAATCCTTTTAAGCAAAATTCCTTTTAATAATTTGACTTAGGGAAAAGCTGAAGTTTAAAATGTGCTTTGATAGACTGAGCATTAAATAAGTTGGCAGCTGACCATAATAATTTGGATTTATTTCAAAATCTACTAGCCGCTTGTACGAGTACGTACTAACGTGCTAGTGCAGGTAGACAATTGGGTGACATATTCCCAAAGGATGTTGTAATGGACTTTGTTCAGTAGACACTAAATTGCTCCAAAGCTGCCCGAATAATTTTTCGTTAACAGCTGTTTGTTGCTGAGAAAAATGTAAAAAGATTTGATAGTCGAACCGAGTCTCTTTAAAAAAATTAGTTTAATTGCTTCAATTGAAAACCTAGCAATAAATGCACTGTAAATGTAAATAAGTGATTAGCTTCTTTTTTATGACACCCAACAATTGTTTTTGAGTTATGTGGGAAGTATAACCTTGTATCCTCGGATGTAACTAACTAATACAGACATATCTTAAACAAAACTTTATACGAATCTCTTTATTGTCAGATAATCACATCTTAAGATTTATCTTTCGAAAACATAAGTTGTCGTTAGTTATTTTTGAAATACCCATGTGAAACAATTAAATGTTAAATTCTTCATAAAATAAAATTCAATGTACCTCTGCATGTGTGGCAAGCATTACAATGCTTCGATTTCTTCGTCTATTCTTGTTGCATTGCTACTATGCAATACAATGCGTGGAAATACACGAGGAAATCAAAGCATTGTAATTGATTCCCATTTACGTCACTACCAGCTGCTACTGGTGGAAAGCATCCGAGAAAACGATATAAAAGTTGGTGTGATACGCCTATTACATTCTGATAGGTGTGGTTTCGTCGATTTGAACACAAATCTCAGTTAAGTAAGATGTACTTATGCTTCCTAAAGAGCAAACAATTGTTTCTCAGACTTATTTTCCTCCTATAGAGCTTTTAAAGGTTAATTATGGTTTTTAGGGTGCGTAGACGGCGAAAGTAGGTACTTGTAGATAATATTTTTTATCGAGAGAAGCGATAGAACAGACATGCTAGAAGTAGAATTTTTTTCTTACGTCATTCTATCATACGGTGGAAAATGGGGATCGACGCATCCTCGAAATAGCTGTCCCAAATTAATTTATTAAACTTGTGTGGTGCGGACTGTGCCGATACTTTAGTGCAGTTTGCTTTTAAAGGCTGTACTTAAAGTGGTATAACTTAAATCTTCATTGAAATAATTCCAACAGTGTTGCCGTGGCTACTTTCCTTTTTTGTTTTAAGTTTGCGAATTCGTAATGCATTTGACTAATTTTCGCCCATTTTATTGTACATACATACATGTCTAAAAAATTAACAAAAGCAGCGCTGGACATGGCTACTCATACTGACAACATATGACCAAATTAACAAAAAAAAAAACGAACGATTCTGAAGGAATTAAAAAAAACTGTTTCGGTGTAAAATGTGTACGCCTATATAAATACCTACCGACGTCTGCGATGGGTTGTTTATACTTGCTTTTAATACAATGGCAATTCTCTCGCCCCAGCTTTCCAATTTCAATTTTTTGGTATCTATGTGCGAACGGGGTAAAACAGAAAATGGTGAAATATTGAGAGGCAACGAGTTTATATAATTCAGGATGTCAGTGTGTCATGCCAGTGAGGCGTGTTGCCTAGCAACAGGCGCTTAGCCCGGCCTATTTTCGGGCTCTATTGATCCGACCTAGCAGCCTGCTACTTAGGGGTTAAACACAGAGATGGACTCGTCGTAGTAGCGTTATGTTGACCTTGAATTTATCGGTTTATCTCCTGCAGTATTTTCAAGGAAAACGAAATAAAAAACCCATTCTGCGCGTTGTATCAATTGCGGAAATATTGGTGCCGGTTTTATTTGTATAAATTTCTCCCGAATTTTAATCGCGGCTACGAAAACTAATACGTAGTGAATTTTTGCATCCCTAAAGGAAACCACGGTTTTTCTTCTGAATATAATGTTTTGAATTTTTCTTGAATATATATAATTTGCGTTAAGCTTGCGTGTTCGCCCCGTGATCAATATTAAAACCATTAAATTGCCTATTTCTTAAGCTTGCTTAATTGCCTTTTTTAGCATCTACCCGTATTATTTGATTCTTTCTAATCTGGACGCACTTGTACTTGTTCATTAGAAGAAAACATCTTTAATACTTTCAAAGCATCTCTTACGAAAACAACTTTACACAAATCACGTAATGAGGATTTATCTTTCTTGGACAAATGACGAGGTAACTATCCTATTTGACTGCATATAACGTTGCACCCTATTATTGCAATTTCGCTGATAGACACAGTAACTAATATCTTTAATTTGCAAATTATTAAGTTGCTAATAATTTGAATATAACAAATGAACAGGTTCGATATATTTTAAACATACCTTATTTTATGAGATTTTCACAGGTTCTTGAATCCTAGATTAGAGCCACTGATCCAATTTGTCAACAGCATATAATTCCTACGATACAGAAGAACAAAGTGGGGATGAGATACGCAGAAAATTATTAGAGTAACGGAGCATAGCAAGAACTGTAGCGTGCTATCGCAAACAACAATAGTATCGGTACACTACGAGGTGCGTAGGATCCTCATTCTCAACCGTGGATCGAACAAGGATTCTACGCATCCTCGAAACGACTGTCTCGGATTAATTAAATTAAACTTGTGTGGCGCGGAATGTGCCGATGCTTTAGTATTATTTTTTTTTTCTTACAAGACCGCTGTATACGTTAAAGTCACGTGAACGTATAAGATATATGCAATAACGAGGAGAATGATTTTAGACTTTTAGCAACGGCTCCATGTAATAAAAGTTTGCCTACCTACTTACTTACTGCTTACTTTTCCACACAGATTGCCAATTTTCATCAATGGCACTCTCTTAAACCCATTGCACAGACTACGCCACGCCATTGTTAATTAAATTTTGTAGTGCTTCTTATTGGGTACTCATTAAAGTTTTAGAAGATTTGGTAGCAATTGCGGTGTTGGGGGGCAAGGTAGATGTTGTGCAAGAAGCTCTGTTACACGAATTAATAAATGGACAAGTAAATAAATTTGTACAAGCCAGTAAATATGATCGCTTAAACCTAAATACTTTAATACAAGTAGTGTGCGGCAGTCCGTTGAATGGGGATGCGAAGAAATTATTTCTGAATTTGGCTTCTTGGATTTGAAGAAAAAGAAACAAAAGTTATTATTGTAAGATCTCCCTAATATGTATAAAGCTGCAATAATGTTAACAAATTGTAATACATGTTTACATGGTGGTCAAACAAGCTAATATTTTATTGTAGAACCACCAACATTAAAAGAATATTTGGGGATATAAAGAAACATTTTGTAACAGGGATAAAGATTTCCATAAAAACATAAATTGTTATTACGTTTCTTAATAAAATATGATATCAAGCTGTTGTTGAATCTCTCTTCTTCTACAGATTCTCACAAACTGAAGGAAGCGTTTTTTTCTCTAATCTTCTTGGAATATTGTATTTTCTATGATACAATCAACAGATTTTTTAACAGTTTTGTAAAATGTTTAAACATTTATTTATTGTAAGCTGTGTTCCTTTGCACTTTAAAAATGGATCCAAACACGTTTGAGTCGATCGCTTTGTGTTCTTTCGTAACACGGTGTTTTGTTCAAACTAATCACGATTGGTAATCCCTTTAAACCTCTGAACCAACGAGTTTATGTGATTCGATAGAACAATCGTGTTTGTGTTTACATTTGATTGTCGTCTTAATTTTGACGTAGGTATAAATATTGGCAATTCAAAAAATAGGTAGAATGGAATGGTAGGTTAGAGATTTTAGCCAATCGAATGAAATTCAAACGCAGTTTTTTTGTGAAATTTTTGGAATCTTGATCATAAGATCATCATGATCCTATGATAGCTTATTAGAAAGAACAAAAGAACATCACCTTTCTATTCCCCGATATAGGTATGTTGAAAAATAAAATAGGTCATGTTAGAACAATGTGATTTTTAATTTTTTTTCTACCTCTATATTATCATGTTTATATAAATATTAAGTTTTTGTTTTATATTCAATAATTTTTTAAGCAGGTTGTACTATTTTATTACTTGAAATCAAACAATGTAAAAATGAGCGTGCAATTACGAAAAAAAATGACTTTAATATGACGTCAAAATGCTTGGCCGTGTTATTTGCAGCCACACTGATACTTAAAGTTTCATACTACAGCAGTATATTTATTTATCTACATCGTCAATAACTTTTCGTACATTTTTGTTTAGATTGCTTAACATTTGACTAAAGTTCTGGGATACTCTGTGTACAATTCGTTCGAACGTTTTAGTTAAAGGAAATAATAATAAACATCTCTTTCATATGATTGTGACACCTGAAGTAAGCTTCATTTACATAATTGATTGTTAGTTGTTATCTCACTTTAGAAGAAAATGTCAATATTATTAGGCGACATTATAATATTTATTATTACTACTTTCTCATTTATCATATTTCAAAGTTGATGGTTTCGCAAAATTTAAACCTTGTTTATTGTGAACCCTTATTATTATATTATATTACATAAAAGAACGATTGTTGCCAAAAGTGATTTATGACGGCGTGATTAATGTACTGGAAGATGATCGTTGGGCCTTTATATACGTACATAACAAAAACAGGGCATCGAAGTTTCTTCTTGGTAAAGTTGTTTGTGAACACTTAAAGGATGTTTGTCGATTTCTACCCTAGAAAATATTCAGCTCGATCACAATTTGTCAGTGCTGCAAGAATGTCGTATAACAGTTGGAAAAGTAGTAGAAATAATAAATTTGGGAAGTAGTGTCAAAATTCAATAAAAAGGGATTTTTTTTCACCGCTAAATAGCTACATTAATATTTAATATAAAAGAAGTTTTACTATTTTCTTATTCTTATAGTAGTGAGGGCTTCTAAAGAACGCAAAAATTAAAATACCTAAAAAAACTGTTGTCCTTTTCATAATGTATATTTGGTTAATTAATTTGCAATTGAACTCTATTAATACGCTCTTGAAGGTGTACCCATATATCCCTGGGTTTTTTGAAGAGACGGTACCATTTGTGTCTGTATATACACATAAACCCATAGAACCTACTACGTTAACATAATTTCTCCAATTTATCGTGTAAGTAGATCATCTAATGAAATATCTAAACATTTTGATGTTTACTTGATGCGGCAAGAAAGTACGAAGACGCTAAAAATACTTCAAGGATATAACGATAGTTTTGAAAGCGTATTTACAACATAAATTCGCGTTACAGAACATAAAGCAGAGTCCGTTATGGCTTATTTTCCTAGTATTTTTTTTCAAAAAATAAACAGGGTAATTGAAATATAAATATTAAAGAAGCACTCCTAGTATAATTACACCTACATTTGTGAAATATGATATCTAATTCAATTTTTTTGAGTATGTATTTCTCCAACGTATGAACGATTAATTAGTTATTAAAGTACATTATTTATTTATTCGCAGCTGCGAAAGCACAGCTGCAGTTACAAACGCACAAGCTTATTACACGTTATGTTGGCCTTCTTAACAAGGCAAGAGAATCCCAAAAGTTGTTTAATAATGGATTCAGACACATTTGTGTGCAGATGCGGTATTAAATGCGTTGTAAAACATAATGAAGGAATCAAAGGAACATGTTTTTATCCCCTTATTTAAGTCACTTGTGTCTTCATTTCTTTGTATATAAATTAATGCGGTTTTCAACGATGCGATTAGTGCGCAAGATTTTTTAATACTTACTCTTGAATAATGCGGTTTCAAATTATTAATGCGCTGTTTTTTTCTTGCCACTATTGTTACTTCTGTCGAAATAGTTACTGTAGGTACTGTAGATAATAGTTACATTCGGTTCTGGGTAAGTAGATTCGGTATTCGCTGTTGTAACTGCGCGTTTATAAGCCGGTAATAGTTACTTCGTATCCCGGCAAGTAACGAATACTCATTTTATCTTTATCTCTACTGGCCACTTCCTCAGCAATCGTCGACGAGTGCAGAAAGGCGTCCGACTTATCGTTCATCATATAGCTGTGGACACAAAGAAGGGTAGGCAATTTTAGATGCGAAACTGGATATAATTAAGAAATTTGATAATGGCAAAAGCGAAGCAAACATAATTGGAATACTAAGCTTTAGTGAGAATCATACACGCCGTTTTGAACAAAGCAGAGTATCGAGAGGAAGGCAAAATAGGAGCAGCTTCTGTAAGTATACAATGCACTAGGAAAAGAAATCCATTAACGGTTGAAATCGAAAATTTGGTTAGAAGCACTCCTATTGATGGAAACAACATTAAGATTAAAGTGTTAAGTCTTAAGAAGAAAACAAGTAGCAAGGGGATACTGCAATATTCTCGCCTAGTAGCGTAGCTAGAAAATTTCAAGGTTCATAGCATAAAAAATGTTAAATTATCAGTAGAAGCAACCAGCGCGGATAACAACACAACAGTTAAATAGCTCATTGAACCGAAAAAAATAATTGAATAAAATGGGTACGAGTACCATCAGATTCTCAATATGGATGGAACAGTCCTTTTATGGAAAGAAATGCCAATGATCAAGAAAAGAAGTAACCGCACCAGGTTATAGAGCACCCAAGGACAAATTAACACTTCTACTTGGAAGTAACGCTGGAAGTAACGCTGGAAGTAACGCTGGAAGAAACGCTTGGAAGTAACGCTGCAGGTGATTGCAAATTGTAACCGATGCTATTCCTCCACACAATGAATCAAACAGTATTAAGAAATTATAGTTCTAGTAATTTGGAAATAAAATAAAAGAAGGAAACTAAGCGCAGAAATTAAAAAAATCATATTATCCTCTGTAAAATTTACATTTGTAACATTTTGTAAACATACGGTTTTTTTTTATATTAAACATGTTCTGTATTTTAAAAACGATCGCTTGTAGATTGCATCTACTGACTGATGTAGTACAAACGGTTGATATTAATATATGTTACACTAACAAATTGCTGGATTTTTAATAAAAGATTTCATTTTATCTATTAATCTATTTCATTATGCTATTGCGTTAAACGTTAATTCTACTTACTTTTAATAGGTATTTGAATTGAATTTTAGTTACCCATTTTTATTCCTTTCTTATGGGAATACTAGCAGATTACGCATTTTCAAAAAGTATCTGCATCTTTTCTTCATTTATCCCCTTCTTTTTTAGTTGTTCTTAATGCTTAGAAAGGGGGTTTTAGAAGTTTTATATGCTACCATCTTCTTCTTTCTAGGAATTCTTCAAAAATTAAATATGTAACTTTTCAACACAAGAAATTCAGGCTTACGGGTTTAACAGACACTCTAGTAATGCTGACAAAGGCTATAGGCAGATAAGGTAATGAAATCGATCCCTGTATAGATTTCACTAATTTTCTTTTCTGAAGTAGCTTTATATATAATATTAAAGTTTGCTGTTCAACTACAATTTATTAACAATCACAGACGTGCACCAAGCAAGCCGGAAAAGTAAGTAAATACTTACTTACAATTTTTCTTTGATGTTGTGTACCACGACTTTTTTTACCGAATATACTTAGTACATATCAAAACAACAAATAAAAAGTACAACTCGATACAAAGCATGTAATATAGTTATAAAAAATAATATATTTTGTGCAATAATTAAAATTCAAGTAACTAATAGATTTATAACTATTAAAGTTTTCAATATGAAAATAAAAAACCACGAAATTTGTTAGTCCTCGTCACTACTTTCATTAATAATAACATTTACGCCTTTGCTCGTGAAAATTGTACTTAATATATCCGCCGGTTTTAATATCTTCCATACGATAGCTAATATACGAAGGCGGCAATATGAGAACACCAACCCATTGTTTTTATACCATTTGCAGGCTCACAATAATAGCGTCGTACTCCTTACTTAAAATTTTTTATTTCAATTTTAAACTAAATTCACGATGTGAAAATAAAATAAAAAAATATAATTCTTCGAATCTCCATAATACCCCTAAACAATTTTTTCTCAGTAAGTTTCATGTTCTGTATTATTTTTGCAACAATATAAGCGCATTGCAAAAGATAACTAATATATAAGTAAGCGCTCTAAACACTTGTGTAAGGTGATAAGAATTAATGTTAGCTTTAGTATGAACTAATTCATCAAACTCTGTGTTTTTGTGTACCCTTCTATCCGAACCTCAAATTTTTTTTTAACGAACACCAAGTTTCGTTCGTTAACCTACCCTTATTTTCTTTCGTTTTTCTTTTGTGGATGTTACATTCTCACATTTTTTAATAATTATCAAGAATTCGCTAATAATTCTTAAACTGCGTAAAATTTGCTACTTATCCATAAATCGTCTTTTACCGTCTGAAAAATTTCCGAGGATTAACTAAATCGTCGAACGTGATAATAAATGTTGGAATCGGGCATGAATTGAAATTTTGCACCTAGCAATACCTTCGGCGTCAGCTAGCCGCAGGGTATGATACTGGGCTATATGCATCCTTTTCTTACATAGGTTGCATTACATTTCTTCAAATCTTTATGCAGAGTTGAATTAACATCTTTAAAAAATACTATAATGCCATACATGATTATAGTTAAAAAAAAAAGAAAGAAATAACAGCATAGACGGTGTACGGATCCTATTAGTCAAACATGCCTAGCTGTAGGTATATACTACATTTTAGTCAATACAAACAGTGCTGTAATAATACAGTTTCTTAAGATGTCCGCCTCATTATAAGGACAGGCACGGCCCGTATCTGAATTATTTCAGGGCGGGCGGTGTGCAGGGCTGAGCTTCCATGCTCGCCGGGTTGCCGTGATTAAAGTTAAAGAAGGATATTTAAACGCTTAATAAAAAACAACAAAAACATAAGTTACACCAAGGTAAATTATAAATTCAGATTATACATAGCATAGTTTAGTATAACATATATGTTATTCTCGTATTGTTTTGTATGATATTTATGAAAACTGTTACAATATCTTCATTAAAACAAGAGTGATACCAAATTAGTGCTTGTGGTATGAATAGTGGTAATCCTATATTTGTTGTATCGTCAGGAAGCTGTGGCTATGTTTTTTAATAATTTGCTTACATTTAACGCAAGCTTGTCCAGCGTTGAGGCAGATAGTATGGCATTTACTAGCCTTTCGATAACACAAAATAATTAACTAAGTGTTATAACTGTAAACGTTCTTAAGTTGTATTAATTCCTATTAACAGTGAAATTTTCAACAAAATTTAAAATTATACGTAAAATAAATAAAAATTAATATAACTTTACCCATTTATGAAAAAGTATAAAACACAAATTACATATCTAAAACGACGTGTTTTTTTATATATATTTTTTATTCGCAATAAGGTGTAAGATACGAGAAAAAAAAACTGTAATAAAATCACAAATGTAATATTTATTTACAATATATAAATATAGTCACACAATAAATGAGATTAAAAATACCTAAAATAAAATTAATAAGAATGAAAGTAAAATCAAACAGTGTGTACTGACGTGAAAATAAATAGTCTAAAACGTTAGATATGTAATACGTAAATTAATGTAGTCTTATGGATTTATGCAGATGGTGTTCCATATACAGTTAACATGCATGACTAGTTATAAAATCAATTAAACCCATATATACATCTACAGAAAAGAGGAACGTGTTTAAAATATTTTTAGAATTTAAAATGTTTAAAAGCTTGCTAAAAACGCTATGTGGAGAAATAATTAATGCCCGTTGGTGTTGTTGGCGTAGTTGGATTTAAACGATGTCTACGTTGAAGAAATGTTCTCAGTCTTGACGATGGGATGATATTTGCTTGGGGCACCTGAAAAATAAATGTTTTCTTAAAGAACCTATTTCATTTTTAGTATTAAATTAAAAATTAATTTGCAGGTGTTAAATAACACAAGTATGAATAAGCAGCAAATTCAAAAGTTGTATTTGCCAAAATATTATAAACAATTATTACAGAACAATTGTTGGATTTACAAATAACTATGTTTCAATGTATGAAAAATAAAACTGACGAAAATCAAATTCCATATATTTAATACTTACACTCTTTAGCCATGGGGATTCAATACAATCTCTCATATTAATTCTTTGTGAAGGCACCACAATTAGTAATTTCTTGATCAAATTCTTTGCCTCGGCTGATATGTTACAGAAGTAATCGTCCGGAAAGCAAAAATCACACTTCAAAATATTTGCAGTAGTCTCTTCAAGTGAGTCGTCCAAAAATGGCGACACTCCACTGAGAAGAACGTATAGGAACACTCCGATGGCCCAATAGTCAGTGTGTTTTCCAACTTGTTGTCCTAAAACTAATTCGGGCGAAGCGAACTCTAGACAGGCTGGAGGCAAAATTACGTTTTTGCAGGTATTAACACAGTCTCCAAAATCTACTAGCTTTAGGATAGGAGGATTGTGGCCTAGATCCACCATCACGTTTTCAGGCTGAAAAAGGCAAATACAATATAGTAAGGTTATTATTTTAAAACAAAGTTACTTACCTTTACATCTAGATGTGCAAGATCCCTTTCATGCAACCACGAAAGGGCAGACATAAGTTGCTTGGAATATTCAGAAACATCGGCTTCGATATACGCATCGTTTTGAGAGATATAAGCAAATAATAAAGGACCTTTTACACTGCAATGCATAAGGTATTACGAACGGTATAAAAGAAAAACACAGTAACTTACAGCTCAAGGACAATAGTATCAATCCCAGGCACTGGTGCATTGTCAAAAAGTGCCATAGCGTGTATGATATTGTAATGTTGGATTCCTGCTAATAAAGCATATTCTGCTTGAGTTACTTTGTGTAGCTGTTTCCGCCTAAATACTTGTTTTAGCGCAACTTCATTACCAGTACCTCTGTCTTGAGCTTTCCGAACAATAGCATAACGCCCCCTATCTATTTCCTCCAGTTCAATATATCTTCTTTTGAACTGTTCCTGTTGCCAACGCAAATTATCAGCAACTGGAAGCGTGAGCGCAAGACTAGGCAAACTAATAATTTTATTGGGCAGAGCAATAATGCGAAAGCTGTAAGTTTCTCCGGGAGTAAGATGTTCGACTGTGTAAGATTGCGAATTCAAAATTAACTGATTATTTGGCGATAACCATTCTCCGGTGCCTAATTTACAAAACTCAACCAGAAATTGTTTATACGAATCACCGTCCCACTCCAATAAAACGCTTGAACATGATAAGACTTGTATTTTTGGTTCCGGAAGAGGTGACGATGGTTCAACTACAATTAACGAAGCGGAACATTCAGCCGATCCAATTTCGTTTGACACTGTACATAGATATGTACCGGAATCGCTATTTCTTGCGTTGTTGATAATCAGTAGTGTTTCACCGTCATCGCTTTGACTAATAACAAATCTTCCGCTGTTTCGCAGAACACATGGATCGGGTTCCGTTTTTCTCCAACTTATATGCAAGTTTCTTCCACAAGGTTTTATACGACATTTAAAAATTGCTTTAGAACCGCAATGTACAGAAATATCTTTAAGTTTGTCGGAAAATTCAGGACAAGTTATTTCTGTCACTAACGTGTCATGGTAATTATTTCCATCTACAGATCTTCGGCCGTGTTTCCTAAATCGGAAAGACCATGGTTTGCGATTACAGCTAGTTAAAATTTGTTGCGGTAACCAATGTTCCTCTAGTTCTGTATTTGTTCTAACCAGGTATCCCTGAGGTGGAACGTACGCGATAACACTAACTGTGTCACCGATGTTTAAGTCCGGCCAATCGCACATAATCCGTGCTTGTGTTCCGGGAGGCATTAGAGTATGCTCGTACTGCAAATATAAAATTATTGCGTTAGATACACTTAAGTGTAAATATCAAGTAATTGATAGTACAAATTCTATTCGTCTTTGCGTATTTCTTATATGTCAATCAGATCATGTGCAATATACTAGTCCCCGAAAAAAATATTTGAAAAATTAGTCTGAAATATATATTTATCAATATTTAGAGTTTAGAGAGACCCCCATTTTTCAAAGTAAAACATTTTCGAACGCATACCCTTGTTCGAAACATCAATAAACCCAGACATTAGTTAGCTTTTAATAGTGCAAGACGTGTTTATTTTATTTATTCAAGATAGAAAGAAAAAAAGTTACTAGGGGTTATAGACACACGATGCGATGCCAAGAGCTGTTTACTTCCTAAAAACATTCTCAGTACGTTTTTCAACAAAAACAAGAAAGCATTGACCGTGGCTTGAATCCAGCTTAGAAGTTCCAGCACCCTATAAGATTTGTGCTTTTAGGTCGATAAAGTCTGTTAGACTTTAGTATTTACAAAATACTACACAAGAGCATTTCTGAAACAGTTTTGAATATGTTTTGGGAGCACTTGCGGTGTCACGTGATGAAGATTAAAGACGATGACAAATTGAACCAAAGAAAATATAATGAACTCCAGAAAACTATTTCCCGTGAGAGAATAACATTGATAATTTTGTTTCAATTTGTTCTACTGTCTAGAAATGTATGTTTTCCATTGTTGTTTCTTCCTTCGTGAAAGTGTAATATCTCATGCGTTGAAATTAAAGAATCTCTGTTAATTATAAATAATACAGGTTGAAAAGCTCTAAAAGTTAAAATAAGACTTGCATAGTTTAATAACTGTAGGGAAGGAATTACACAAAAGATTAACTTAAAGATTCGATTATGCTTTGCTTACTTTGCAGTCAAGTTAGAATGAGCTAACGCGTTTGAACGCACGTAATATTTAATAATCAGCTAATTACGACAATCTGGAACATATTTAGAGAAAACGCGTACCGGAATTTCTAAAAAAAAAAAAAACAAATGGCTCCTAAATAAGAGACCTGTAATATAGATGCTTTAACGTGATGGTTTATTTGTCTTTTTCCTGTTCTATATCCCTTTCATTGCTTAAGAAATGGCCTACCTTGAAGGAATAAAACAAACACCTCTTGCTCTATGGAAGACCAACCATTAATTGATTAATACGCACGGTTTTATCGGCGCAACCCGATTGGTAGATGCAGGGTTAAGCGTAATGGTTTAGAGGCCCACATTTTAGGCGACCTTGCATCGAGCGGCGGTGAGTAGGTGATATCAGTGCCGTCACCTTTGCAAATATGTTATGCGCACGCCCGCTCTAAAGTTATTTTATTTATTGTTTGAGACTTTATTAATTTTACTTTATTTCCCATTTAATTCCAATTTATCCCATTTTTTATTGTACAATAATATTTTACAGACTTTTCTTAGCCTTGCATTAACGCCTTTATTGCTTTAGTGCACGTTTTATTAATCGTATGTGTAGCTTAGTTTTTTTATTGCGACCTTCTTATCTGTGATTTTACAATTACAATAGCTCAAACGACAACTTCTCGTCTAAATAAAATCAGAAACTGGATTGAGGAATATTCAGGGTCCTTTTCACTTCAAGAGGATAATATTTATTACAATATGTATGAACAAATAGTGCACTGCATCATTAAATCACATGTGATATAGCACGTTCACACGTCAATTTAAATTAAATGCAGAAGGTTCCTATTTATTAATTTGAGTATCTAACTTCGTGAAGCATTTATCGCTGACAATATTCCTCCTTTTGCGAAGATAGAAAATCCAGTATACGCAGGCATGTCACAAAAACCTACGATAAAGTATTGGTTGTTATTGCTGTAACCGCGTATATGATTACTAAAAGAACATACAGGGATAATATGCTACGTGTCTTGTTTACAGACTTCACCGCATTTGCGAGTACATTAAAAATGAATTTTAAATCGCTGATTAATGAGAGTATTGAGCGAATTCTCTGCTAAATTGCTGATAACAACTGACACTAGATTGCGATTATTTGCCATACTTTAATTTTGTACCTATCACACGTTATGATGTTGAGAGATCACTTTCAATGTTTACGGACTGTACTCACACTGAAGAGAACTAGATATGTAGGTAAAAACTTGGAAAATTTATAATAATAACTGTAAATAGTAACCTTTTATAATATATCTTAGTAGTTATGTCGATTTAAATTACTGTATTAAAAAGAAACGGCGCGCCATTGGTATCGTGCTATTTTTTTCTCTTTTTACGAAAATGCAAACTACTCGCCCAGCTGATGAATCATAATTGCAATCGGAATAGACGTATATGTATCTTATCTCTACCTCAGCTTGGCCATTCTACAAGCTGTTGTTGCCAAATATAAACGAAACTTGGATATATCTATTTGCACAAAATTACACATATTTCGGTTACATCGTACAGTAAAACAATACCAGTCACCTAAAATGCGGGCCTCCCTAGTAATGATAAGTTAATGTTATTTATAATAATCAT
This sequence comes from Marronus borbonicus, assembly GCA_902655005.2. NCBI lineage: Eukaryota > Metazoa > Arthropoda > Insecta > Coleoptera > Scarabaeidae > Marronus > Marronus borbonicus. The sequence goes on from LR737395.1 coordinate 4,111,954, forward strand.
ATCAAGCCAATGCAAAGTACAGTGGGCTCTTGCAGACCAGTTCTTATAGCAGTTTTAACAAAATTAAATAAGCACCAACTACGAGATTAAAACGTGTTTATGAATTATAGGTTAATATTATTATTAGAAGTAACTAAATATGTAAATTTGAAGTTGATATATTTTAATACTAAAATTTGACCATCACATGCTAATCCCTCAAGATCAATGTATTCTCTCGAGTTGTATTAATTAAATTAATAAATAGATGTACAATGTTTTATAGTAATGAATTAATACGCATGCCTATAAAGCAAAGAATGTAGTTAGTTAAACTGATCACAACGTCCTCGAAGTCGTTGTAATCAGTTGAAGATGATTAATTCATGCTCACCATTATACTGTCATTGTAGCGTAATATCTTCAATATCCACTTGAGTTCACTCACTACATAAATAAGACACACTTGTTTAAAGATAAGTCTATACACATTACGTTACTTATAAATATTTATCACAGCCATCATCTAATAGGTGTTAGTGTTATTGATTTCTTAAGCATCAAGATACCTAGAGAAGAAATACAATATAAATAGAGTATCATGCATGCGATCTTACGGCACAACCAATTATTTAAATGATAAGTAAGAGTATATTGGATTTTAGGAGCTTTTCTAGGCATTTTTGTAATAATAAAAATAATATTTTTTAGTTTTCTTAATAACAATACCTACGAGTTATTAAACGTTTAAATTGGGCTTCGCGGCAGGATTGAAATATTAATAACCATTACGTGGTAAACATTATCGAGACTGCGAATTGTACCAAGTTATACGTTAGAAAAATGCTTGTTTAGATAACAAATAACTTGAAAAAATTGTTTTACATCTGACCGAAATGTGAATGACTTGAGTAAGAGAACCAATAATTTTCAAAATTTGTAACGTTTCTTAAAGGTGATTTTTAATTTTTTTTCTACAATCCATATAATCATTTTAGCCGAATACTGAGTCATACTTCAACTGAGACATACACCATATTGTTCCTTTATACAATTCATTAAATAGCTATATGAAAGTCATTTCCATTTTCAGATGTAATTATTTGCTTATAACTTCTGTTTTTGTTCACATATTTAAATTCTTCTTTTTTGGGGTTACGCCGGTTGTATTGTTTAAATAAAAGTCCTTATACGTTTCGCAATTTGTTTATCCTTAAAAACTGCTGCAGTTGATTTTCACCTGTGGCATAGTTTATATGCTGAATTATCGTGATCACCTGTTTCTCGTTCAGTTAGTTTCCCCTCTGGCGTGGTTTACACGCCGAGTTACTGTGCTAACTGTTGCCTACCACCTTTCCTTCTCCTGAAGAAGCCCCATACGATTGTGAGCGAAACGTCGAGTTTTCGATTAATTATGACACGGTTAACCCTTGAACACGTTTAGTTTTAACTGAGTTTGGCCGTGGAAGCCTACGCTATTATTTGTCTATTCCTTTCTTTAAAAATAGTCTTTTCCTGTTTTCCCATTTATATCTCAGATCGCTTGTTTGTTGACAGATGTAGAGAACTTCAAAATACGTTTTATTTCAAATTGAGCCTGGAATTTAGAATATTGACTCATTGTTATAGTCAATAATTAACTGTAATGATAGATAATAATAATAATAAATTTGCAAATCAAGTTTAATCGAATTTAATGCTCCATCTGGAGTTATGTGAACATAACTATTGTATTCTAAAAGTTTTGTAAGCAATGTCTTAGTTCTAGGAAATAATAAAAAGGAATACTATTCGGCGTTTCTCTTAACTTCTACTATGCAGCATTGATTACGAAAGAGGTTACGTGGGCAAAGTAATAAAATTTAGTCATAATTTCATCGGACCTACAGAGTAGAGGTGCGCTCAGAACTGGCTGTTCCGGTCCATTATATTCTACGATGATCTTAACGGTATCCCCGCTCTACTCAGCAAGTCGATCAACACATAATGCGTTTCCACTGACTCTAATTATAATACAGGTAGAGACAGATTTCCGAGCTCAACGAGGCACATACCGTAGTGCTCACGTCAAAAACGAAATGTGCGATCTCCATCAGTTTGTATATACACGCGACACCTGTCTTGTTCTCACCCGTATTCCTTGTTTCATATATTTACGTAGGGGCTTGAGCAGTAGGGTATAGTAATACTACCATGTATGTGAAATCTTGTAGTTACTTTAAAGTTAGCCGACCTCCAATTTCATACCTTGAATACGGTAGGCAACATATTATGCACGTTCGAAGCTGATTGATTAGAATTTAATTCTTAAAACATTGTAGATATTAAAATTCCTAATTTGCCTTTCTACTTTTCACTAAAAATAAAATCGTATAATTTTAAGCCTAAAGTGGACAAATTTCGATATAGGTTTCCTCCACTTTACACCCTTTCCTAAAAAACACCATGTATTTAGAAATCGTGTAATTTGATGCTACTTTTTCAAAGGCTTCAAAAAAATTGATGTATGTAACTCATTAAATTGGATTAAAATGGATAAGAGACCAATACAATGAATACTTTCGTTATCATAAAATTAGTCACTAAATCTCCTAGTTCCTTGTACGATAAAAATTGCATGATTAAAACCGCTAAAGCAAGTCACACAGTTGTTCAAGAGACCCTTTTCATACAACATTACTAATTACTAGAATGAATATGGGTGTACAATGGCTAGTTTCAGGTTCATCCTTAAATCTAAATTATTTGCAATTGTTTGTCAAATCGATGGATATTGAGTTGTCCTCGCTTTTCTGTGATACTTTGTAACGTGTTCACATACGTTTTTTGCAATACCCGTAATTGTAATATCACTTATCTGTTTTGTATTACTAATATCGTTACGATGGTTTCTTTAGAAGCGCGATGTGTATGTATAAAGAATAATTTGGTTTATATTATTATATAATGCTGATCGCTGAACATTTGTGCCAAGCTTAATGCTAAAAGAAATTCGTTGTATCTTTCGTAGGCGGCCTTAATACAATTTGTATTCTATATATTTAAGTCCCTTAAATGGCGCATATCTTTCTTTGATTTTGAATTTTATTATATTTAAATTTGTCGATTGCTGGAGAAGTTAGTCTTGAATGAAATTAGAAAAGAACAAGTGTCAAGGGAGACTTAATATATTCTAAGAAATTATTACTATTTACTTCGAAGTGCATTAATGTATTATTATAATATTGCACAATAAATAAATATATGACCATTTTATGTATAGGCCTAATAAATATCGATTTATTGATAAATGTATATTAATTATGTCCTAATGAATAAAACATACGAAAAACCCTTACACCCGTATAAATAAAGAAGTGGTCAAAAATATTCAGTCTTGTTAAAGTAAAATCATGTTAAGTGGCAGAAAAATCTATATTAAATCCTACAGAAGGATATATGTAGCCCAGTCAGCACCATAAAGTTTGGAAAGTGCAATAGCTAGACGTATTTCTTAGAGCTCTCAACCTGCTAAAATTACATATGAAAAAGTATATAGCCACAGTAGTAGTCTATACACAATCTGATAATGTAGAAATACTGAATAATCACCTAATACAGTGCAAGCCATTTTCATAGTATTTGAAATCTTATTACTATTATTATTATTATTACAAAAATGCCGATGACCATAATTAATGATATAAATGAGAATACGTACCGGCGTTTGGTTATTTTCACACCATCTCCTTTGCAACTCACTTTGGTCCTCGTCTTTATTTGAATCAATTAACGTTTCACTTTTATGTTTTGATCTGAGCGTATTTCTAAATCCAAAAAGATTTAGTCTGGTCTTGTGAGAGCCGTGTTTAGTGTCTGACGTATTATTCAAGTCTATCTCCGAGGGAATTCCTATGGTATTAGCTTTTTGTACTGGTGCAGTCTTTCTATGTTGTTTGGATGTATTCTCTGTGGTAGAGTTTGAAGCGGGCAAAGGTGAACTTCTACGTGTTTGCGGTGTAGGACTCCATAATGGGTGATCAACACTAATCGAGGATAGGAATACAACAATTAAGCAAAATAAAATAAAAATAAAAACGGAATAGATTAAAATGAAAACAAAATTCAAACTCAAACGCAAACAATGCAACTCAGCTCAACTAAGGTTAGTAATACCACAAAGAAATTAATCTTGGTTAGTACAAAAAAAAATCGAGATAGTGCAACATGTGAAATCTAAAACACGCTCATCATGGGATAATTTCAGCACAAGCCTAGTTCTGCGAAAATATGATATTATATATATATATAAATAATTGTTCATCGACAAAATATAGATTTCGTAAAAAAAATCATTTATGAATATGTTAACAGAGAGTGAAGGAAGAAATTAAAATGAAACAATAAAAAGAAAACATCTTAGGAACTTAATAAAAACCAATTTTTTATACTTTCATGTTTTATTCTAGTGAAAATTTGTATTTCCATCACTTATTAATCAATATAATATTATTTATGTACAAACATACATCCTATGTACACGTTAAAACTTAGTTACACAATTAATAATACAACAAACATATATCTCACTTTAGAATGTAGTTATATCCATTTTACTTTAAAAAGAGAATATTCCGTGTTACATGCACATATACATAGATATTTATACATTTTATGTATATAAATGCCTATATATAGGTGAAGTAATTTGTTTTGATTATTTTGATTCGACAATAAATGCTACAGTTGGCTCATGCTCCAAAACAAAAAAAAAAAGGAATACACATACATAGTTTGGGGAAAATGAAATGAATTAGAATATAAACAGTCACATTAAAGAAACGGATTTCAAAGCAAGAGCGAAAAATACTTTATTGAAGTTCTTTTGGTGCTTGATCTGAAATCTGTTTGCTTTTATTTCGACTGGATCTAATTAGAAACTATTTTGAATTATCAGCTCTACGTAAGTGCGTTCTGTTTCCTTAGAATTCACACAAAGAAAACGAGTATTGTATACATAGGTTGATGAATTTATCATGAAATCACACGTAACTTGAGCAATATGAAATAAACTAGAAAATATTCGAAAATTGGGTAGATACTACTCGCTTCAAAATGCGCTCCATTTAATTAATTGAAGAAAATGATAGATATAGGGATGTACAAGCACATTTATATGAGACTGCCATGGACGCGATAGATCTTACCGACAATATTCAAAAGCAGGCTTATTTCTTTACAGCCTAATGAATATCAAGGAATAAATTAGGGATTTCTCAAGATTTTTTAAATGACTTTATCCATAGTTAATTCTTTTTCTATGAGGGATATATATATTATAATAATTCTTATTCGAAAATATTATACTACTGAACAAAACTGTAATATCTACCAAATTTCAAGGATAAAGGGAGCGAGGAGCTAATACTCAAAAAAATATTCTGTGAAAATAGATAGATGTTATTTGTGTCGACTTGTAAAAAGGTTAGCATCGTTCTTTATACATAAACTCATATCAAAATGCATAACTGTTTTTAGGATAAATAGTTTCACGAGTTTAAATTAACTAAACACAGTTAAACATCTTTATGCAATGTGAAGAGTTGGAAATAAACTTTAATTCTTTTAAGCTTTCTTAACCTTCACGCAGCAGAAATACAAAAATGTTGTAATAATGCAGAACACACGTCAGTTTATTACAGCTAAATTTGTTATTTTTGTTCAACACAAACCTTTCATTCGTACCAGACTCGGTTTAAAATAGGATGTCACAACCACAGGTACCATGTTACATAAACCAACACGATCAGCATTTGATATCGTAATATAATACTCACGCGTCTCTTGTTAATTGGTTTTGATATTGGATGGGACTTTGAATAGCTTTCAGGAAGTCTTTTTGCGTTTGGAATATGTTTTCAAGTGTGGCCAACCACTGCTTCTGGAGTTCTGGCGTGGCGGCTTGACATATAAAGCCTTGAGACGGTTTTTGCGGATCCGTTGAAAGTAACGTAAACGAGTCGGAATTTGTACTATCCTCAGGTAAGTTCACTTTATTCACCTAGAATTAGAAAAAAATATATTATATGTGGCTAAAGTACAAAATTAGTAATAAACAGAAAACGGAAAGTCATTTTTAGTTAATTAATGTAATTGAAATTTGTATTTAATGTAGCACGCAACGCAATACCTTCTCAGTGAAGGATTATTGTATAAATGCCCACATTTGTTTTTTATCTGAAATATTTGAAATACGGTGGAAAGCCAAAAATTCGAACTAATAGGGCCTAGGAGCTGTTCGAGTTAATGATTTGTTCGGATCTTCGAACATAATAGCAACAGTAAAAAAAAAACAAGAATTAATTGAATGTCGTCAAATAGGTACGTATTTCACATGGACGGAAAAAAAATATTGGCCGTGGCTTTATGGTACATTTTGCCAAGACCGAAAATAGAAAATTCAATTCTGGCAGTTTTATTTAGTTTATTTAAGTAAGTCCATCTGATTTTGAGTTCGGATCTTTTACGGTTGAAATTTTTAGTGTTCGGATTTTCGACGTCCTTCTGCAGGTTTAACTTATGTTACTATATTTGCTCAGCAATGACAAACAAATCTATAGCCACATGGTAGAAATTCATAACACCATAATGGTCCGCTAGCATGGATTTTCAGTGCATTACTGTACATTAACGTAACATTTATTGAATCAAACAGTTCATGTTCTATATTATTAGTGATATGTACCAAAAGAACAGCCCTGTTCCACTAATGCCCTTATCCTTGGGCGGTACTTCATAGAGATGGAAGATTTGCTCGCTATCGCACCAATCAAACGAGAGGCAAAGTGATAAGGACGTGCTCACAACTACCACAAGTAAATGTATAGCGCGACTGCACTTGTACGACTGGCGACTTGTCATTGTCCGTTTTGCGAAAATCGTCAGGTTCCCACAAACACTTGGACTTATTTCGGGCAATCGTCGGTGAGTTTTTACTAGATGACTCATTCAACACATATTTATCCCTCTCTTGAGCTGTTTATCATCAAATAAATCTTCTTATATATTCACCTCTTATACGACTCAACGAAATTCACCCCCCTTTGTTTTAATACACAAAGCTATTAATGCTTAAATTAAATTTCATCGTGTTTTTGCTTCGTCGTTTTTTTTTCTCCTGTGTTTCAGATGTGGTTGAAGTGTAAGCTGCTGGTTTGATAACTTAGTTGTACACATACAACATAAAGATGAGGGAAGCAATTCCAATTTTGAGGTAAAAATATCTTTAAAAACATGTTTGATAGGGCTTTTGTTTGGCTACATATCTTATCAAATATGTTGGCATTTTGTTTCACGATAATTACATGAAATTGTTGTGTTAAGTATTTTTCATAAAAGTACATTAATAAAAATGAAAAACATTTAAGTTGCTAAACCAATGATAGTTAAGTAAGGATTATCGTAATTAGCAGGGGGACAAAAATTCAATAAGCTTGAAAATGGAAAGAATTGAGAAAAAGTACTTTTGAAATACATATTTTTGGCATTAACAGCAGCGAACGCATTGAAAATAAATATTATGTATTTCTTCATGTTCGATATTCAATATAGCAAGATGGATTTAACCTGGTGTTGCTCTTTATAGATCTTAAGTAGTTTTTAATTAATATCACTAATCATTTGAGTTGCACTGATTGTTTTTAAACGCCTTCACAATCTCTAGGAGAAGGTTTGTCTCTGATACCTTGTCATATGACAGCAAATTTGGATAGTGGTAACTCATCCGGGTTTTCTGATAGCAAATATTTGTCTAGACAGCTTTGAACAATGTAGCTACATCCTAAACGACTTTAACCTAGTCCGGAGTTCGGTACTGAATCGCTCAAGACACTTCAACATATCGCCTTCATTTTCAGCTCTTAGTGCGTTTCGCATCTGCGATATACTCGCCAGCCATTTCTTATGACAAACTCTTCGTTCTGTTGGTAAGTCGTAGTCCTTTCTGGATCTTCTTGTAGTCAGATCTATTGTCTCTTCTACAATTACTCTTTTCTTCAGTACACGTAATGCCTTTATTTTTTACAACAAGTTGGCTAAAAGTCAATACTCAACCCTTCCCTCTGCAATGCCTTTGTTTTTGTAAAATTCTATTTTTTCAAATCGCGGATGGATGTTTTGGGTGACCCTCTAATATGCGAGGCAGGTCGCTCCTATTGTTACCCGCTAGCTACGCCGTTATACGGAACAGTTATTGAATTGTTTGCAATATAGCTAATCTAATAGTTCTTATAAAGGTTCGTGGCGACTTATGAAGGCGAATCTTACGTTTTTGAATTTATATTTTCGTTTCAAATTTTCTCAACCAATCAAGCAAACTTCTGTAATTAAAAGTATATTTGTAGAAGGGTCAATAACTGTAAAAATAAGTAGGTACCTCGATGTTGTTAAGAAATTGATTTGCAACATATTACTTTCGGTTTACTTGCCTTTTTGATTTCTATATGCGATCTTTTTTTTATTTACTGAAAGCAACTGTTCTTTAACTTATTTTAAAACAGATTAAGGCTTCAGTGTTCACCACAATGGTATACAGCAGGAATATACAACACGAAAACGGTTTAATTCAATTTTTTCTATGTTTAAATCACTCAATTCTAACAAAAATAAATTTAATCTGTTGCCTTCATATCCCCCAGCGGTTTTCGCCAATTACAGGGGCGTCTTAAGATGTTTACCCTCAGCATTCGTTAAATTTGGAGCAAGGATATCTACGGAAAACCTTACTCTGAGAGGGTTTCGAACCTGATATCCCGAGACTGCTACCACAGTGTGCTAGGCACTGCAGAGCATTTTATAGAAGAATGATATTATTTTCTAGTTTTACCAGGTTGATAGTTATGACTTACCTGAAAGTGAGCTTTATATATATACTGAGGACTCGTAAATTGTGTTTTTCTTCCGACAACTTCAGAAAATATAATGCTTTGCTCAAATAAAAATACTTGTAATTCCTTGTTTTTGCCAATGCAGGGAGTTGGCGAGTTTTGTGTATCAGAACAAACCAGTGTCCCGTGAAGCAGCAGTTTCCCTTGGGCTGTTATTTTTCCCTAAAACAACAGAAATTGTTTTAAAAATTGGTCGAGTCTTTACTTGCATATACTCACATTAAATCCTTGCAATCGTCCAACGTCCATCATGTCATTAGCGGCTTGAGGAACAACTGTCATTACTTCTAAAGCGTCGTTAAGATTGTCTATTTCATTTAAAAAACCAGCGCGTCTGGTATGTTTGAGTATATCTTTTAACATAAGCTGATATTTCATAATCCTCTGCACGGGCTTGATGAGAAGATCGCAGATTTGCAGTTTATGATTGAGGTAATTCCGTAGATCTTCGAAGTACGTCTCCAAGTACTCCGATACAATATATTCCGAGACGGGTTTGTTTTGACAATACACAACGTACATATGTAGCTTTCGTTCGTATTTTTTGAATAGATTTCCTAGGTTGCCGGGATGCTCGATGCAATCTTGTAAAGCTTTCAGAAATACACTGAAAACAGTAAGAAATGGTATTACTCGAGCAGTTTTTTTTTTTATTAAGGAAGTAATTGCAACCTCAAAAAATCAATATTAATGTTCTGTTGGTTGTAATTTGGTTTCTCCTAATCATAATTTTTACAAGGAATAGTTTGCATCGCGCAATGTTAGGGTCCAAATATTTTGTTTAATTCGTTAAAAGCCGTTTTAAATATGAACAGCTACAAGATAAATTACATCAATATCTATATAAAGTGATAATTTTTTTTTAATAAATATTGATTCTTTATGTTTTATTAAATTATATACAGGGTGTGTAGCCGGTATTATTAGCAAAAATAATGTTGGCAAAAAACTAAACGTGTTTCACGATCAGGTGGAGGTAAAGCTACTGTCAGTAGAGGATTCTCCAAACAAGAGGAGCACTAATTCCTGGTCCAGCTGATATTCTCCGCAAATTTGTCTTGGTAGATCGATCTTGGTGTCCCGGACTCATGCCACTGCTTTCCAAATTGAATCGATATCAAGCAATTTTTGGTGCGGTCTTACAAAAACACGCACTGAAAGGAGTTGGCGATTGGAAAGAGAGTTAACATACATGAATAGAAGTAGGCTAATTAAATATTAGAGTAGACAGATATAGGGAAAATTACTAATATTACGCATCAAGTATTGACAAACTGTGTGTTTGGCGAAGCCTATGCTAACTAAGATAAGAAAACGTACGTCTTTGCGAGCGAAGGAATAGATTAGATAAAAAATCCGTAAATGCTACAAAAGGGAATAATTCAACGTAATTTCAAAATTGTCAAATTGCGGACTTTAACAAGACTCATATTTTGTGCCATACTATCCTCCTTCAAAGTTTGTGACGACTATTTTAACATCCTGTATTGTGTTTCGGGTTTGGGCCGTGTCATGGTTAATCGAAAACTCGCCGTTCAACTGCGAGCAGTTGATTTTGGCCTCTGGCTTGATTCAACTGCTTCCTACTCAGTTAATTTCACCTCTGACCTGGTTTATACGTTGAGTTACCGCGCCAACTGTAGCCTACCACCTTTTCCTCTCCTGAAGAAACCCCATATGATTGTGAGGGTTTCCGATTAACCACAATACGGTGCAAACTCGGAACACGTTTAGTTTTAACCGACTTTGGCCGCAGAAGCCTACGTTATTAATCCAAAGTTGAATTTCTTAAATACAATGATTCACATTTTATGATATATTATAACGATCTGTATCAACATCTCCGATACCTATTTTTTAATGAGCTTTTAGTTATTTCTTTTTTAATAATTAAGATTAATTATTTCAATGCCATATGCTATGCGAATGACATTGAAAGTTTAAGTGATCTGTTGTGCAAGTCATGGGGAATATCTGACGATTATCGATACAACTTTTCGGACATTCAATGAAAGGTATCCTCATTTATCACCAATGAACACGAATTACTGGAGAAGAAGTAAATCAGATTAACGTGTTACCATATTTTAATTTTATGTTGATTAGAATTCAGGAAGGTCCGCTGTTTTTTAAGGATTATTTGGGCGGACGAGGCAAAATTTAGTAGGGAAAGTATTATATAAATAGACGAAATTGACATTACTGGGCTACAGAAAATCCACGTACCATTAGAGAAGTAAATTTTCAAAATAATTTTAATTTAAATGTATTTTGCCTTATATTTGTCTGAGTTTGTGTGAGTTTCATTCAGAAAAAAAAAACTAGATCGAGAGTATCTAATTTTGTAGAAGAAGTGCCTCTAACTTATTTCTTCATTGATGGAATCAAATGGACGGAGGTCCAGCCAATGATGTTGGGCGTGAACTTGCATATGCGATGACCGTTGGTTTGGCCGCAATGGACCATGGGCCATGGCCACCTGGATCTCCCCCTCTGATCCACTCGATTTCTACGCCTGGGGTCATATAAAACAGGTGTATACCAATCCTATACATTTAATAGAAGAACTAGAGCGAAAAGTTCCATTGACATTTCGCCAGATAAACCTTTTAAAAATAGCTTCAGAAGGCTTGCACAAACCTTAACATCGAAGGGTTTTAATCAATCATCCTGTATATTATAGGTTACCGAGTAGCAAGTTGGTGGTTAGTGCTATAAAGAATATTAACACAAATGTATACTTTCGCAGCTCTGATGTTATTTAAGAAAAGGTAAAAAATAATTTGCAAGATTTGATCTTAAAAGGTAATGCCAGCTGAAATAGAAAGTGGTTTTTTGTAGACTTATAAAATCTGCAAATTGACCAATCTTTAATCAATTATTATTATTATGTTTCAAATATTTTTTGTTCACTTCCAAGCTATAATTTTCAGAAATATGTATACGTGAAACGTGGAATTATGTTTGTTCAAAGTACAAAAGGTTTTAGATAAAATTAGGCCAAATAAATCTAGGCAGAAATTCAAACAGAACCGCACTTAAATACGAAAACGATAAAACCGGCACTTCGTCGAATTGATAACGTTGAAACATTAGATAAATATACTATGTGCAGTCACATGCTATACGGCTTACGCATAATGCCCATATTTATTAGCGCATTATCTATTAATCATCAGGTAATATAATGGAATTGAATAGTGGGGTAGTGGCAGTAGTCCGTAATGGAAGGCTAATACCACGGTTTTTTTATTAAATGCGATTAGATGAAGGGGCATAATTCTACAGTACAGCAGATATACCTGTGTAACCGACATAAATACACTTAGAACTATTGAATATACAATTTTTCGTGCAAGAAATTGAAATTAATTTTTGAAGATTATTAATGAATTCAAACGGTATTTAAAAGCGGATAAATTATTATAAATTTGTATTTATTTTGTTTGTTTGAACTATTTTATATTTGGTGGTAGCGTAATACTGCTACGGTTTGAAGGAAAAGAATTACGCTATTATGTCAATACCAATATCGATTTGTTTTCAACGTCTTTACATCATTCGGTTGGAATAACGATGCATGTATATTAAGAGGATGCTTGAATACTTGATCAATAAAATGTGACGTCCGAGGACCGAACGTATAAGGAAGGATATCCACTTACTTTTTATGAAAATCGTATATCGCCTCGATATTTCCGAAAACCATTCTGTCCTTTCCATTCTTCAAATCATCGGGCATGGGAATTTCGCAGTCGGGATCGCGCATAGCCTTTATGTAGCCGTCTACGATTAATTCTAAGTCACTGACGTAGGTTTGTTCGGTTTCGACGAGTTCCTTTAGAACGAACTGCCGTTTCTTTACGGAGATATCTATATTAGGCATTTTGTCGCTTTCATCGCCGCTCAAAGCTATCGCGGTTGCTTCGTTCGATGATCCTTGCGCCGATAATTGTTGATGAGTATTTATACCATCTGGACAATCCGATTGGCCACCATCTGATGATTTGGAATCCCTTAGTTGAGAATTTCGTTCTTGATTTTCGGAATGTTGCTCCTGATAAAATATACCATAGATTACAAAAGTGCATCGGAAAAAGGAAATTAGCTAATAAAAACAAACCATGCTACGATTTGTACTTAATACATAATCATTTAGCTTTTTCACTAAAAACATATAAAATTTACATGGAATGAGAAAACAAATACGTGATGATTTCAAGACTTTTACTATTTAGGCAGTTAAAATACAATATAAAGTTGAAATAGCTATCAAGAATGACAGCAAGGACTGTGGGGTAGTATGGCAAACAACACAACAGTATTGGAACACTCCGCACTACACAAGTTTAATTGATTAATCCGGAACTGCTTCTTCGAGGATACGTCCATCCACATTTTCAACCAAAGACCGAATGATATGAGAAAAAACTCTAATTCTCACATGCCTGTTCTATTCCTACTCTTGAGAAAAAAATATTATTTACAAACTACCTGCGTTAGTCGTCTACACACCCTAAAACTAAGACATGCGAAAAATATGGAAAAGTAAATATATTTTTCCGTATTTTGTGTAGGCGACAAAAGCAGGTACTTGTAAATAATATTTTTTTCTCAAGAGTAGGAATAGAACAGGAACGTTGGAATTGTTAATTATAATTAAAAATGTGGACCGACGTATCTTCGAAACAGCTGTCCCGGATTAATCAATTAAACTTGTGTGGTGCGGAGTGTGTCGATACTATTGCGTCGTTAGCTATCAAGTTTCTGCCAAGCAGTAGGAGGTCCTATTTTTGGAACTAAAGGTATGTAAAGATATGTAAAAGAAAATATATAGAACAAACAAGCCACAATAATTACTCATTTCCGATACAAGTCCTTTTACTTTATTTCTGCTACTGTTAAAATAAGTTAAATTCTGTTAATATGAACAGAACAAATTCTAATTCGAAGAATTCATGGAGATGTTTACTTGATTATGTGCGTTTTAATCACGCGTCACCTTAAATATAAATTAAACTTGCTGCTTAGCAAGTCTAGCTATCTACCAGTCCGAGTAGTAGCCATATGTAAATTTTAATGTTTATAAAGCAAATGAATTTTATTTAATTTCGGTCAGTATTATAGACACTTAAATGTGGTAGTTTTGCAGTACTGAAAATCATTTTGAACTTTAGTAAAATATAAACATTGTCAAAAAATAGACAGAAAAAATACTTTTTTCTTAAGTGCGGTAACGACCCAAAAGGGGCTTGCCATCCTGTAATGAGTCAACTGCTTTTTTAAAGTGTTCCATGGCTTTGTTACTATCACCCCGTCGCTGTAAAGGCTGAAGCGCAGTTGATCGTCTCTTCACTGCGAACTCACTAAGAAAATTTGATCCTCGCGAGACACTAATACCAGCCGCTAGGCCTTTTACCATCTGGCCACCGAACTTTACTTAAAATTTACGTTTTCCCGATGAATATACATTACTTGAGTATTGATTCGTGATCTTTTGTTTAAGAAGCTGGAAGTAATGAATCCAATTATAAAATAAGTAGCAATTACTATAGCAAATCCGAAAATACAGTTGTGGGTTCACTTAGAATCACTGCCCATCATACCATAATGAGCCTGTCCTTACTTATATATAGTGTTTACCATTATAATCGATTTAGCGTCAGGGAGCAATTTAAAAGAGCCGGCTGATTAATCAGATCGCTAGTTGATATGTGTGGTGTATGTTCTTTCTAGTACTTCTCATAGTTTTATTGCGAAATGGTATTCAACTAGTTACAACCATATTTTGTGGCATGGCTGAGAACCTAAGAGAAGCCGCCAACTTAATAGCGATAAATAATAATTCAACAATATTCTACATATTTGTATGCGTATAATAAAACTACCTAAAGTAGGACTTAGTGTCATTGAATAATTTCTACCACAAATTACTGGTTATCCTGGGGCATGTGCTATATTACTTTGTTAGTACCAAAAAGCATTCAATGCTCGACCCACACTTATGGCTTTATAATAATGAAAACTGATTAATTAAACAGTGGCCAAGATTGTTCAAAATATTTTTGAATTCGATGGTAGTACTTTGGGGAAATTCCAAGTAAGTGATATATTTTTTATTAGTGAAAAAGCATTAATTGTCTAAGTATGTAATCTATGTGCATTCTAAATTCAAACTACCTACGAAACTATGTGAGATATTTTCACCTTACTGCAAAGGATTTGTAAAAACATACACTTCTATCTTTGCTTCTATCTAATTTCCAATAGAAAGCTATTATCTGAAAATCACGTGCATGGTTAAAACGCATGCACCAATGAATCATTTGCAGGCAGGCTAACGGTATCAGATATAATACTACGAAATGAAAACATAAAATTTTCATAGTGCATTTATAATATTGTCAAAGGGGTAAATTAAAAATAAAAACGGAAAGTAACACAACAAAACTACAATATGGAATCCTCCATATGAGAATAGGGCATGCTCTAAAACTGAATTGAAGAAATCGATTCGCACCATTCTTTCCTTCACAATTTGCTCAATTTCCGCCAGATCAGCAGACGTAGCGCCCTCAAGAGATTTCAGTGTTAAACTAGACACCTGGATATTATATATATTTGTTTAATTGCCATGTAATATTCTGCTTTCTTTATTTTACATAACGGAAAAGCGATTATGCTACAGAAAAAGATGTAAAAGCAATATCTAAGGAACTTACTCTTTTGCAAGGATTGTCTACAATAACTGGTACACCAAGGACTGTGGGTGGCACTAATATTGTTTCTTGTATTGGTTTCATTGGAGGAGGAAGCTCGATTTCCTCTGCTTCCTCGCCGTTCGCCAATTCTTTGGAGTAGTGTGGCAGTCTATCTTCATCTTCTTCACCTTCCGATACTGAAGGTTTGTTACCCATTTCTCTGGGTACCTGAAAATAATTAGAGATCTATTGATTAAACCGGTTCAATACGTTGGGAACACATTAAAAAGAGATAAGGTAAAGTATGGCGTGCTCTTTCCGTAAGATAACATATCAACAAATCCTCTTATCGAACTAAAGGTGAAGCATATTGCTTATGTAGTGTATTATTTATACTAATTTTAATTAGGTTTTGATAATATAAGCATATAAAAAGCAAACACAGCCTTTAGCAGGTAATAGTTTAAAATAATAGAAAGTAGTCATTTTCGACTATTAAAATGTGCATTCAATTTAAATAATTCTGTCATTTTAATAATGTCTTTACGAGCTTGATTAATTAAACATCACAAATGATACCATTGCTGTCATCACAATGTAATCAAATTTAAGGTTTTTTAATCGTATTAAAATTCATCTACTTTCATTTAAAACTACAACTTGCGGCAACTAAGTCTTGATTGAGAAGCTTATAAAAAGTTTCCGTACAGCGAAAAGCAGTAAAATTAGTAAAACTTTCCAAATGAGTTTTGTTTTGGCTTTCAAGAGGACGTTCTATGTATTATGTTTCTTTTTTTGTGAAAAGTACAGTATTTAGAAAATATTCTTAATGAAATATTTTTCATCAAGATTTAGGATCGTTTCCATTTATTTTACTTTAATTTAATTTAAAATCTGTTAAGTTACTTTACAGTAATCTCTTAGAAAACAGAAAAAAGATATGAATATGATGGAGTCTACATTATAATTTGAAATGTGGACGTTGCTAAATATTTCTATTTTGTAGTATACAAATTCTGAAGTAGATTAAAAAAAAATATTTTACAGTCATGCGATTGGTCTAATTCTGTGCGATATAAAATGATACTAGATGTTGAAAGAAAGTTCGCTAACTGCAGTTTTCTAAATGTTCCATAAACTAAACATATATAGCAAAGTTGCATCCAAACATGTGTACATTCTACGTTCCAAACGATAAAGTGAACGGAAGACATTGCAGTTGATAAACTTCAAATATTTACTATTAAAGGAATTTTATCTGAGGTTATTTTGGATATTTATAGGTGAAGTATTGAATAACATAATTCTTATGAACAATCATAATGCAAAAGATTACTACAAATGCAATGCAGAGCCGCAGGCAAAAGTCTTCAAACTACGTTATGGATTATAAATTTAAAATAAATCGCATATGGGAAACATGAACCTATTTATTCGATCGATAGGCAATTTAATATATCAAAAAACTCTTCTCCGTTATTAGTGATGAGTAACTGGAAAATTACATGTAAGAATAATTAATATCTTAATTGTAAATGTTTAAATTGTAACGGGGGGATGTCCTAGCATAAGGTTGATAGTTTGGGTGGTGAATATGCATAACATCTACAGGTCCGGCAGGATTTCCCTGCGACTCGCGTGTGTGTAATACATAAATAGCTGCATGTAACGTAACGCGTGATCATCTGGTTGATTAGTGCCCAACTATCTCACAGCTTTATCTCTGATTTCAACTCACATTCTTTAATTCTTTTCATAAAGTCCATTTCTAACTAACTAATTCAACTATAATCATTGTAAAACAATTTCTTACTTGCGTATTGTAATAAATAACTTAAAACCATAAACAATTCGACTAAAGATCAACGTAATCGCGACCAAATGCACACAGAGGATACGACTGTTTCATTCAAATTACTGGTATACACATAAAATTTAAAAAATTCTATTACCGTACTAGGTCTTAATACACTTAATCGGCTTTGGAAACTTGGTAATTAGATCAGGGTGGATGGAAAATATACAACTATAACTTCTTTTTTCAAATTTGGAATTCGCAATTATGCATACAACAGTAGCTCTACAAATCAAAATCAAAAACCATGGATAATAAATGATCTAACGAAAACATAAAATTTAATTTGCAATCTATACACTGAGAGTAATGACAAACTTAAGCAGAGGAGCCTAGTTCAATCAGCCAGAATGTGTCTATCTCGCAAGAAAACACTCGAAAACTCGAAAATTTAGGTTTCGATGAAATTCTAGAGACTGACAGAGTGTGAGTATGAGTATATAACGGGATACTCGGTTCCCTCCTACGTATGTTTTTTCTGAAGATAATTTGCATGATGCTTGAGACTATGTAATATATGTCAAATTAAATAAAATAAAATTTAAAACTGTGTAAATCTCTGTACCCAAAAGTCCATTCAGCCGCTAAAAAAAATTGTGTTGTTTTTATACCAAGGTAAACTTTTCAGTCTCTAAAGTTTCATCGAAGTTCGAACATCCGAGTTGCCGGTGTTCCCTTCTTAGTTAATAACTTCGACCATTTCTTAGACAACCAAATCGCGTCTTTAAGCTATTGCAGCACTATTGTTATCTTGAATTGGATATTCTTTCATTTGTGTTAATAATAATGTGTTCTTAAGAAAAACAAATTAACTGATATCTTCACATTTAATTGTTCTTCTGTTTTAATTTTTATGTAGAATGAGTGCAAATAAAATTGACAATTTGGTAATTTAATTGACTGTAGCTCTATACACATCCATATATACGCAGGAAATATGGTTTGTTTAAGTATACAATTAGTAATATGTTATTAGTTAACACAATTGCTTCCTGCAAGTAATTAGTAATTGCTTATTCGAGGAAATTAGATTAACACTTAATTTATTTAATTGTCACTATTTTTATTTATGCAATATACTTCCTCAATAAACCCAGCCCAGGAGTGATGACGACCTTTATTAGGTAACTACTACATTTAACGCCTTAGAAACCAGTTTTTTACAGGTACGTAATGCAATTCTAGAATTTCATAATTCCACATTATGCTTTGTTTACACTTTTGATTGCATCATTAATGAACAACCAGCTTTAATTTTTTTTTTTTTTATAACACTTGCTATTATTTGGGAGCAGTTATGGGTCGCATGAACAAAATGTTTTTATGAATCTGTTTAGATTCACTTTTCAAGATAATATTCAAGTTGCCGATATGCAGCAAAATTTGATATACGTATATGTAGAGATACTCTTCAAAATACAAAAATAAGAGAACATCTAATACACGTTGCGGTTTTTAAATATTGCGCGCATATGTGCATATGTACAAGTGAAACCACTATTTAGGTAAATATATCTCCAGATTTTCGTCTTTTAAAATCATCTTTTGGGTTATACATTGTAACGTATTTTCATTTCCATATTGAGTTGTCTGGAGAGGAAATAGAGGTTTAAGATTTCCAGAAACGTGACCACAGACAATCAAAGGAAGGCTAAGTGCATAGTGATATCATTTACAACATTCCACCTTACTGATAGCGAAAGGTGTTACGCATTAACAAATAGAATAGGTGATTCAAAAGGCTAATATTTTATAAGTATGTGAAAGCGCCAAAACCAATTTCGAATTTAATGAACTCAAGATAAGTAGTAATTATATTGTGTAATGTAGGAATGTGCAAAACAATTTAGCCAGTTAATAAGCATTGAATGAAAGTTTTGGCTTTCTAGGCTTCGTTAACAATTTCAAACATTTTAAATTGTCCAGATTCGTTGGTAATATAGGGCCTTTAAAACTATTAACTTCAATTATGTAATTTAAGTTTTCAAATTGTCTTACTACTAAAGAATGTTATTTTGAAAGTCCACATCTCGGAGTGAGCGTAGGGCACACTTCAAAGACAACTAAAAGTTATGTAAAAATCTTTTTTGTACTCATACACCGTAATCGGTAACTTCACGCATTCAAATCAGTTCCTGAAATTTTATTTTAAGCACTAGTGCGTGAAGAAGTACTGCCTATACTGCTTTGTTATAAAAAAGAAAGACGTTCAAATAGATTTTAAGGCAACTCAATGTTACCAACTCAATGATTGATCTTTTTCAGAAATTGAAACTGTACAATTATCAAATGTATACTATGATGCATATACGTCATTGGAAGCCTGTGGGAATTCTCCAAGAACTGCTCGAGGGATGTTTGGGAAACAGTACCCGGTTTATATACGGTAAGCATGTGTTTCTTGTGCCAAGAAATGTTTAGCTTGTCGTTTCGAAATTTTATAGCATTAACAGCGACGCAAGGTACAGTTAAAATACTCTCGGAACCACGCTGATGAGCGGGGTAAGGTAAGCAGAAACATGTCCGTGGGTGGTGCGTTTTTTCTTGTGCATTGTGTTTGCAGTAAACGACTCCATAAATACTACGAGGAAGCTATTTCAGCATAATTTTTTTTTTATTATTTGTAGGCATTTTCTGATGTGTTCTAATTATTAAAAACTTCAATATAACAATTTCACACTCTGGTATTGACACCCCAGGGATTACCCGCTTTGTTTTGATTGATCTTGATTACGGAGGTCGATTCACATTCACAGTACCATTAGATATATCTTTTACAACTTGTTCCTCAGATGTTGTAGAAATTAAAAATTGAGTCGACATCTCTGGCTGTGTCAATTTCTTGGCCAATTCAATTTTACTACAGAGAGAATCTTCTACATATAATTCTGTCACGGTAGACGACATCCATTCACCGTGTCTTTTAATTGAAAGCAAATCACCTATTATATATACCTACTCAGGTATTTGCATTAGAATTTTACCAATTGTATTTAGACCAATAGAGTAGCGAAGAAATACATTTGCCATTGCGATAAGTTAAAAATAATCTTTGTACATTCTGGTTTTAGGTTTATATACTGCCGAAGTATCGGAATCCAATCTGGCTTAATAAGGGTTCGACTGTTGTCTGTTTTTGTAACAATAATTAAATCGGTTTTAACTTCAACATCTTGCATGGACATTTTGGTGAGTTTTTATATCGACATGCACCAGAAATACCTACTATTAACACAGCCAACAGACAGAAGACAGTCTTGGAAGAATTAAAAATATACAAAAACAATTTGAGATACCATTATTAATAGGAACGTGGAACCTGGTGCGTCCACAATAAATATACCAATTTGCTCGTCACTTAAAACTGCCGATTTTTTGGGGTGAAAGTATTTAGTGTCGTGTTATATAGTATGCTATCAGTTTAGTATATTTCGATACGTAGAGTTTCAAAATAAACTAATTTTCTAAACTAATTAATTTTCTGAGTATTTTTTTATGTGTTTAGATTCAGCCCAATTTAAACGCGGATTCACATAGATCTTTTGATTTTACAGGTAATAAATGGTCTACTGCCATATTAGCAACTTCACAAATTTCAGAGGGTTTACATTGTATTTACTTATCAATTTTTTTTTAAACAAATAACTGCCAAAATGTTTAAAATGTTAATCTTATATTCAACTTGTCAAATTTGATTTAAATAAATGCGGATTGAATTAACAAGTACCGCTAGATTAAAATTTTGAAACCAACCACGTATTTATTTTTTTATTAGAAGAATAGAATTAGAATACAAAAAATATTGTACAAACTGAATTTTCACGCATTCGGTTCTTTTCTTATTTTCAAATACCAGGTATCGCTATTTAGAGCAAAGCGGCATCTATCTCTTAGTACAGTTGCATAAAAATTACAGCGACAATCTATCAAACGTCTTTATTAATTGCGCAATGTTAAATCAAAGCATCCTAGAATTTTCCTAACAATAAAATGTTAAAAAAACACTGAAAACCCCTGATTATCTCGGGGAAATGCATGTAGTTTGTGGCTGATTTTATTTTAGTTGCCAGTGGATTCCCCACTGCGGGAGTTGTTTCCAAGTCTACAGGGTTTTCCAAAATATAAATCCTAGTTTTAATAAAATTATTTACCTTCAGATTTTTTTAAATAAAGGAAAATGAATTTATTATGATTTTGTATTTTGTATTAAAATTTGAATAAAAAAGCAAGCGAAGTGGTTCCTCCTTAAATAGCAGTAAAATATGAAAGTTTTATTATTTTCAAATGACATGTAACTATTTAGATGAATATTAGAAGTGGAGAATGCAGGTACAGAAAGTGGGACATAGATAACTTTTTGAAGTGAAAAAAAATTTCACGACAAAGATAATAGTTGAAGTATTTGCTGTATGTTTCATGTATTTGGTTGTTGTGATAATTTATTTACTTTTTTTTAAATTGTTTTAGTACTAAAACAATTTGACACAGTAAAATAATATTTATGAATGCTTAGATAGAATTCAGAAATGAAAGTAAAAGTTTATTAGAATTTCACAATTCAATAACGTTCTTTATATATGACTTAGTTTAAATAATAAGCAAAAATAAATCGTTACTTTTTAAATTAATTGACAGTACTTACAATAGAACAATATAAATGATGCAAAAACTTCAATTTCATTGCACAAAAATAGCACTTAAATGTCTGCAGATTTAAATCACCGCGAACATATAAAGAACCGTTCAACACGTATTAAGTGACAATATATGACTAAAGTTTCGTATCTTCGAGCTGGTGGTGCATTGGAAAAAATACTCGAATTGAAACGGAAAACCACAGAGTGTATAATGTGCAATGAATGAACGACAAAGATAAGACGAAACAAGGACAGAAGGATACATATGAGTAGCGGATAAGTACGGCGACCAGCATTGGCGAATAAAAAGCAATCGCGTTATGTCTGAAATAACGTTCCAGCCATTAAATCTAAATACTTCTCAACTCAACCTTCGAATAAATATTAAAGTTTCAGTAGTAAAACATGAGTATGTTTTAGTAGAAAAAATATTTTTACGAATCCGTGACCTGAATTGGAAAATTATCGCACACGACCGGAAGTTCCTATCGATGTTCTTTGAATAACCTGGCGAAATATCAATACCGTGTAATAGCAACAATTTTGAACGTGCGTTATAAAAAAGAGGAAATTCCCTTTCTATCCTATTAATGTTTTACGTAGAGAGCAATCCTTATGTCAATAGACGAAATTTATAATTCCCATAATAACTTGGGTAGTTAAGAAAACAAACGGAAGCTTCCGAAAAATGGAGAATGACATTTCACGCTGTTATTAGTATAGATGCGGGCCCATTAATATTCACTACATTTTTCAAGTAATATAAATAGACACGCATATCAAAATTTGTTTATTTTTTACTTTCTGTCCTTAATTTCGAGTCTTGTAGTTGTGATTGGCACAGCAATAAAATGTAATTATAATGACAATAATGATTTGTTTATCCTGTGATACATGGTTAATGTATATAAGACAAGTGACAATCTTAAAATATGTAAACGATAAATTAAACAATTCCAAATATGTGATCACACAACCACTCGTTCTTCGACCGTGTACCGGTCGCAATCGGTTAGGTAGTTCTTCAATTTTGTTCGTATTTCCTCAGGACGTTTGTTAAAAATGTTCAAACTTATATAATACGAGGAGTTTATTTATTTTGTTGTCCGGTTGCAATTCTGTGTGAAATACGAAACCGTCTAAACAAATTCCGACAATGATGTAAGGCTGATACTCCAGCAATAATTCGAATAATCCGCTCCTGAGCAATAAAAACAATAAGTAAGTAGCAGATTGAATGGAATTTAGTAACCAAAGCACTACAATGGTTTGGCGTTTATGTAACCGCGAATATAGAAATAAGTTATGATATTTTGTGGAGGAAAGTTGATTGTGAACTGAAGATTGCAATTTTATTATGTTATTGCGGCGGTGTAAGTCAACATCCATATTACCGAGTAAAACTTGATTTGAAAATGTTTTCGGGAATGCTTTCCATACATGAAAGCCCTATACATCCTAGGGTTGCACCATATCAGTTGTTTTCTTGGGAATGGTCAAAATATATGTAGGTTTATCGGCAGACAGGCATATTCCTGCAATTTGGTAGGACAGTGGCTACCCCAACAAACGAGTAGCAGAGTTGTCTGCCTAATATATCTATGTGTTGCAGTTGCTGCAGATTGCACAGCACATTTAACTGTTTCGCCTCCATTATAGGTTAAAGTGCAGCCAACGTGCAGTTCCATATTAAACCCGCTTTCGTCTGTGTTAAGCATTATTTGTACCACACATTTCGATGTACGGCTTGACAGATGCCATAAAATTTTTGGCAATGTGGATGTGTCCAATTTTACGAATTTTACTAATTACGTAAGACGCTAGAAGAATACCTATATACCATATTCATTGCTAAAACGAAATGCATAAGATAGATGGGAGGTTGTTATAATTATTTGGATTTATTTTGTTATACAGTTTACTTTCTATTTTTTTCGGGGTGATCGGGGGCGAAGGGTAGCAGGCATACATATAGGCGTAAATAGTATTTCAAAGGGATCACTTGCGCGTATATCTTGCTCTTTCCAGTTTAACCCCCCTTCCAAGGAGGCGAGAGTATAGTGGTAGTGGTTGCAAAAAATCTCGTCCGAGCTAGTTTGATAGACTTAAGACGTAGTTAGATATATATAATTTAATTTTTGTTATTCGTGATAACGGTATAATTGCAAAAAAAAATCGTGGAAATTTATGGATAGCTTTCACCCCCTAAACGTGAGGTCCCGCAGAAACAGGAAACGGCGTTTTAAAACACTCGATGGGTCCTAAAAATCTACCAAGTTTCAATCCGATCGGTGAGTGTTACCTTAGAATCCTTGTAAACGGTAAATTTAGTTAAAAGTGCATTTAAATAACAGAAACATACCACTAACCAAACAAATGAAAATGGTAATACTGCAAATATAAAAATGCTGTTATCGCGGTTTTCGTATGAGAAATATTTGTCAATTGTGAGCATATTTACTTTTTAGTTGTGGAACTATTTAATATCTGTTTATTTAATTATTATCATCTTTATTTCTAATTAACTCAGATAAGACTTTTTAATTAGAATTTAGAAAATTTGAGCTAGCAGACACTGGTGGAAAATTGCACCGAACGTGACACCAGAGTTCACTGCTTCAAAATCAAAATATCTTTTTCGTTTGCTAGTACAATCCAAAGGAGTAAGAAGCGCTTCAAGGTAAAACCAGTTTTTCTGTTTATAACATCGAAAGTTAGACATTTTTATATCCAAATTGTCTATTTAGCAATTATATTATTGAGAAAATGTAATTTCCAATCTCAGGTAGACGTCAGGGTGACGTCAATGGCGCATTTAACAGCGTCAATTTTCTATTAGATTTCTTCATTATTAACATTCCGGTCGACCACAATATCTTCATTTGTCAAAAGAATGGTTTTCCAAAATTGAAAAATTATTCATTATCAATTTATTCGATAATTTTGATTCTGTTTGTCAATGGAAAGTTTCCCTCGTGTTACATGATTACTAAACATGTTTTTCAAGATTTCTTTTCATCAATTCAGTGGAAACCCTCTTTGTTTGAGAATATTTCAACATCTACCATTAATTTTGGTACACTTTGTTCTAAATTTTTCTCAATTTGATACAGAATTTTCTACGCGTCCGTAAACAATTTTGGCAACTCGTTCTTGCTTTAGAAGATTTCTAAAGACTTCTGAAGAAGCTGACAGCATGGTCAGCGAAACGTCAAGTAAAATATTAACTACACGACATCACCCGAAAGACATTTCTACTATGGATTACGGTCGTGAAAGCCTACACTCAACTATTGAGCCAAATTGATTTAATTACTCCTGATCCGATCTGAATAAGCTGCTTTTTTATTGCGTGTTGAACATAAGCCGATCTGATTTGCGAGATATGATGCATTCAACGTAACCTAACATTCAGTAATATATTTATTTTCTACATCTGCTAAATACAAATTAAATGTATTTTTCTGGGCCCTAATAAACATAAAACATAACTACAACAAACCGACATTTCCCCACTAAAAATTCATTTTACTCCATTAAAATCGGTAGGTGCTTGAGGGGACGTAGGTATAAAACCGCGGATCACATTGAGGCAAAGCGATCATCATATGTACGTACATTATTCCAGAAAAACGTTTAGAGTCCATACAAATTCAGACATACTGAATATGCTGTTAATAATAACCGACCCACTTGCATCGAGATTCAGGAAGCCTACTTTCAAGAAGGGGAAGAGCCTATCACGGGACGTAAAAGCATTACTTTCCTTTGATTTTGGCACAAACAGAGGAAAATGTATTATAATATGGCAGTGACCAATTACTATTCCATTAGGTTTTATATTCATATTTATTTAAAGCAATATTTGTATTTGTTTAAATATGTGCATCACATTTATATTTGTGTTCAAATAGTTAAAAATATAGTCCCACAATCCATTTTTTCTGCAATTTTCTTCTGTTTGCAAATACACCAAAAATTAGTGCTGTAAAATAGTAAAATGGAGAAAAAAAAGATGCTGTTTAAACAGCAACTGTTTCCCTGTTATTCATTTCATCGACACAGCTGAACTTGGTCATAACTTGGTATAACATATGTATGCAGATAATCTTACTGATGGTAAGATCGGTTGGTATAACTTGTTTGTCATTAATCTGTGGAAGATCACAGAAGGATCACAGTGAGATTTATGACGACAATAATCATTGCACTAGCAATCGCAGAGCAGTCTACGATGGAGCATTATGGTTTCCAGTCGAAAATACTATGAGTTTTAGTGCTTTTAATAAGAACTTTTACTCACTACGAGAAACTACTGTTACTTTATTATTTTTTTGCTGTACGATTTTAATTGCTAGTTACTGTGGGAAATTTTGTGTTACGAAATAAAAAAGCTTATAAAAAGGAAACTGGTTCAAACGAGCTCCTAAAGTATTAAAAATGTTGCGTTAGAGTTTCGAACTTTTTTCGCAAGTTGATTCCTAGTGCCTGAAAAGCAGTTAATGAGCTCACCACAGGGTCGGCAGAATGATTCCCGTAGGGCTTTTCCTTAAATTCCCGGAAACAAGCCAATGAAAATAAGGGCAGTTTACTTTTCTTTTCATAATTTACTCGCACTTACACATTTAATTTATTCAGTAACACCGACCTTCAAAAATATTCGTACTTTGGGATAAATATAAAACTTAAGATTAAAGTTATGCGAGGTTATTTTTGCGATTTATACATTTTTCTTAGAGCAAAGTACAAATTTGTTTTCCATAGTTTGTTGAGATAGAACCTGACCTATAAATATGAATTTACTAAAAAAATATGGCAGCGTTGAGAAGTAGGGAATGAGGTTATGATTATAACCGTTCAAATAAAAATAATTAGGACTAGGCTGCACTGAGTTCAGGCAATAATGTAAACTTTTTTAGATTTGACAATGGAACAAGTAGCGGTTAGATGTAGTTACATTGAAATATTGAACAACTGAAAAACTACTGATTAGTATTTCTTCTCACATTGATCTATATTTAAACGCATTCGTTTTGTGTTAAGCATAAACATGACAAAAATATGCACGCATAACCTTGTTATCAAAAATGATCGAGATCATCGAAAGTATCTTAAAAATGATTTTAAAACAATTATATTTACTATTACGTACATTCGCTTATAATCGCGCCAGCAAAAAAAAACAAAAGCAGTAATAATTCAAATCGAAATTTAGAACATGATTTCGATCATATCATTATCAATGAGAAGTTACAACAAATTTTTTATCCGAGTTATTGTATGATATAACTATTGTAAATTACTGGCATTAGATAATTTCTACGGCAATAAGAAACGAAAGTCATTGGAGAAATTTATGTATTCGGTGTACGATTTTATTCAGGAACATCTTTACGTAGATTATTTTAACAAGCTGTGAAATAAACACATTATTTGGGAGAAGCGTTAACGTCGTGAATCTAATAATATCATATAAAAAATCTAATTCAATTGTGACCGTATAACGTGCCAAAAGCTTAAAAAATACATTTATTTTCAGCTAAAGATTTATAATATGCGTTCATGATTGGTATTCTTTAGCAGTATAGCGGATGCGGTACAAATGAAAAATATTTTTGTTTGCATTTATTCAGAGGTAATATAAACAATTATCCAATTATGCAATTTAACAAAATTTGCACGAATGAAACACATCCAAATCCGACCATAGAATTGGTCTAGCATGTCGACATATTCCAACCTAGAAATGGAAAAATTACGATTTCTGATATTATTTGAGGCTACGTTATAAGAATAAAGAATTTGTTCGCTTATTTCTGCTTTTTCACCTTCAAAATCCGATCCGAGGTTTTTTCTGAGATATACCAATGTCAATCTATAGTACTTCCTAAGTATCATGCATCATAGCTTAGTGCCAAAAACAACACAAGGCGACGATTTGTAAACCAATTTGGCGTAAAAACAGTGTTTAGGTGCCCATTCGCCCGTTTTCAAGGTGTAGGGCATTCCAAGCGCCACACAACCGATTGCTATTTGTATCTCTGAAACTATGAGAATTCTTAATAAATACTCTAGTTAATCTTTAACAGTTTTACTAGTAGCACCAGTAGTTTCCCTCCAGATACTACCGAGGACTTGTGAGGACAACACCTCACCCCCTAATTTTCTTATACGTAAACATTTTTATTTGCCAAGGAAATATAAAAATTACATTCAATTTATACATGCATGTACGTATTAAGTCTGCCATGATGGGTAAGCCAAGTAAGCCAAATTTGTGGGAAAAAATAAAGAGGCTTTATCTGTAAAATAATGACGTTCATAGCGAGTTTAGTGTTTACTTATAACTTTGTAAAAAGAATGTGAAAAATAGTGTAAGCTATAATGCATACAAATTGCTTATTATGGTAATAATCAAGACGATGCATATTGTATAAATTTACGGTATAAGCTGTTTTTTTACGTTACATAATGATAATTTTCATTAAAAAAAACATAGTTGTTTGCACCAAACAGGTTTTGATCGTAAATATCGTATTAAGATGTAATCTGTAAAGCGAAAGCTCACATTATCCGCTTTTATATCACGCGAATTTCAATGGATTAAAGAACTCTGGCAATGACAATTGATAATGAGTTAAATATTGTAATTGAATAATATTGTTCCTTCTATGTATATTTATGCTGTAGTGCTTAAGGAACGCTTATTGAAAACGTTCTTAGAATATTTTTTCCCATTCTCGAAATCCACAAACACCTAAAGATGCACCATTGACGTTGTTTTCTTTGCGGCTGTGAAGACATTGACTTTTTGCTGCCTTGGTACTAAATTTTGAACATCACTCGAGCAATGTCCAATAAAAGGCACTTTCGACTACAGTATTTTGTAAGAATACCTCTGTAAACCAATCCTTAAAATGTTAGTTTTCCGGAAGTTGAAGCACAGATGTATACATTAATAGGACTAAAAGTGTAAAAACATGATTAACAAAACAATCGACTGATAATATCGAAGTACTTCA
Organism: Marronus borbonicus; assembly: GCA_902655005.2. Taxonomy (NCBI): domain Eukaryota; kingdom Metazoa; phylum Arthropoda; class Insecta; order Coleoptera; family Scarabaeidae; genus Marronus; species Marronus borbonicus. The sequence goes on from LR737395.1 coordinate 4,141,072, forward strand.
CCTAAATAAAACTTCAATAAAATAATTATGAACCCAAAACGCGAACTATATACACATTTATATCAGATGACGATAATTTTTTTTTGTAAATTGGATTATTTTACCGCAAACTTAATAGGTATTAATTAATCACCCATTAGTCACATGTTATTGTAGAAATTTGTCTTCAAAACTATTTTCAGTTAGAAACTGAATATTAAATCCAGTTTATCAACTGCAAGGAGACGCATATAAGTAGGTACATGTATTTTGAACGAAAAAAGTAATCAATTCTAAGTGCAAATTCATTTTAATCAAACGATGCTTAAATGAATTAATATTTATTACTCTAAATGTCTTTCTGTATGTAGTTTCCCATATATCATAGAGTGAATAGCTACTTCTACGATAATCCATAATAAAAACATTTTTTTATATCTACCCTAACAAAAGCAATTTACTTAATGATTACATTGATATTTTAAGCTGAACAATAGTAGTTGACTACGATAAATGAAATTTAGATTTCGTATTAAATTATCACAATACGCAATAATTAGGATAATAATTATGTATATGGAAAAATCGTAACAATTTACCCTACTCTTCCCTAATACAGAATGTAAAATAATAACCGTTTTGCATTCTAAGCCATAATTCTTATTAACAAAGGCACTTTCCTGCGTATCGTCCTTCGAACATTTTTTAAAAATAAATCTATTGTGCAAGAAAGTTTCATAGTCACGCAATACAACAACGATATTAAAAACTTACTTTGATTCTTTTATCAGACCCAGTTTTCTTGAGCGGCGGTCGGTCGACAGGATTTTGTGTCGCTTTTTCCACTTTTCCATGTGATAACTTTCGGAGTGGAGGCGGCAACCATTTCCTGCTGAAAAGAAATTTGGAAAATTGTAAATCAAAACTTGTTTAAGCATTAGTTTCATTGAAACCAAATTGAGAAAACTAACCAACACTTGCTGTAACAACAGAAACCGTGTAGAATTTGTTTAATTTTGCACATGGCAGAGCATGTTAGGAATGTTAACTAATACTAACACGTGATAAGACGTATAATTATGCTTAGACTTTACAATATTCCTGCATTATTATCTTAAAATGTTAAAGATAAGATTTCAGAAATAAACCTAATATTTATTCAACCATCCCGAGAAACAATTACATTACACAACTGCTTCTTCTCGGTAATCAATTAGCGTGCCGATATCGTAAGAATCGAAGTGAATAATAATAACATTACATAATAACCTTGTATTTCTAGCTATCTGATACTTCTTAGGTGCATCGAATATTATGTGCTGCCCATTAAATAATTTTCATGATTCCAAACGACGGAAGAAAAAATGCTCTGTTGTTTGTATCGGAGACAGAATATTTGTAACTTACCCAATTAATATAGCGAAGTAAGTCGAAGCTCCCTTAACTTATGTGTTTTCGTAAGTACCTTAATACATATGTGGATAAAAATAAAATAATTTCTAAGAACAAATTAAGAACTCTAAGGATATTGTACGCGAGCTCTTCTTACTGTGGATGCCGAAAATGTCTCGTTTATAGATTTCTTTATTCTACTTTTATTTTGTTGCAAACCATTTTCTGACTTTTGAGGTTAAGAAAAGTAACACCTCTAAAAGTGATAGTTAATGAATCGAGATAAAGGCCGGTCGCCTAATAAAATGAAAAAAAAAATTATGTTAACGTACTGCAGAACTGTATACTGAGAAAAAGGAATGGGTTCATCTAACAAACTATGAAGTGTTGGAGACTTATGTGTTTATTCTACTAAAAACATATTCATGCAACCTTTTAGCGAGTATGCCAACTTAATAGAACACACTAGCTTTTGGTACAATTATTTTTCATAAATACAATATTTATTTGTGTCGGGTGTACTCCAAAACACTCACTTTTAGGTTAACCACCACAAAATTCGTATTCTACGCTTGCATTCTTTTTGCTTTTTACCAACATTCTAATGTAGGTTTGGTTGATTCATTTTGATTCATTTGATTCAATTCAAAAGGTTCAACTAATTATATGCTACTGTTTTAACCACGTGGAGTGTTGAGTATATTTAACAATCAATTTTTGGTTGATGAATTTTTTCTCTCAGTTTAGCTATTATTCCATGAAGTTTGACTGATCTTTTGTTGTATTGTTATAACTTAAAGCCGCTAGTGCTTGGTTTAGATTCTTTTTTTTTGTTCTTTCGAATTTTAAGAGTTGCTTAATATGTACGCTTTGAGGTAAATTTATGTTTACTCAAAAATTTTTAAATTAAATAAGCGAGTTACACATATATGTACAGGGATACCAGGTGCGGTTTACTTAAAACTCGGACGCTCTCTTTTCAAAATCCGGATGCTATTTAATTTAAAAAAATAAACAATTATACGACGTGCGGTCCACGTATTCTAAGTCCCACACACATTAAAATTCATTATTTTTGATTATAAGCTTGTTGAACTAACGCTTTAATACTATTAAATATACAATAGCTGTTTGCCTTTAACATGCTCTAAAACTGTCTCATGGATCTCTTCACTCGTGTTAAATTTTCTTCCTTTTAGAAAATTTTTGGATCGGATTGGGAACGATAAACTACATAAATTACTATCAATTTAATTTAGGGTACTGGGGGAGATACTGGACGGTTATATGTAATGTAAAAAATCGTCACATTCATCAGGAGTGTCTCGTACACGTGAAAGTAATCATGTTTTTATAGGATTTTCCTTTGTTTTCAAGTTATAGAGTAATTTAAAAAAATGTTAATTAGCGTTCTTGCAAATGGTCCAAATTTTCGCTTGTTTTCGAGTTAATGCGTCTTAAATAAAATAATATTCTTATGTTACCCATGTAAAACAAAAAATCAGATATGCCCTACATTAAAATTTTTTTCACATCGTATATTTGAATCGGCACTTTCGAGGATCAAAATTATTTCAATAATTTTGTTGTTCTGATATGTGTCAGTGTATTGCAACAGTGACTTAATTCCAGTTTGTACATTATTTTGTTACGCAAATTGAGAATATGCAAATATGGTGTCTGTTTTGCAAAGAGGATACAACAACTGCCTTTGAAGAGTATCGCCAACGGCTTCGACAAGAAAGAAACAAACTGTGCGAGACCGAAATGCTCCCCAGTGCTTACAAACAAGCTACTCGTTAAGGTTTAAAAGAAGTAGAAAGTATTCTAGATTTAGTAGAACCAGATACAACGAAGAGTTCACGAAGAATTGGTACTGAATTGGGCATTCTCGTAATATATAACGTATACAGCACCTACAACCGGAAGATTATAGTAAGCGTATGGAAATTTTGTTTGGATAAATAATAATCATCGTGTTGTATGGCGCATGATTTTTGCGGATGAAGCAATATTCACCAGTGAGGGCATTAAGAATAGTTGGAGCTCTCAGGTACGATCAGACGAAAATTCGCCCGCAACAGTTGCAAGTAATTTTCAGCAAAAGTTTTAGGTAAATTGTGATGTGTTCTATAGTTACTTAGTTGGCCCTTCCACTTTGAAGAATTACTGCACAGGAAAACATTTTTTTTTTAACAAAATGAAACAAGGACTATCAGAGGATGTTCCTCTAAACATCAGAATGTAACTGTATTATTAGCATGATGGAGGTCCTGCACATTCCGCTCGTTAAGTCGAGCAACATGTGGATGATAGGTTTCCAAGGCTTTGGACTGGTCGCGGAGATCTTATTAGTTGGTTCCCAAGATATCGGGACCTCACACCAGTACACAATTGTTTATGAAGTTGGTTTAAAAATCAAGTTTGCAAAGTAAAAGTTGACACTCGGAAATCACTAATTCGATGTATTAGAAATACTGCAGCCGATATTAAAGAAAGACATGAAGCAATTAGCATAAAATGTGCACAGGTCAATGGTCGTATTTTTTAACGTTTACTAAAAGAACGTTATGATAAAAAAAAATTAACGCATGAAATTTTGTTCATCTGTAATTACAACGTAACGTAAAAACAAATGGAAATCAGTCAAGAGCATTATGTTATACTTATAATAAGAATACTAGATCTGATACGTACATCCTGAGTGTAAGGTTTAAAGTATCATAACACATCCGACTTATGGGCACCAGTTCTTTAAAAGATGTTACTCTTAACAGTTAATTCACATCTCCAACATCTCTTGACAGATAGATGCGCTCACTAATTATTTTAGCGTGACTATTTTCTGTTCATTAGATTTCTAAATGTTGTTATATTACCACTTCTACCCCAATCCCCTAGATGATATATGTAACCGCGAAAAATAGTGTCGTCTGCATTTGGACTCATTTCCTTAGTACCAATTATTAAATATAAATATGAAAATTATTATTATCTTGCTATGCTTTTATCACACTGTTAAGCGTCAAGAGAAATAAAGTGCATTTATTATTAGTTTGCAATCTCCTTTCTCTCTTTCACTGGCATATACGCGCATAAAAAACTTTAGGATAAACTATTATCAAAGAAATGAAAGATAGAGAGTCTTTTTCCTGACAAGTTCTTTGGAGGACTCTGTCTTTCAATTCCTTGTTAAAATGACCTCACAGAGTGAATCCCGATCCATTAAATTATTATCCAAGGATGTGCTCTTCTTAACTGTAGCGGTATTGTAGATTTATTGCACTACATAATATTGATATATTCATTTTATAGGTATCGATTGCAGAATTATATGAGACGTTTTGCACGAGCAGGAATTACATCCCTTTCACCTGGAGAATATCCGTGCTCTACTAACAAGTGATTCTCCTGTTAGAGCATAATTTGCTCATCGGTTTTGGAAGGAAACAATGGAAAGAGATGAATTTCCAGCTACTGCATTCTTCACAAATGAGGCTTAATTTTCAAGAGGGGGAATTTTCAATGGCTGTCAATACTCACATTTGGGCCGTAGACACACCTCATGGGATGTTCACATGCATTATCTTTCAATAAATGTTTCGGGAGGTATCGCGGACGATTTTCTCGTTGGTCCGCGCATGTTACCACCTCGACGAAATATGCGGTACGATGGCGTTTCTGCATACTTTGCCGATGGCGCACGATAACTTTTGGCTACAACGTTTACTGAAAAGTTTGACGAGAGGTGGTCTAGAAGAAGTTTCCTAACCTCCGAAGTCATTAAGCCTCACGCTCATTCACTTCTTATTTAATTATACAATTGGTAGTACTTCAGCATTAATAAAATCACAAGGTGATCATAGTATAAGCGTTCAACAAATTGCGTGTTTCTAAGGAGATTACATGATTTTGACTTATCAGCAGCTATCTCTACTAAGCTAAACATGCCTATCTCGGTTCTCACCACTATTCCTCAAGTTGTTTTTCTGCATCGTGTATACACACATAGATTATAGATTAGAATAGAAATACTTGTTTATTAATTTTTGGTGTGGATACCCAATAGATTGTTCTAAGTAATGTGCGATTCAGTCTAAAATTTTGTTGTATAATGAAAATTTTATACTCTAATTGTAAGTGAAGTTGCTAATAACGTAAAAGGTCATCGTATATTGCGTGTGGCGAGAGCCAACTAAAACCTCACCCTCCCTTAGTATAACACAACACGACTAGATTGTCGTGATAATATGTATTATGAAGCTACAGGTTAATTCACCTTTTATAGAACACACCCAACATATAAATGGTGCGTAAACAAAGGATGATTTTTTAATGTACTATAAATAAGTAACGAGATTATAGATAACACTGCATGCATTACTACGTAGCAAAATCATCGGCATTTCTCTGTTACGACTAAGACATTTTAGTGTTGTCTTTGCGTTTGAACGTTAAGATAGGGCGAATATAGAAAACTAATACTAGATGTAAAAAAAGTTTTGTATACAATGAGATGAAAAATTGATTTATGTACTTTAAGTAACACAATTAAAATAAGAGAAACATAAAGAAACATGAATTACGAGGACCATAACAGGGTCAAGAGTTTAACACAATAAAATATTAACCGTAGATGTAGTCAAGAGCTATAAAAGTTTAGTAAGGAAAAAAGTTCGTGAGACAACAACCAAAAGAAACTTGATTATACACAAAAGAGAAAACATATTTAAAACAAGAAAAAGTATGGAAGGTAAAATTACAGAATGGTATGAAACGTAACAAGAAAAAAAGTCAAACATTTAGTAACAGAGGCAAAACAGAAGGTACGGACAAAATTCGATGATGAAAATTAAGAGAGTGAATTTTTGCCAGCGAGACCATTGAGACGATGCGTTGCCTTGGTGGAACAAAACTTTCTCTTTCTTTAAGTGGTTTTTATGCAGCTTTTGTGTGATCTTGTCAAGTACTGATGCATATACACGTGTACGCCCCGTTATTGTTTTTTCTTTCTGAAGATGGTCAATTAGCACAACTCCATGACCGTCCCAAAAATAGTGCCTTCCTCGCAGCCACGACGCCCTTCGCAGTCTACTGCTTCAGCTATGCTTTGGCTTCAGGAGTGTACTGGTGTATTCAAGCTTCGTCTTCTAATCGACACGAAAGCTACGACCTATTTCACTTAAATTGATTCAACACTTGGTTCGAATGCATTTTTGGTCGTGAATGAGTAAGCGCGGTACTCAACACGCATTTGGTATTTTCATCAACAAATCTTTAGACAATGTATGACAAACCTTTTCTTTCGAGATATCGGGAGCCTCTACCATCTCTTTAACCTTAATTTGACGGTCGTCTAGTTTTATTTAGTGAACTTTCCCGATGTTATCGGTAGTGGCTGCAGTTTTTAGCTGTCTTTAAACGCCACCGTCAAGCAAGCTGGAATAATTCAGTGTTTAAATTCAGCTGCCTAAATTTTCATTGTGCCAAATTATGGTGCAGAGTCCTAGCAAACAGCATCATCTCATCATTGGTTTTTAAATGCAAGAATTTAACGACGGCTCGATATTCGATTATTTTCTAGGGCCAAGGTTTATAAAAGCATCGTTCGACTCATACGCAATTATATTACCTGAATTTTTGTGACAAGTGTTAAGGTTTGAAATTTTTCAGACTACCCTAGTATACTAAAGGATAATGGATAGGTGGAAAGGATAATTCCAAGAACTGTTAAACGCTGAAGCGAAGTGAAGTGACTACAGTGGAAAGTGGAGAGGTAAGAAATAGAATGGAAAAAGAAACAGGAGGAAATAAGCATACAATACTTACGAGAAACAATTGATAGGATTAAAAATGGAAAAGCACCCGAATGTGAAAAGGTAACAAATGATCAAAATCATGGGACAACGAAGAACGCAAATGCTATTGCAAGTACTAAACAAAATATGGAGAGAAGAAAAGCTTCCTCAAGATTGGAAAACAGCATCAATAGTACAAAGAATGTGATAATAACTGTAGTAGCTACAGAGAGTTAACACCTATATGCACAGCAATGAGGTTTTAAAAGAAGTTTGGGAAAGATAGTACATAGTTACAAAGATACAACATACAATGGAGATGTCACGAAGCGGATGCATACGTGGAAGGAGGGAATGATTGTGTTTGCAGTAAGACTGATTTCGGAGAAAACTTTTCATGAAATTACGATAAACAAACAAAAGTAATGACAATATGCAACGATTATGAAATACAGAACAAACAGAAATAGACACAACAGAACAAATAAAAATAAAACAAGCAGATGCATTCGTATACTTAGGAGCAACAATTGAAAGCAACAGACAACAAGCAGCAAAAGTGAGTAAAAGGTGACAGAAAACGCTCTATTGTTGTATTTTATGAAAACAAAGTTCTTAAGCAAAGAGAAAATAACAAAAGATACGAAAATGAAGGTGTTTAGAACAATATTAACATATGTCCTAATCAATAGTCAAAACACAACAAAAAAGTAGAAGTGCAAAATACAAATGAAAAATGTAACCATTTTAAAGTAAGAAAAGTTACTAACAGAGATACATGGTACAATGAGAATTACAGATATAAGACAACAGTCACATATACAATCCACCCTACATCACTAGAGAAGAGAAGAGTAGAGAAGAGTGGGGACGTTGACAGCGAATACCAACAAAGTCCCGTTAAGAAGGTAGCTAATATTATAAAAAATAAACAAAAAGGAAGACCAAAGCAAACGTGGAGCAAAGTAATGGGAACGGCATTAAAGAAGAAAAATGTCAAATATTTCTAAAATCTAAACTGAAGAAATATTTCGAGAGTTGAATACTTTTCATTAGAGAAGCTAGATATGTTTGAATTTACGAAACTGTCTTGTTGTTAGTTGTACTAGCACTTTTCTAAACACTCCAGAAGGAAATGTACAACTGTTTTTCTCTCATGCCATTGAGGTAGTCATTTTTTACGGCAGCCAAAATACATATATGCAGGGAATAACATCATTCACTGTTATCTGTATTTTTGCATTATAATTAAACACTTGATATTATTGTTACCTTGTTACCTTTTTCGATTTTCTTTATTTAAAACATCTATTACCATAAGCTGTTTCTGTATTTGCAGAATTTTACACATTCGTGAGTAAACTATTAAAAAAAAATTGATCAATGTTTATGCTTGCCATTAGTTTGTTTATATGACATTGAAGAAGGCGAATAAAATTGCTAATACTATCAACGTTAAATATTGACATTACATGTACGAACTCCGGTACACATGCGATAAAATTCGTAATCTGCATAAATAGTGATGAGTTTAGTTCAGATTAAAATGTCCAAGAAAACATAGCTTCCGTTTAATCACTTTCGCGAGTACTAACATAAAAAAAGAAATTAGGTAAAAATAATTATTGTACTTGATTAAAAGAAGTGCATGTACATAAATGTGAGAGCAGCATTCAGCCAATCCATCATCGCTTCACCGCTTACATTTTTTTTTTACACTCATCTTCACAACGGAAATGACACATTTGTGTAAACATAATGTATGCTTAATGGACATGGTAATTTAAGTTCAAGTTAATTGAATGTTTATATAAAATACTACATTAATGTCCCCAGTATCCGGAAGACTAGTGAGTCATTAGGAGGTTCGAAAAATAGCTATTACTAATAAAAATCATGCCGTAGACAAGACAGTGATGTGTTCGGTAAATTCAGTAAGAGCAAGTCAATTAATTGCAGGACTTAGTAAGAGTTTTGGAAAAATCACTTTTTGGAATTTTGGGTTTCTAGGTTTTATCACAAAAAAGAAAGTCACATAGAATAGTGGAAGTATTTCAAAAACCCGTTACTTTGCATGGGTCCCAAACCATCAAGGGATCGAAGGTAATCAAAAGGTAGACAAGCTGGCTAGAGAAGCAGCGAAAGTAATTAAAACGTGGGAGAACGTAATGTTTCGATTACAGATGTGTAAATGCACAGAAACAGGTATTTTATTGTAATTATATGTCTTACATCTACATTGTATGCAGGTTACAGGCACAACCTACGTAATGCGCATATGAAACAAACAACCCGTTACCCGTTAATAAGCACCCGTTACGAATAATGAAATAATTATGGAGTAAAGTAATGAAAATCCTTGACATACTGTCGGTACGGGGACTACTATCGATAGCACTATCAAAGACCATCTATAGTATTATCAAAAACTACCGATAGTATCCACAGTATTATCCGTACTATCGATGGTTGGTCCGACTATTCGATCTTATCGACTTATCCGATAGTAAAAAATACCGATATTGCCCAACATTACATAACGGTGAAATGGAATTGGCAGACTTTACATAATTTGAGGGGTTATTATAACATTTTAAACTCTTATGTGCTAGACCGTTTTCAGATATAGAAAGCCAGAATCTAAAGTAGTAACAGTGCGACCTATTCTACGTTACGTATTGATGACTTAAAAACATTATCGCTAAAATTAGATCTTTAGTTTTTGTCAAAAGGTTTAGTAGTTGAAAAACATAAACACTGTGTATAGTTAATTATCTCACCTGCCTTTGTCATCTCTTGTTATGATTAAAACGAGCTGAGGACAGTATTCAAAGTACAGATGGTGCATCACCGAAGGGCCTACTAGGTCTCGCAGTCAACGAAAAGTAAAAAATATTCTCCGTAGTTTGTTACAAACAGTCTAACACTGATCCATTCAAGAAGTTTATCAACTGCTAGACCCTGTGCTATTATTATGAGTAGATGGAAATCTTTTCTACTTAAGTTGTAAAAGAATTAAATTAGTATTGGCCTACTTTAGAGCATTTCTTTTTAGTCGTTGTTGAACATCCCCAAGATATGAATCAACGTTCTTAGTTATTTCTGTCAGAATATCCCCCTTTTTCACAAAGAATAAAAGTAATCAGAGCATACTATCTCGAGGACCTTCATTTAAGGTAAGAGTTTATGACTTACATTTTGTAATGTTTTAAGAAAGTCAGGAATTATTAGATCTTCGTATGTAGGTAATAAGAGAAATTTGAGACGTTGAGAAAGAAAGTTTGATATTGAATGAGTGGACATTGGTAGTTGGCTGAACGCATTATACAGGGGGCTAATGACAGCTGCAAATTGTAATATTACAATATACTGCGTGGTTTGTATCCAAAAGAACCGATTCTTGACGTCATGAAAGATACGATTTAAACCATGTGAGAGCAAGCACTACTTTTTACTCTATACAAATTTTTTAAAGCAAGGTCTATACTATCAAACACTTTAGAATGGTTCAACAACACACCACAGATAACCTTCTTTTGTTCCACCTTAATGACATGAAAAAGCCCAGCTGTAATATTTCTGCTCTTCAAAACAAAAAACATGTTCATGTTTATCTAGTAGATTATACCTAATAATATCAAAATCATAGAATCTCGTATACGCAATTTAAACAAATATTTTTCAAAAAATAACTAAAAAAAAACTAATTTCGCAAGTCATTCGGACAACCTTTCTTACAAAAGGGGATTACGTCAAGGTGTTTTAAATATTCTGGAAAGCAACCTGATTGAATCCGACATAATGGTTCTGCATCAAGATCAACACGACCTTTTACAGAATTTAAGGGAATGTCATCTGCTGCAGATAGTTTGTTGCATTCATCAGCGACCTACTCCAGATTATTCACTGTAGGCGCAAAATCTGCTACAATTCTTTATTTTTGTTAGTGGAATTCACCCATTATATCTAAATATAAATTCTTATGAACATTTCCGTGCAAGTTTTAGAAGATTTTACACATTTATCAAATTATCTAACTTTAACAAAATAGTCTATTAGTTTCCTGGTAAATTTTTAAAATATTACCGTTATTTTTCTTTTCTAATGGGACTACATAGACTTCCTTGATAAATGTATTTCATATTTGCAATAACATAAAAAAATTGAAAATTCGACAATTTTATTTATGAAAGCATTATAGTGTATGTAGCAGATATTGCTACACATATTCGAGATTAATTATTAGTACAATTCGCGAACAAACTGCTCTAATATTCCTGAAGAGTGCTGTCAATGTAAACGAGCGCAAAGTTAACTTATAAAGTTGAAAATAAGGGTAAAACTATACCACTTATAATCTAACAGAAAAAAACGTATCGCTATTACTTTAAAAAGAAATTGCCACATTTCGATGAAGTGAATTTACCAATTTGTTTATCTTCCAAATATTCCACTGCATTTGCATTAAAAATAAATATACACTGACGTCCATCAATGATGTCACTGCTCTTTTATGTGGTCTCTCTCAACACCTTATGTGCAATACAAAACTGGTCGTCTGCAGTGAATATCACGACATTTTAAGAAGAACGTATAATAAATGCAGTACTTTAATGTATAAAAACAGAACTAAAAACAGAAATCGTTGAAGATCTTTCCAAATATTAGGTCGTTTTGTAATGTATAAACGACTTGTAAACCTACATCTTTCGCAAGCACCTTTTTTAATTACTACTGTCTCAAAAATATTCAAATGAGAATAACTAAAATTTGTGTAAAATAAATGAATGTCGATGTATCGAAAATATACTCCCCTCCATATCCTGTAAAAATGAAGAAATGGGGAAGAAAATAAAATTTACAGGAACAAATCTGATATATTAGCAATAATTAAACTGTGGAAGGGAATTGGAAAAACATGTTAGTAATTTTTATATTTTGAAAACCTATCCCTTCTTTTCAAGAAAATGGTTATAATTCAAGCCGATAAAATACAGGGACCACCAACCAACAGTAGAATACCAACTAAAATATAATTGTGATACAATATGATGATAAAAAATGTATCTCGACTACATTTTTTTAATAATTTTTATGTCGATTACAGGTAAATCAATAAAAATAAAGCTTTTATTTCTTGGGAAGAGGTGAAACCAGCAAACAGCATGTATTACATTTAAGTTCTTTCAAATCAGCTGTTACGCTCTTTACTGGTAGGAATATTAAAATTGACATTAATAATGTTAAAATGAAAATTTGCTGTTCACATTGAGATAGGGGATGAATCAAAAAATCTGGGGTTGATTTCTAAATGTGTTCAACATGGTTATGGTTGTTTAAAGTTAATTTATTCACATGGAAAGACAGGAGGCAAGAAAATAAAAACTATGACGCGTGAATTTTTGATTCTACAAGAAGTAATTCATGAATTTCACTTAGCCCATGTTTAAGGCAAAAAGGTGTTCATCGTATGAAAAAGTGCAAAATACATGTTTGGTATCAGAATGTATGATACAATCTTTTTTTAAAGTGAAATAAGTTTGTTGGCTTAATATGGAACAGCGAAGATACATTTGTTTCACAATATTGTAATGTCCCAATATTGAATATCTTAAAATATGAGTGTAGCAGCAGGTATGCAACACAAGGTACACTATAGGATGATATCAACATACCTTATACATTCTTGCACATGAACGTGTATATACTTTATCTAAACATTTGTAACCGCGTTGTCTTTGTTCAGTTGGTGTTACATTTGTTATTTTCTTTTTGCAATAAACCTATTATAACTATGTGCCTATGCTTATTCGCCACGCTCACAATACCGTCACCTATTTTTATAATAAGATCACATCTAGAGTTACTGTTCATAATTTGAATTTGCGGTTTGGGGGTTTGCCGACTCCACCTTCTCACAAAATGTCGACCTTTCAGCTATAATGTTGTGAATATTTACAATTTACTATACCTTTTTCGTTAAAAACAATGTCACCTATTTTATCTAAAGCAAATTCAAAGATAAATTTGCTTCAATTCGCGACTGTTCTAGCGGCGTCACATCTCGGTGTCGGTCATGGTTCTATAACTAAACAAACGCTTTCTTAGATTAGATTAAAATTAGTGTCTTTTTTGCACTTTTTTCTTGAGTTTTCAAAACTATTTATTTGTTGGTAGGTGTGGGTTGCAACTTCGCCTACTGGATAAAAAACCGTTTCATAATTTCTGGAATAAATACAATTCCAACTGGGAGCTAACACCTCGGACAACGTTACACAGGTAACTACCATCTGTGCGCGAAGATAACGAAAAAAAGATCAAAACCGTAGTCATGGAATATCATCTAATCAACTGTTGACGTTTATGAGCGTTGGCGCGGCAACAATGCTTTGCGTGGGCCGTTCTCTAAAACAAGAGTGTGATCAACTTTTACATATGACGTGTAAAGCTCGTGCTTTTGTGGCACAAACGATGCGCGAATGTTATCCAGAGGTGGATGCATTAATTTCAAATGCAAAAAAAGGGTTTTTGAAATCTCCCCAACAAATTCGAGATCTTCGCAGACGGTATCCCGATATTCCCGAACCACCAGAGCCGACTGGTTGAAGGCACCTTTTTAGTATTCAAAATATTTCGTACGATCCGAACTCCTTAACGACTCCCTATCTCAGCAAACGGTACCAATGTAACAGTATCTGATGAATGAGGTGACACTCGCGTTATCCCACGTTATGAGGAGGGCGACGTTGACGTAATGAAGTAAGGTTTTCTACTGAACGGCCAATAAACACATATAATCCAAATTAAACCTATATCACTCACTGTACCTAGTTTTTATGTTCCATTTAAAGGTAAATACATAGTGAAACGATAATCGGTGAATTTTTTAGGAATGACCGTAGATACACGTTTTAGATGGCTAGAACTAAACTGCGTACGGGCTTATACAGCATACGCACATTGCAAAAGGATGTTGACTTAGATTCTATCGAATATTTGACTACCTATATCGAATCAAGGTTGCGATATGGTTTAATTTTCTGAGGCTCTCCAACAAAGGGCGATTATTATTTATGCTCTAAAAGAGAAATGTGAGGATTTCTCGGATAACTTCATGCATTCAATTCTTCAGACTTTGTTTATTGTATTTTGTAAACGCATCGTTCTATTGTTTCATTTTCTAGATTTCATATTTCATTCATCTATTTTATTTCTTTTTATAATCTCAGTTATATTCCATTTATATTCATTTAAACATCCTTTGTGTACATATTTATTCTTAAAAGTCCCTGAATTGTATTCAATTGGGTAATCCCAATTTCCACAAGCGCTTATATTAAAAATCACGAGATAAGACGGACACAAAAGATTACCGCTGAGAGAAACCGTAATGCACCTATACACAGTATCAAAGCTTCGTCGGAGGATGAGCTTTAAGGCGTGTTTTCCTCCAAATTCGACCGAGTAGCAGTTGCCAATTCGTTGAGACCTGCATTGTAAATGCAGGCTATTTGCTTGCATGACACTGAGTAGTTGCCACTAACTTTCGTTCGTTGTTTCCTGATCACTAATCCGCTCAACTGTTTCGAGAGCAAATTAGCGTCCAAATTCGCCGCGAACTTACGTTAACTGTATTTGAATTGAGGTTGTACCATATTATACGCTTTTTGGAATGTGTGTATTGTATATATCCACTATACTTTATATAATTCACACATATTTTATCCATTTTTAAGAAGACGCATTTAAGGTAACAAAATAACTCACAAGCGTATTAGGTGGGTTTACAAACGTGGCGAATTTAAGACACACATACTAACGTTGTGATTTAATATATACTGAGATACATTTATACAAATGTACATAGAAATACGTTGATAAAAATTTACACAAACAAATAAGGAAACCGCATTACAAATTATATACAATCCTAAGGTATATGCGTAGTATACAAGAGAGAAACCTGACAATTTATAGTATTATAAGTGTTAAAGTCTATAAAGCCATACAGTTTTACAAGAGCCTTCCAAATAACTTTAAGGTCTGCAGAACGTTACATCAGTTTAAAAATATACTTACAGCAAAGATTATTTTATAGTAAGGCTGAATATCTTAACAGATAACGCCTATTTCGTTGTTTTGCTCGTCTTGTATGTGCATCTGTTTATTTATTTTGTCAATTCGTTTTATTTACACATTCCTTTCTTTTCTTTGGTTTACTGATAAATATATAAGTTAGACTAAATACCGTAACTTTGATTATATTGTGATCTATTGTAATTAGACGATGTCTATGTTCTTGGAACTAATAAACAGTAAAGCTTCTTTATTTAGTCCACATAAATATAAAAACATACTGCTTAATAGGTGCTCTATGTCTCATCCTATCCCATCTAATTATCTTATGAAATTGCTTCTAATACTTTGATAAGCTATTAATAAGTATTTGTAATTTCCGATATAAAATAGAAAAATCAGGATCATGATTAATACCATAGCTTTACAAAGCATCATAGAGACTCCTGTTACTAACTCATTACAATGAACATAAGTGAGTGAGAAGTTTACGAAATTCGCGATATTAAAGGTGGACCTCAGTTTACATACATTAGCCAATAGCTTTCAAAATGCACATGCTTTTTGACATACAGATGAGTAAAATGTGAATCAAGAAGTATGTAAAGCAAAAATCACAAAAAATACATGGAAGACAGTAAGAGAGACGGAAAAATTGCAGTTTAGAAGAAGAGAGTGTAGACAGAAAAGGGGAATCAAAAATAAAAACCAGAAGGACAACAAAACGTAGGAAGAGAAGGGAATTAAACGAATGCAACTGCATATTATTCGTGGTAATTAAAACTCCGTTACTTTTTTCTGGTAATAACATTTGAAATTTATTCCATTTAGTCTCGTATTTTACATAAATGAAAGAAACCCAAAATCTAAACCAATGCGACTTTAGGCAGATACTTAATATTTTATGAAATGAAAAGTTTGCTTAGTCAGGTAACTTGAAAGCTTAAGCTTTTATCAAAATCTTCGTAAAAAGAGACTCAAGCTTATGTTTAGAAAATGGAAATCTTACAATTGTCAAAATGAAACTTAGATGGTTTTGTATGTCTACAGCGCTTTTCACATACAAAATTAGTAAATTGGGCTTGTCAGTCTCTTAATTTCCTAAACATTTTGCCTAAACTGACTTACTTAGAGGAGCTAGTTTTACAATAGCAGTATAAATATAGCGCTATTGTAAATTTGGTCCTTATTGGATTCTCGCACGATTTTCAGGATTCCTGTATATGTAGATGGATAAGAATATATTTTTTTCAACTACTTACTCCTAATTTGATAGACGCAAAGTGGCACGTATGTTTTAAGTAAAAAACACAATGTAACACCGTATGCATGTGCTTATATGTACATTTAATTGTAATACATACAATTTTGCCAGTTGTCAATACGCGTTCATTGGTTTAAATGTCAAATACTTGTATAAAACATAATGCTTTATCTTACCTATTAAATCCTCGACGTTTATTGACAGGAGATGATGTGTTTATGGCACCTGAATTGTCGTTGGTAACTGGCTCTGAAATGAGAAAAGCATTATAAGTACATACAATACATATTTTATAAGTAAATTGATCACTGTAATTTCTTCCAAAATTATTGGGCACTATGAATATTTAGCTCATTGTAAGAAATGAAATATATGATTTTGGTAAAGGTGCTAGTTTAGCTTTGTCAAACAGTCAAACGATCATTTAACGACTTTTTTTTTAAATAAAGGTTAGCAGCTTTGGTAGGTTATATGTAGGAAACGGTTACCTTCCATTCTAAAAGTCCAATGTACCAAGAATATCCTCAAACTTATTTTTTTAGTAAGTATATGGTTAAACGAACATTCAAGCAATCAATTCTTTCTCGTTATTTTTTAAATCATTAAACAAAAACCAAATTTAATTACTTTCAATCAGCGAATACTGTTACTATTTGCGTATAATTTTTTGCAGCGTATACTATATTCTGAATGGGTAAGCTCTTGCGACATAGGAGTTAACGCCTAAACAGTTTATAAGTATAGTTCCTAATATTTAACGGAACAGAGCTACTAGAGTTATTAACTTCAATAATTATTCTACAAGATTAAGCCACCCCATCGATTGGCTTTTTATCTTTGTGCCATTTTCTTTTCAATTTTCAATTAATCTTGTCTTGCTCTTTATTTGCTTGAATTTTGTTTTTCTTTTATTCAATTTTGTGGACTTGTAAATAAATATGAATTCTATAGATGGGATCAAAATGGTAAGGAAGGAATAAGGAAGGGCTTTGAAAGTCTACCAGGAAGATGAACGAACATTATAAAAAATGAACGAGATCAGATTAGAAAAGATCTATGTTCACCTTAATAAAAAAAATAATAATAAACATAAAAATCCGCATTAGTTTAAAAATGTTTTACACATGCTGGAAATGCCGAACTTAAATTTTGGAAAGGTTTAATCGGTTATAAAAAATGTTTACAAAGAAGTGACTTGGTTAAAAGGTGCGGAAACGCGTAATGGGGAAAACATTCAGTGCATTGATTTAGTCGAGTCTGGTTGATAAGATATGTAAACTAATATTTAGTTAACAAGATCGACGAACATTCGTATAAATTACTCAAATACAAGACCACTTTCTTGGAATAAATTTTTAAATATAGAATATATCTGTTCAGTGCAAGGATCGGTTAGAAGTCTTCTAAAAGATGGTAGCATGGGATTTATAATTATCTAAATAAACATTGAAGCTACGTTATCAGAACTAGTTTGCTTTGTTTTGTAATTTAGAAGTAAGTATTATTTTAATATCTATTTTTATTTTTTTTAAGTTAAATTACGTTCAGAAAGATTATTATCAAGTTACCAGTTAAGGTTAGTCTAACTTATATTTACGGTTGCTAGATGCCTTAACGTCCTTCTTATTTTTTTCGAGTAAAATCAAGTATAGTTATTTCCAGAAGTGATTGCGTTACGATGAACATCTCCGCAGATGGCAGTAAATTATTTTGCAACTTTACTCAGTTGAAAAACGAGAGAAATAAACAACCTAACAGGCACGGCGGCGTTAATAGTCATCATAAGAGAGTGAATCTAGGCTAACTCTTGACCTGACGTAACCTGTAAAACCATATGGTACAAAATGTACGCCCACATTTTATAAAATACAAGACATTTCGAACATTAATGTCACGAAATGTACTTCTTTGTTTACTTGTTTATACTCATCTATATCTGGTTCAACTTTCGATTGCAGATACGTATATTTTCTCTCAAAAATTAGTGCACGTCTTAAATTCAATTTTATTTGTGTATCATAGTTAACCCTAAATATATTATCTATAAACTAAAAAGTACTTATTACTTTACATATAATGGTGTTACTAATTAGATGTGCACTAGGCTAAAAATGTGAACACAATCTGTTTATGAGAACGTAACAAAAATTTAAGTACAGGTATCTAAAGATAAAACAAATAAAATGTTATTTTTTAGAAATAGTAGTTACACTAACAAGAACTTGTTGACAACCACTGGTATTGTTATTCCCAGTATACATGGGATTATATTCAGTCCCCATTATAATAACATGCACAAAATGCACTTGAAGTTGTATATAACTAGGTCAATGTCAATTACCACCTATTGTCACAGATAGATGAAACGTATTATCTGCTCCATGTTTTTTTTAAAGAAGTTTACAAATACGTAGTATTTACGAGGGTGGCGTCAAAAATTTTCGACCTGACTGAAAGAAACAGCGTAGACCCACAACTATATTCTATTCAACAATTCGATACCTTTAAAATTCCCAATATTTCTTCTTTTCGTTTTCATCGTCACTGAAACGGTGCCCTCGAAGGTTATAATAACAATAAGTGATCTTTATTTCACTTTGGAACAATAATAAAAGTTTTAAAATAATTTATGAAAAAAAAACAGAAATGAAGTCACAAAGCGAGGTTCAAACAACAACTAACTAACAACTATTTTACTTAAAGAAGTACCTGTTCTTCTAATCTTAAAGTCAATGTACAAGTTGAAACATGTAAATGCAAAATAAACATAAAAAACAAAAGTGAATCACATCTATTGTGCTTCAAAAGGTGGCTTTAAAAAAGGGTAGATAGATAGAAGATTCCTGCAGATGGACAGGCAACAGATTACACAACGCCAAGTGATATGAGCGGGCGGAGTGATTAAGGTTTCATTTCTAATATTAATGTTGTGATTATCCGTTCTAAAGCGAATTTTATTGTAAAGATACGGAGGCGATTTCAAAGTAATTATTTTGTGATACAAGCATACACATTGGAGTATTCTGCGATCCCCCCATATGATCATGTTGCAGAGATTAGTCAATGTAAACGCTGCAACATGATCATATTTTTTTAGACCAAAAGTAGAGCGCAAGCAAGTATTCTGCACTTTTTGGGTATCAAACGAATCTATACATGAGTTATACAAAGAGAGGTAATAGTAGAAACAACATCATAGCTTCACATAGTTTACTTTTCAGATTAACGCTGTAATCATTTCTAAAGGAGTAAATTAGAACCCGAAAGTTGGAACAAGTCGAAGTTTGAACGAAATGAGATGTTGGTATCATTAACAGCGAGAAAAGTGCTCTTGCGACCTCTACTACATGTTTGCTTGTTACCAAGTAAAATAGGGGTGGTTTTAGCCTGATTCAAAGTCAAAGCATACTACTGTGAAAATTGAGAAAAATCTTCTGGTAATTCATGTGAAAAAAAAATTATTTATATATTTGTGTTTTTTGAGTTGCAATTATGTTATTAGTCACATTGAGCAGGCAGTAGTACAACTATGCCCTGAAAGTCAGATTGATTAATTGGTAGAATACTACCTTCAGTAAAGTACTTTTCGAGTACTTTACTGAAGGCAGGCAAAATACTTATAGGACGAAGATCTCCATAACTTCTATGAATTTTGCACTTGAGTAAGGACAGAAAAACAACTGCTTTTTTCCATGTATCCGGGAGGCGAATAACTTAAAAATATGATGAATGATAAACGGAATACACAGTTTAATCAACTTAATACTAATCCCATCAAATCCAGGAGCAGTGTTTGTAACTTGTGTAAAATATTTAAATACAGTCTCAGTGCTAACTAAGTGAGTAGTAAGTAAAACTAAATGAGTGGACTATATGAGGAGGTTGGTTTGTACGAAGCCGCACTTTTGAATTGCGACTTGTAGTGTGCACGGGTGCATTTGACATGCTCTGCGTTTTTTCTCCAGAATACTTTTTGTCGTAATTTGTGCAGGAGTGGTGTATAATATGCCCCGTTAACTGTAGGGTTGTTGTATGTAAGGTGTATACGAAGAAAGCTTTCACAATCCAAAACAATCGTAGCTATTAACTTTTTGTAGAGTGACGAATTCTGATCTTAGCGGTGCTTCTCGTTCTCGTTCTCGTTTCCATTGCATCGACTCCCTTTCGATAAAGGCTCACAGTAGAGAGGGTTTCATCCTCAGTGATATGTATTGCAAAACCATGCAAATTTCTTTTTTAAAATTGTAAAAAAAACTAAAAACTTAACAAAATGTGGAAGCATTTTTGTATGTAATATTTAATTTTAACAACAGTACATCCTCCAGTTTTTGTCGTAAAATGAATAGGAGAGAAGCAATAACAACACCCGTATGTTTAATTAATTAATATTTACCAAGTTTTTTATTTTATTTTATTTTGTTTTATAGTCTAAGTGAGTGTGGAATATTTTTCATATTTACAATATCATTTCACAAATTCAAAATAAATTGATTGTGACGGCAAATGATAACAGCACCAATAAAATATTATCTCTATGCAATTACAGTGATGGAAAAACTCACGTACACATTCTTTCTTGAAGTTAGATAAGCGAAAGTATTGAACATTAGAAAAGTAAAAAGAAACTAAAACATTTCCCATTTTTATCGAATGATTAGATAAACCGAGCATTCATACAAGAAGCTTACCTTGTGTTAACAGTTTATTCATTCTTTCGTAAACCATACGAATTGATAACTTTCTTCTACGTGTTGTCAGCGATTTAGGTAGCTCTTCATTATTAATATCCTCCGAGCCGTTAGCTCCCTCACAATTTGTATCCGTTAATATCATGGCACTAACTAGCACGATTATATATTGCACGTTTCAGTTTCGTTTTACCAATTCGTCGATATTTCATCCAGCAAATGCGAAAAGTGTTTATCGGCTTTATCTCCACGATAATTGAATATATGTTGGAGCTTGTCAAGTAAGTAAGATAGTATTTATCACTTTTTACGAATTTCAACGAAACCTATTCATGAAAATATCTGATAACATTTTAAACCATTACGAATCGCGCAAATTACTTCACGTAAAAATTCAGCACGTAACATTGAAAAATCGAAGACCTATTTCCATTAGCGCTTCAACTGTAGTAATGAGTCACACGTGTTCGCAATGTTGTTGAAGCCGCTTTATTAACACGTAAGGTATGTAAACAATAAAACAGTTTCCACAAATTCACAGAACAAGTGAAATCATTGGTGTAATGTTACAGACTGAAGCCGCGTATCTACTCCTCAACGTGCAGTGTGTTGAATCACTTTCTCTTTTACAGAAATTGTGCACTTTTATTATCTCTAAGCAAGTTCATTCTACAGATATTAAAAATAATATGTTTTTATAGAATTCGACATACAGATAGAGTTCGGAAGAGAAAACTTTTTTTATTTGTAGGTTTAAAAGAAAAAGTAATTCTTAAAAAAAAACGTCTGCTTGTCTTAAAACTACAAGCTACAAACTGGAATATACACCAGATTTGCGGTTATCATACATCGAAAATTTTTTTTTTAATTTCTTTTTGATTAAAACAAAATACACGTTACACATGTGTTTTTTTCCCAATGAATCATAAATTATCAAAATAAACGAAACTCTATTGGTGCCACACTAATGTAAGTTCGGCGCATACTTGATATCTAAATTCCGGATAACAATTTCTTATCAACAGAGGTGGAATATTTATCCACCCACAGTACCGTAGCGAGTACAAGTTCGCGCTGTTATACACCTTCACCTATTCTTATTGTTAAAATGTGTACGGTGAAAATTCAATTTACAAGAGGCGCATTAAGTTAAGAAATACGTATACGGAGCGAGTAGGGCGCAACAAACCAAACTCCAGGGGTGTATTGTATTCGTGAAAATATTGTAAAAAAACTCATGTTGGTCTCCGATGTTCCTTTGTTTTTAAATTATAGCGTCATCACAAATAAAGCATATTTCAACACCTTTTTAATCTTAAAATTTTGTGTTCAAAACTGTCGCCGCTGACCTTCTCAACATTTTATGAAAGTCACTCGTTGCTCTCCTGATCGCTTCATGTGTAACATTGTTCGTTGAAAACTCGTTGATAAATACGTTTTTACCATGATTTCTCTGATGTAGAAACCGTTGACGATATTCTCCAACAACAGTTGTAGCAATCCCACTACAAAAACAGTAAAAACAAACACCATATTCTAAATTTGAATGACATTTTTGAGTAAAATGTCATTCAAATGAGAATCCAAGCCCCAAAATAACAACAGATCTGAATAACAAAATTATTGAAATAATTTTAAGCCTTGAAGGAAATGATTCAGATGGCCTATACGTCATATGTAGAAGGTATTTGATTTTGAACTTGACAGGTAACAGCACAGCCGATGATTCCAAATAAAAATGCCAATTTGTAGAAAATGCCAACCTCTAAATGACATATTCGAATGTGGAAGTTACGAGAAGTTTAAATGCACAAATACTACTTCAATAGATGTGGAATTATCATTTTCCAAGTATAAGCACATATTTGCACCACGTCCCAGAAGGTTAAATGAATCTTCTGTGGAAGCAATATTATTGTTACAACTCCTTCAATGCTTCAATACATCCACCAGACGTAAGAGACGTAGAGAAAGACAAACACGTAAAGATAATGCTTATTTCTTCAACCTTCTCCGTCTTGAACGTTTACAATTGTACTCAACTCATGCAGTATATATAAAAAAATCTGCATACGTTTCGTAACTTCATATACCTCTTGTAAACTGAATTTTCACCAGCGGCCGAACCTGTATCCCCGCGATATTGTGCGCCGGCAAAATGATCCATCTCTACTTATCAATCAATCAATTTGCTGTATTGGGATATTTGTAATCACTTCTCTTACTTTATCCTTTTCAAGAGATCTAAGTTACTAGGCGAAATACATTTTGCTTGAGGTATCCCAAAAATGAAAGTCCATAATTGCAAGACTCGAAAGCCTAAGTGGCCATTGGTTTGCACCATTTCTTCCTATTTATTTGTTCCCAAATTGACGATTTAGCCAATCATGAACAATTATCGTGAAAGGAACGGGACAGTCATCTTGCTGGAAGTATAATTTTCTTCTACCAAGTAAGAGTATATAGGCGTGTTGATTTAAATTGTTTAGTAAAAAAATATGGTCCCATGATTGGATTGCAAGAAATAGCACACCAAACGTTGCTTTTACTTAATTATTGTCATCTATAACGGATATGAATATGAGTAACGCCAGTACACCGAGGGAAAGAATTCGTGAGTGAACCGAATCTGCTCAACTTTGTTTACTTAACATTCCATCTGCATAAAACAGCAGCATATAATTGGTTGAACCTTTTGAACTAGATCAACTCTGAAATGAACGTTCAACCAACCTACATGTTGGTAAAAAAGCAAAAAAAAAAACGCAAGCGTAGATGAAAAAATAAATTTGTGCATATGGAAATAAGTATTCTAGAAAACGGGAAGTAAAATAAATAAAATACGTTTGCGGAAATTTGAGTAGGTGTTATCTTATCTTAAATTAAAGAATGACGTGAAACTCTCTCTACGCCTGTTATGCGAAGGAAATTTCGTGGTTAATCTAAAAGTAATGTTGTGCACCTAAACCGACTAGCGATGAGTCGGATTCGTATACGTTTGTTCGATTCCCATACCGATTTCTTTTACTATTTGGCGTATAGCATATACGAATTATTTCAGTTCACAGAATCAGTTATCTATCTTTGAGTCGTACCGCAGGGTGTCATTTAATATGGAACCAAATCGGGGTCGATAGTATTTTAGTATTATACCGATAAAGTATAACTAAAATGTACAGCTTATATGTACGTACTATCTATTGTACAACAATATTGTTTCATTCTGTTTAATTTTACGAAAATTTTAATGTCAATTTACTGTTTTTACAAGACCTTTAGAAGAGAGTGTAAAGAATAATAACCTCCAAGCTATCCGCATCCTTTTAACATTAAAACTCGAATAGCTAGTACGGCGAGTCGTGAATCATCATGAACTGCTCAGAATCTATTGGTTCTATTGTCATATGAATCTTTCATTTTAGGAGTCATTAGGATTCGAATCGTCCATCGTTAGTACAAAGAGTTATGAATCATCACGAATCGGTACGAATCCTTTACGATAATTTCAGGATTCGAATCACGAATCGCCCATTGCTACAACCGACACAAATAAATTACTGATTTAACAAAAATAATTCAACCAAAGTTAGTGTGTTCTGTTAAGTTGCAAAGATAAGTTGGCATGCTCGCCAAATGTTAAATCAACACATGAATCTAGGAATTGGTATATCTAACAAACCAGTTTGTGGTTTGTTGGATACACCAATTCCTTTCTTTGAGTGTATCGACTGTTTCGCGAACTTACTGTTTCGTTTGTACGAAACGTTGTCCAAAAACATTTATGTTTAAGGAAATTTCATCCATTCACAAACAAAAATCCATACGCTTCATATCGTCATTTTCTTCCAGAAAAAGACTACCATTTTTCATGAATTTCATTACAATTCTTTTTACTTTTGTGAGAAAAATATTAGAGAACATCTCATGGAACTGTCTAACATTGGCTGCTATGAATTCCTTGTTCTAATGTAAGCATTTTCTAATTCCATTATTATGCAGACTTTTGATAAAATTATGACATAACTATCAATTTGACCTAAAATATTTCATTTATTTAGAACAGACTACTTGGTCTTTCTGCTAATATTTCTGCAACCAATCTGAATGATTAAAAGCCATCTTCGAAATTATAGTTTCAAGACAAGCAGACGTTTCTATACAGAATTTATTTTTCTCCTAACTTACAAATAAAAAAGTTTTTTCTTTTCTGAACTCTATCCGTAGATACGTTGCATAGCATATTCGAAATGTGTGGAAGATAAGTTAGTTTTCTAAATTTTCTAAATGAGTGTCATGTAACATACATATGTATTTCGTTATCAAGCGTAGTGCTTTGTTTAAATTGGCAAAGTTATGGAGTTTCAAATGCTAATTAAGACTTCGTCGAGAAAAACTTTTAATTCCAACGACTTCAGAAACTATTGAGAAAAAATTGAAATTGCTACTTTCTTCAACGTAAAACATCTACGTTATTATAAAAGATATAAAACAAGTTTCCAGGCAAAATTTGTTAAAATTGTTCAATTAGTTACACTTACATAACGAGATAAACTTCAAGAAGACGGTTTCTAAAACATTGGTAACAACTTCTTCGTTACAAATACCTTATATGATTTTTACTTGGTTAAATAACATTTTTCTTTGCATTTTCAGCGATATATCACAACCTATATTTGATTAAAAAAATGAGGTACGTTTACGAGGTAAGGTAGTAAGTAAAATGAGGTAGCTACGATTTATGTTGGCATATTTAGCTTATTTTTTAAATAATCGGAATAAAAGTAATATTAAGTTAATATTACGTTGGTTACCGGTTGATGATGAGGACCAATCGTGTTCTCGAAACGGCCGTTCCGGACTAATTATTATATAATTAATTAAACTTGTGTGGTGCGGAGATTGCCGATATTTATGTGTTGTTTACCAATATTAAGTGGGACTAAGTATTAAAATTATAATAATATAATAATGTTCGTTAAATTATTCCTTCACACATTCTTATAACTTCTTCCATATACTTTATTTTCAGAGTTTCCCACAAATAAAAATCGAGAGGTAATAAATCTGCTGATCTGGTTGGCCACTATTTAATACTAGCTATTACTCTATTATTTGAGACAGCACTTAAATAAAAAACTGCATTTCTAATATTGTGCGCAGGAGCGCCATCCTGCTGGTATCACATGAACGCATTGAACAATGAAAGTGATCTAGGACTCTTTTAGGAATGTTCAAAGATTTTCCGAATATCATCTGTGTATCTGCTTTCTTCAAATTTTACAGGAAAATTAAATGGTTTCAACGTTAAAACTGAAGCAAACATTGTATCCTGGAACTATTACGTCTGAGGATAATGAAGAAGAAAACAAATAACTTTTATCAGAAACTTTTTCTTTCTTAATAACCATTTATGGATGTAAACATTAATAAAATAATTAAAACAAAATAGAAAAAAACAAGTAGTTTCGCTTTAAAATGACTACAGTATAGAAACAAATGCGTTACACGTTTATATTGTTGTTGCACAGGTCTTTTCCTGCATATGCCAGTTTCCTGTGGTTTCTAGTTACTCCAAAGTAACGCGCAAACCAACGCGATGGCGATGACATAAATAGTTGTTAAATAAAAAAGTTTAAGATAAAAATTATTTGTTTTTTTCATGGACAATAACATACTTAAAAAAAAATGTAGGTTTCCATTCGAGTAAACTAATTTAACAGTCGAAGGAGATTGATGGCATTTTAACGTGGACCATACAATATATGTTCTCTTTTCATGTGATAACATTTTTATCTTTTTCGATTAAACAATTGGTTTTTGAGTTATTCAATCGTCTCAAGATAAATGATTCACCTGGTATACCAGAAATAGATCAAGGTATAGTAAGAAGACGATGTTTGCATTTCAAAGCAAAATAGAACAAAAGAGATTTACTTTGCGGGAGGACACTTACATTCAATTGAAAACTCTGCTCTTTAGCGCCGTTAAACCGATCAGGGTTTCTGCATTTCACTATTCTATTCTATTTCCTATTAGACGTTTATAAAAATTATCGATACATAGGCGCTTAGTAGTTTTAAAGGGATATCAAAATACACTAAACTTGATGCAGTAGGAACGAAATGGGCGCGACCTCCACCTCATGTGCAAAAGGGTATCTGTTTTTGCGGTGATTATATTCGCTTTAGCATACCATCCCAACTAAACGTATGTATTTTTGTTTCAGCACCTTCATTGACCGTAAAAATGGCCATACGTAGTATTCGGTTATATTGTTTAAACACTAATTAAGAGAATTACTAAGATTACCTCCGAGATTATTGTTTGAAATCCATGAACTATTATGTATACGTATACGTTAATCGGTAAAACAATGTTTTGATGTGCATTTTTTATTACATACGTATTTCTTATTGAGCATTCAAAGTTGGTTTTTCTTTATCCACATGCTATAAATTTATTCGTCATGGTAATGCTCGTTGACATAAAAATGCTGAAAACATAGAAATTGATTGTTTCCTGAACAGCAGGCTCGTTACAAATAGAACAATGAGGGAAAAACCCATCACTGCCCTTACCAAAAACAAATTTAACCGGATGATCGAAACAGTTGGTCTATGTTTCAAGTATAGCTGCTCTTAAACTAGCCTAATGTAAATAGATCTCGATATCTAGGTGCAGATAACTGGTTATGTATCAATATTTGTAGTTTGATTACGTAGTTGCGTTTTCGAATACCAACATTATAACTTTTCAATATTACAAGGTCGTAAAATTTTTTAATAGATGATTTCCGTAAGCGAAATCTATAAACATTCAGAGGGTGAATTATGCCGAGTGGTTTTTTAGGTATTGTTAGTATATGTACATACAATCTTATTGACAGGAACAAATTCCTTTGAAGTATTAGGGTAATGGCCTGTTCAAGAATCTAATAGTAAAAGAATTACAGAGTCACACAGCACAATCAAAATAACGCAAATTGTTATTAAGTAAATTGTTAATTGCCAAAGAAAGTCTAGGTAAGCGTACAACGTTTTCCAATCTTTTATACCTGGATATTTTTTTCGTTTACGTTTAATTATTAATTTTGGAATATATTTTTATCTCCTGGGAGACAGAATTTGGGATGTGGGATTAGAAAATTAACAAAATGACAACCTTCATTTTAAAGATTCAATTTTATATTCACTGGCATTTATATACTTTAACCACCTTCACTAGAAAGACTTCTGGTGCGAGAATATATGATCAACTTCACCAAATGTAGTTTAACACAGACTAATTATTTATAATTTAACCGTCTTCTATATGAAGATTTAATATTTGGACATATTACTGAGCTCATATACTTTAACCACCTTCGATGCATTTCGTGATGGTGTACTCGTTGTGACTATACGTGGCTGCAGTACGTGTACTCTTTCTCAAACTACTATTTCCTAAACCTATCTTGTAATGCCTGAATACAATCTTCGACACAAGTAAACCGCTTTTGTTGATGAAGATGCTATTGCTTAAAAAATTGTCGAAAAATTGCTATCAGATCAATTTATAGACAAAATCTGTGTAAAAATCGGCGAAAAATTAAATACAACATTCCAAGAGAAGTTCCAACTTAAGAGTAAATTAGCCGAAGTAAATAATAGGATAGAACATCTCAACATAACATAACTCACACGATAACAATCTACGGCATCGAAGAAAAGCGCGGTGAAGATACTAACGAAATAATGTTCATACAAACTAAAACTTAACGTCCAGCCGTCGGGTATCGATATTTCCCACAGGCTGAATGGCACAGGCCATTAATGGTACGGTTTACGAATCGTACTGTTAAAAAAGCATTTTCAACTATAA
This sequence comes from Marronus borbonicus, assembly GCA_902655005.2. Lineage (NCBI taxonomy): Eukaryota > Metazoa > Arthropoda > Insecta > Coleoptera > Scarabaeidae > Marronus > Marronus borbonicus. The sequence continues at coordinate 4,170,129 of LR737395.1, forward strand.
AGCTAAACATAAAGGAAGAAAAAAAACCTTAACGAGTCGCATTACTAAAAGAGCTTGCCAGACACACTACTAGAAATTCATACTGGACGACACATGGAGTGATGTACTGTAAGCCAAATGGTGTTTTTCACATATAACACTATTTTTACAAATGCTTAGCAACTATTTTGCGGTGGCATGCTTCCCACTTTCCAAATTAAATAACATTAAATTGTTATTACACAGTAATTGTGTAGACATCCTTTGTTTGAGTAATACTTGGTTATCGTAAGATATTACCAACGATATGATTGCAGTAGATAATTATTAATTTTTTCCGACGCGATCGAGGTAATTGTGGTGGTGGCGTTGGAATTTATCTGCGAAGCACCATACAATGTCCCCTTATCGAATCTAGTAATAAAATAGAACAAGTATAATTCTTCTTTAAAGGAAGCTATTGAGATCAGATATGGTTTATTGCTTGGGAGACTTTCACATACACATGGCAAATGTACCTTCTTTTTCAAATTAAATACGAATCGAAGCTCCGTAATTCTTCGATAGTTTATGCAACCGAAATTACGTACTAGCGATACGCAATGTAGAATTTTTCGTAAATTTTTAATTCATATTTTAGTGTCTGCTATTATTTCCTCATTTTTTTCAAACTTTAATCGTTATCTATTTGATTATATTTTTTTTTAAGTTGCTAGATGAATTTTATATAAAGATTTGAGGAAATAGAAATGGATAATGTAGTGCTAAGGAAAGGATACACATAGCCATGTTGTTATTCTAATTACTTTAACAAAAGAATGTTATTTTGTGTAAAATTATATTTTAATATCACGGAAAAATACGTTTTGTAGGAAACTGTTATTTTGCTTTCTGATTCTAAATCAAAGCCGCTTTCGTCGGCGTTAAATGTATTTTGCACTCGATACTTATTCCATTTTCGTTTCACGTTTTCTAGAAAAGCAGATGCTGTAGTTTCCAATTTATTATCCTCAATTCCATATGACATGCAATTTATTTGATTGGTAGAAATGTCTTTCGGGCGATGTCGTGTAGTTAATATTTTACTTGACATTTCGCTGACCATCCTGTCAGCTTCTTCGGAAGATTTCTAAAGACTCTTTAGAGAAATCTTCTGAAGAAGCTGACAGGATGGTCAGCGAAACGTCAAGTAAAATATTAACTACACGACATCGCCCGAAAGACATTTCTACTATGGATTACGGTCGTGAAAGCCTACACTCAACAATTTATTTGATTATTTTTCTTGCAAGCTCTTTTGAAATGTAATATCATTTGAACGATGAGAACTTTTAAAATTATAAATTCAAGTCATGCACAATTAAATTCATATCTAAACTCGCTGCAAACTTATTAATCTGTATCAATTTTTTTAAAGATTCTTCCCATTTGTCGATGAGATTTAATTTTTTTTTCAGGCGATTTTGACCACTTTGTATTACCAACCACTTCGCCAATATTCAACTGCTTTTCGCTTATATTCTAAAACTTTCTGCATCGCTGGTGCAGGTTCCATTTAATACTTTGTGTGTCATTTCTTTAATATCTTTCCGTAATCTCCTCCACTATTTCTAGCATAAATGCCTGGATAGCTTTACTTATAAGTCGATGCTATTAACTGGCACAACTGCAATTTGGACTTAAATCCAATTGAGCGCGTTTCGAATGACATAAAACAACAAATATAGCGAAAAATGTTAGTTTCCATTTTGATTATTCCTTCAGTATGACTGTTCTTATTTATATTGCACACTTGTTTTGATTAAGGAGTAAAAATTAATTCGGATTGAATTATTGGTTTATCCATGTACTTTTAACATGCTTAGTCAATCATGCAACTTCTCTTATCAATATTTTCACCACTGTATGGATGAACATACGCTGTATCTATGAAAGTGTTCGATTAACAATAAAAAAAAGTTATTGTGGAAATAGGGATCGAATGTTCTACAAAATTAATTTATTATTTAAAAATGACGCATAATGATATCGTAACACGCAAACAGCGGCAGTAATATTTCAGGTTTTTAAATTTTAATTAAGACGTGGTATACAACAGTATTCAACTCGCATGATATTAAATTCCAACTTCATACTCCATATGCGAACGATACATTTGGTAAAATTCAAATAATCGATAGTGGCCAGTAGTTAATTATAAAGAGAAACCACGAGTAAAAACAAAATAATTCATTTTGAAAGAGATGAATGTAAAGTTCAGTCTTTTTTCTTGCGCCAAAATGTTATGCATAACGTAGTGTACGCTGATGTAGTAAATATTATGTATATAATATAAATATTTTGCTTTTTTGTTTGGAACTTGCTAAAAATAGAGCTATTTACATACAAAGTATAACTCGTTATGTTCTGTTAGTTTAACTTTATGCTTTTTGGAATTGGATTAAATTTATTTGGAGTTAAACTGAGTGCGTTTTCATAAAGTTTAAATAGTGGAAAACTGAATGAAGGAAAAACGAAGTTAGATTCTGAAATATTTTCGATGAGGATTGATTTTGTATTGTACCTTACAGGATTTTATTAACAACAATGTGGTAGAAGGATAGCATGAGAAGTGGTTGCGTCAAAATTTGTATTACCGACTGTAAGTACTATCTGTCAAAATTTCCGAAAGATTCATCGAGTACTGTTTTTTTCCCGGCACCAAAAATCCGGAAAAGTTATGACGACGATTTTTTGCTCGGTACTACGCCGATTTATTAGACCGATTTGACGCTGAACTAAAGAGAAAAGGGCTCCAACTAGCGAAGAAAAAGATGCTTTACCATTATGATAACGCCCTGGCCCACTTTTGTGGTGTTAGCAGAACTAGATCACAGTACGATATTCGCCAAATTTGATTCTATGCGTGTTCTTTCTTTTTCCAAACTTGAAAAAACGGCTCGGCGGAAAGTGATTCACATCAAATGAAGAGGTCTTTGCTGAAACAGACAGCGTTCAACAAATGCTATGTCGAGAATTAAATTTACTAAAGGCAACACAATTGCGTTGTGTTTCGTAACATAGATATTTATCACACCATCCTCCTATTCTATTGGATTTTATTAAGAACAATGTGGTAGAAGTATAGCATGAGAAGTGGTTGCGTCAAAATTTGTATTACCGACTGCAAGTACTACCTGTCAAAATTTCCGAAAGATTCATCGAGTACGATTTTTTTGCCGGCACCAAAAATCCGGAAATATTATGACGACGATTTTTTGGTCGGTCCTACGCCGACTTATTAGACCGATTTGACGCTGAAATAAGAAAAAAGGGTTGCAACTAGCGAAGAAAAAGATGCTTTACCATTATGATAACGTCCTGGCCCACTTTTGTGGTGATAGCAGAACTGGATCACAGTACGATATTCGCCAAATTTGATTCTATGCGTGTTCTTTTTTTTTCCAAACTTGAAGAAACAGCTCGGCGGAAAGCGATTCACATCAAATGAAGAGGTCTTTGCCGAAACAGACAGAGTTCAACAAATGTTATGTCGAGAATTAAATGTACTAACGGCAAAACAATTGCGTTGTGTTTCGTAACATAGATATTTATCACACCATCCTCGTATTCTATTAAGTATTTCTAAAGTAGATAGATACACTACCGTACAGATCTACTTAGTAGAGCAAAAAAGCGAAAGTATCTCTAAATCAGAGGGACAGAGGTATACCTAAAGAGACTTTTACTATCAAAGCAAGAGGAAGCACTTTCAAATCGTTTTAATAATCACGTAAATAAATAAGTATCAGAACTTAAAAAATATGCTACTTTGTATTAAATTATGAAATTTAGCAGGTAAAGTCGGTAATTGTTATATTATTTCGCTATTTATTAATATTAAAGAGGGCACTAAAGCTTCATAATTAAGTATACACACATAGTGTAGTAATTAATAATATAGATATCGATCACATTGAAATAAGTAACTACCAAATTGTCTGGGGATTTTCTTACTCTCATACTTTCGATATTACAATATCATAACAAGGTTAACGGAGTTAATGAAGAATTACTGAGTAACTTGCAATGTCACAGCCCGCATTTGAGTATGTTTATTAATTATGTCCACTTTGGATTTCACCTAAATTACACGCATTTTTTTGATGAAATAATCACTATTAATAATTAAAAAATTTTTCCAGGCGTTGCAATACAAAAATTGACCAAATAAAAGTAAAACGAAATTACTCAAAAATCTTACGTAGTTATCGTAAGTATTACACAAATTTTAAATTTGGTAAAAAGGGTGTTTATTTAATATTAAGTACAGTAAATTGTGTCGTTATTTTTTTTTTTTTTTCTTTTATAAATGTCGGTCTGCATTGATCGTAGACGTTATAAGCAGCAGATTTATGAAATAATGCAAAATAAAATAAAATAATAATGACAAATAATTCTCTCACAACTTTTTCTTAAAAAACATATTTGAATAAAACGTTGGTTAAAATCATTTTAGGAATAGTGTAGTCAGATTTTTAATAAAAAAAAAATCCACTATTAAAATTCATTTTGGTGTAGAATATAAGTTCTGCAGGGATGCTCCATTTCAGATGGGTATTGTAGTTTAGACACCACCAGGTGATTACTGAAGATACTTTATAAAATACGTTATTTTATAACTGGAACTATTAACAGCCCAAGCAAGTAGAGGAGCATCTTAAGAGTAATGTTCGTCCTAGTAAAGAGTCACTTAAATGTATGTAAATATACCAGAATTATACCAGATGTCCATACAAGAAAAAATTATTAGCGCAGGACAGGACATCGATTCTCTACAATGAGGTAATCGACCTACTGCAGTAGTTGGATTACAAAACAATGTGCGGATAATAAAAATATTTACGTACATTAAAGTTCATGCAAGCAAACAACACCCAGACCTGTTTCTTTCTGGTCCTTTATTCGTACGCGGCTATGATCTTCGCAAATACAGGGATAAATTGCAGCAACTTTTAACCATTCACAGAAAAGCGTACGGAACACAGCTGGTACGAGAAAATATTCCGGGAATTAACGTTTTTTAGGCCAAAATTTCTTTCGAGTAATTAAAATACCGACCAGTAGAGTCGAGGGCGCATTTGGATACGATCACGACATTCACGAGGAGAGGACGCGCTTATAGGAATGTGAGGCAATAAACGTATCGCGGTCTTAGAGATGAGACGGCCGAGTAGGCGCCTGCATACCTACATAATACAGAATAAAACTGAACGGTCTTGAAGGTGGTAGCCAAATTAGTGTGCCAGATATGTCGGTTATTGTTGTTCTTATTGCATTATTGGCATGACGCACGAAATAAATATTTATGTGAACGAGGCAAATGCAAAAATGTACAAGTGGCTTGGATGGATCGATATAAAAATTCTTAGTTTCCATCACTTTCCCATTTAGTAAAATTAGGACGTATTGAACAGAATATCATTAGGTAGCTACTAAATGTAAATAAGTTATTTCTGCAAAGTTGATGCTGTGAAGTTAAGGACTTCAAGTTTAATATAACAAAGAATAGAAAGCCAAAAGATGATACATATTTAATCTTGTAAACATTTTTCAGCGCCATAGGATGTCGGGAAGTTTTAATCCTTATAAATCTTCAAACATTTCTTTTAAAATTGCATTAAAGCTGGCCGCACAACAAATTAAATAACCCCGTGTATTTAAACCATTCTCTTCTGATTCAAACTACAATAAGTGTTACTTGGTATTACGATGTTTAATGACGATGAAGCTCTTATTGTTCCTATTTTACAAAACGGCTATATTTTAAGCGGATGGAAAAGGGTAAAAAAAATTGTCTTGTGAAAGTATATATTTTTATTTCAATTTTCTCAACCCGCTACAACCATATGATTTCATTTGGAATCACTTTATATAGATTTCTGTATATTTTTTCCAGCATGCTTCCAATTGGAGTCTTTTTTTTAATGTATTTATTGTAATAGTTTAATATCATATTCTTAAAATAAACGTTATTTATTTTCACTCTATTAATGCACTTTACCACCGCAACGCTATAGACGTATCGGTTTTGCTATAAAATCACAGATATCACATCAGTGGATCAAATCATACAATTTGCGATAGATTTCTAATGCGGCTAGCTAAAGGGATGGCTTTTTAGAAATGTCCATAAAATATTCTTTCTGTGTTTTTAGTGAATTTGTATCAACACAAATGTTATGAACTTAATTTGATTATGTATTTTTTTAATAAATTAAAAAATAATTAATCTACAAGGAATCTTAAAAACGGCTTGTGTGCGGCTGCAGTCTAGTTAATACGGTTAGAGAGAGCATATACAATAATTGTATGAAAATAAACATAAACAAAAGAAACCTATCCTGTTGTTTTATATCTTTTACGCATATTGCACGTTTTTACCATTTTAATGCAGAAAAATACACAAGAAACTACAAGTTACGGTTATGTCCAATGTTGTTTTATCCTCACTCTTGAGGAAAATGGGTGTTTTGTCAACTTTGCTTTTCAATTAAAGCTGTCCCAAATGATTTAAATTTCCTGCATTTGTAATATTTACACCGCAACGTAAAAACTAACAAGATCAACGATTTAATATTGCGCAAGCGTATGTGGAAATATCGGATTTTCAATCAAAAGACCATATTCGCAACTTATATTTTGTTGAATGTTAGAATCGTTTGTTTTCTGTGGATAGTGTATATTAGTTTTGCTTAAAACTATTGAGTTTTATACAAAATGTAATAATTTCTGCGTAGTTGTAACGTAAACAAAATAAAAAATTAGTACAAACAAATTCTAGACAAATTCTTCGACATGTAAAAGCGACGGAAAAATAATTTCAAAATGTTTGGTTGACAGTCCATTTCCGATTACTTATTTTATAACTGTACGAAGGCGCCTTTTCCACAGCACATTTGGAAAAGATCCAACTGCAAAAAAAAAATACGAAGAAAACAAACGAGGCCGTCATACACTTCATTGATTGTCGTTTTATCACGGTTTAAGATCACAGGAATTTTCTAAATTTAAAACTATGTGGGATATATTACGACTGCTCCTAAATTTAGTTATTGCTGTTTTTCTTGTACGTCTATAAATAAATTTTCTTTGCTCTTTCTCTATTGACTTATGATTTTTTTTAGAGAAAGAAGTACATGTATCAAAAATGGGATATGACTACAGAAATAGTACAGTGTATTGGAGAGAACTTTGTATCATCAACTCTTATACATCAATATATGAGGGAGAATTTTATCTATTACTTTTTGATGTTATGTAGTTGTGACGTTTTGATACAAGCTGACCACATGTCGTTCATATTGAAAAGATTATGCTGTTTTTAATAAGGATTCAATCAACAAATCATTAGTGAAATTGAAGTAGAGCACAGATGCTCTTCTTCGCAGATCGAAGAATAAACATTTCAATGAATGTGGCTGAAGTAAGGATATTAGAAGCGATAGTTTTAAATATCTTATATGAAGATTTAAGAATGAACAAGGTTTCAGCACGTTGAAATCCAAACTTGTCTTTTTCTAAACACAAATTCTGTTGTTAAAAAAATTGTGAGGAAAACTTAGGCAATAAGTGTTGCCAATGATCTTATTAGAAAATTGTAACGGGATGATACGTGGGACATACTGGGATATACACTGGGACCCACCGACAAAAAAAAAACATCATCAGAAAAATTGATGGCTACGGTATTTTGGGATGTAGAAGGAATATTATCAATTGAATATGTGTGACAAGAACAGAAATCGGTCGAAAATCCATTGGGCCAATAACCTTTTTCTCTGCCCAAGTCACAAATGAAAAAAGGCACTATCCTAACAGGGAAAATCTAAGGATCGAAAACTGCCATTCGACAAAAAGAGATCATAAAATCGTGAACGAAAGATTATGCTGCTTCAAGACAATGCCAGAGTCCACAAAGTTCACCAAGTTCAAACAGTACCTAATCAACAACTGCGGTTTTATAGAGATGAGACAGTCCGGAGTCCAGAGTTGTTACTAACCAACTGCTATCTATTACTTACACTAAATTGAGAGGGCGCCGTTTTTCTTCGGGTGAATGCTTGAAAGCGGCAGTAGAAGAGTTTTTGAAGACCTACTGAAAGATTTATTTTGATGCGATGTTTATTAGAAAAACATTGGACCCCTGGTGAATCATATGTCGAAAAATGTTTTTCTCTGTTTCTTAAACCCCCCTCAGCTGGCTTGCTGTCTTTCCTCTTCACTGGTAGTTAGTAATGATAGTTGGAAATTGGATTTAGCCCATGTACACGCATTACATCTATTCCACATTAATTTTATTAATATCGCAACTAAAACAAGGAAACACTGGTAAGTAATATTCAGCAACTTTATTGGTTTATAGACCAATTTAGTTTAAGAACAGTGATAATTCTTTTAGGTGCCCAGTTGCCCGTTTTTGGGATGTAGAGCGGGAAGCAATATTTTGGACGGCTTTTTAACTGTTCTACTGTTTAAAATGATAGCATAAACTTTCTTTTTCTCCATTAACATAAATATACACATAAAGTTTCGTGCTTAGGAACACATTCTGAGGCTAGAATTAAACACTAACAGATTATGTCAATTGTAAAAATTAATGCATATAATTGCATATGCTTTAACAAAACATCCGTATGGATTTTACTTTTAGTCATTTACTTAACAACGTCTTTTAAAAAGCTAAGAATAAAAAATTAAATTGAGATAACATTAACACATTAAAAGACTTCGAATAACATTTTTTGAGAATTTTTTTATTTTTTTATTTAAACTTTTCATTTACTTCAACTCTCACACAGTCATTATGGATCAGTTAAATATATAGTTCCAATGTAATAAACGATGTGGTACTATGCTATTTCTCACTGTTTGGTTACTTATTTGGTGACATGAATAAAATTGAGAACATTTTAATACGTCTAATGTAGAGCGTAAGCACTCAAAAATGAAAATAGCCAGAGTAAATTCTCACAAAATATGTACATATATACTTTAGTAATTTGAGTTCATATTGCATGTGCTACAACTTTTGATGTTATTTCCTTTGAATCAGTAGTTATTACTGAAGTGCAGTTGTCTGTACTTATTCGTTTAAAAAAGAAAAAGTATGAAGCAGTCGGAATGCAAGAAAATAATTAATTATCTCGAATTACTAATCTGAAAACTTGGTCGCATAACATGTGTGATTGTGCTCTGTTTGCGTGTATCACGAACGAATCTCTTCCAGGATGCATCAGAACTGTTTTTCTGTTAAGGTATTCGTCTCTATAGTTTTTGTTTATTTTTGTCATTCTCTATTATTACATTAATTGCAGCAAGAAGGGTGTCTGTTCCAAAATTGGATCCAACACTTGGCCGACGGAAACTGCAGATCTTCAATGTACCTTTGAAGGCTTTAGTTTCAATACTTTCTTTTAAAAATGATGTGCCAACCATCTGACATTATGCCTCACAAAAAGAGAAGAGATTTAAAACCTCACGAAACGGAGAAGAGATTTTAAAATATTTTTCGTGAGTTTCAGACCGCAATCAACATAAATTGCGCACCGGCGAAGTAATCACATATTCATGTTTCCTTGTATGTACAGTATGTTAATAATTAAATGCGAATCGATCAGCCTCTAACGTGCATATATTGCCTACCGTATTCAAGGTAGGAAATTGGAGGTCGACTAACTTGCGCAAGATTTCAAATATGTATAGCAGTATTAGTATATGCGTTTCGTCGAGCTCCTTTTTACCTGAAACATGTGCTATAATATGCGCACAAATTGTTGTTTGCTATTTTGTTTTAATTTTTACTTTCCTTTCTAAAGAGTATTACAGACAACATTTATTCTTTTATACGTATGATATCATTGAGCTTTATTTAAATAAATGCAAGAAAGAAACTACTTAAACATATCTATTTTCTATTTTTCATTGTATCATCAATCATCAATGAACTCCAAGCAAAAACTTGCGTATTTAGTTCCGATAAAATTATGAATAATTACGCCATTTTATACCTACCCATAAATAAATATTTTGTCATTTTTATTCATACTAATGCGAGATTCGGTCGCAAAACTACACGTAGAGAAAGAAATACGTTGAATTAGTCATTTTGTTAAGCTCAAATGCATTGATCTAACAATATTTTCGTTTGATTCCACATAACTTTGTTATTTTAGTAACAATTTCTTTTGGTTAACACATTTGTGTTGAATAAAAGAAAAATATGATGTATGAAATAACTTTTTTATTTATATTCTTTTAAAATTACTAAGACGTAATGATCAATACTAAGCTTCATAACAGTTGTTTTAACAAATATTTATGGTTAATTAAATTCATATTTACTGTAATTTTAATAGATTTACTTTCTTTTATTGCTTCAAAATATCCTTTAACTTCAAATCTATTATGTATTCGTTGTAAATGTTGTACAAGTATCAACAAATTTCTATTATACCATACCGTTTAAAAATATAAATTTAAGTAAGATCAAGAATCTAGTTAACGAAAATTAATTTTGAAAATGTTTCGAAACGTAATATAGAAAAAAAATCTATTTTTATCAATCTCATTTTCAATAATAAATAAAACCAAGAAAATATAGACAAAATAATACATATAAAAGATATCACTAACAGCATATTTTTGTAAAAGTATGAAAATATTAATCAATTAATTCAATGTGAATCCACATTGTCTTTTCAAGTGAATAGGTAAGTTATGTAATCCTTGCGCACACTATCTCGTGGTAAGCAGTCTAAGAACTGCTCGTGGGAAGGCTTGGGAAATAGTACCCGGTTTATGTTGTTCTTGACACTAAATGGCGGCAAGAAATGTCTAGCTTCTCGTTTCGAAATGTTATGGTATTAACCGGCGATACAAGGTAGAGTAAAAATACTTTCGGTTCCAAGCCGATAATGCCGTGAGTAGTGTAGTTTTTCTCTTCTTGCATTGTTCTTTTTTTTTCGAAAATGATTCCCATCAATACACCGCGAGGAAGCTATTTTCTGATATGTTATGTTATTAATTCTTGTGGTATTAATCTAACAAATTTCTTTAGTCAATACGATATTTATTAAAGTTTCAATAACGTTTAAATATTGTTAGAATAACGAAACCTGCTTTGTTCATTTAACATAAAATTGTGTTCAATTGCCGAACCGAGTTGTCGGCATAACAAATTGATCTAGGTCAACGTCACATAAACACCTTCCATATTTCAACAAAAACGCATTGTTACTTCAACAAAATTATTTCGTTTCGATCGAAGAAGAGTGATTTGTCAATTCGACAATTGCAAAGTAGTTATAATAACAAACAGATGGCAAAGATTAACATTGTTTGACTGTATTTAACCTAAATCTGGTGCCGCATTTTTTTGTTAAATTAATATACGTCTTTTACGTGTAATAATATATTAATACATCAATCAGTCAATCGGCTTCCATTGATAGAATGTCAAAAACGAGTAAAAATTAAAAAAAAATGTATTTGTCTATAATTCTCTTTAAAAAGGAAATAAAGCCTTTGGTTATTTTGTACGTATATTATAACAAATAGAATTTCAGATAAACAGATTTTTGAGCTTGATGAGACACATATAGTAATACTATTATACATATGATATCTTAGCCGATCTTCAATTTCGTACCTTGAATATTGTAGGCAACATATTATGCACATTCGAAGCTGATCGATTTGCATTTAGTTATTAACATATTGTACCTGCTTTGTAAAATATGTTTAATACTGAGCAAACTCACAAATTTACGAGAATATATGCAACCAAACTTTCATAAAATGAATTATAGATCGTGTATTTGTGAAAGAGCAACTCTGGAGAAATTATGAAAGATAAACTAGAGACTTAAGTACACTTTGTAAAATCATTGTTTGTTGTTGTGTAATGAATTAAAAAAAAAACATTGTAAACATAACATTCTGGGAATTTGCATCGTAATTATTCGTTTCAAATTTAGGTACATTTATTTGTGAATCACATTCTCATTAATTATTTTGCTTGGCGCCCTAGATTTCCTTGACATATTGCCTCCGAGATAACATTAATTAAAAGCAAAGCGTAAACTCGATGTAATTCTAATTACTGCTAGCAGCCCAATTAGAATCACATTAAAACTTTAATCATAACAGGAAGGGTTATTTAAAAGAGTTATCCGAAGTGCGCATTATGTCGCAATGATTATTAAAATAAATGATGTTTTGATCACGAGGAACTATAAAACCTTTTTGTTAAAAAAAATACCTGCAGTTGTTTCTAAACTTTGTGAATTACTTTTTTTCAGGATCTCCCAAATTTCTGAAATATTATGGAGATATCACCTATTACAAAATCTTAAGCTTTTCAACGTTTCGATATGTCACAAGGGAAATGTGTACGAAGATTCTTATGTTATTATTACATAGTTATAGTTATTGGGTCTTTAATTAGGGCATTGAATAATTGTGAAAATTCACATCCAGTAAATGCTAATTTAGAAATGCTTTTTGCCAATGCAAAAGAAATGATTCAATACTTTCTCTTCTATTTTTCATCGTGGTAGATATTTTTCAATGTGGTACGATTACAATGTATCATTTTTCTGCCGCTGAATACAATAGCTGAGGTATGCACTGAAAAACAGTTTTGTATGAAAATACTTTTACATTTATATGAGAATCACATCACAATAACTCGCCGCAATTGAATACAAAGGTATTGAACACCTTCCATATTTTCTGTAGTGAAACCTTACTCGATTCACGATTGCGAACAAATATCCGGTTAAATGGGTATAGACACCAGAAAAATAACCTCGCATGTATCGATCAATGTTGTAGAGTAATGGTGTAGATTGTAGATAGACATATACAAGTGCGCTTTTCAATGTCGAGTTATATCGTGCGATTCAAGTGTAATACATAATAAATATTTTGGTTGCAAAATTAATGCGCACCCTCACACATAAGGTAGCATTAATTCTATTTATAATAGCTAATAATATTATAAATAGAATTAATGCTACCTTATGCTCAGTTAATTAATTACATTTGTGATCTATTGTGCCGTTACTCACATGAACTAAAAAGTATGCACTTAATTGAAGAATTTTTTTATTGTTATTGTATCAAAAAATTGTTATTATTATAAAAGTTCCGTATTCCGTGAAATTAAATTTTAAGCAGTTATTTGTGAATATTATAGTTTTGGTTTAGCAAAAATAAAAGTGTTCATCTTAATAAAAGTAAGGTAGCCTTCTGTATGAATATTAGTTCTGCAACTAAACCTTATTTAGATTGCAATTTTGTTTGGAAATATTCAATTTTCAAAGGAAATGTTAAATAAGATCATCTATTTTTTTTTTGAATATAACCAACGCCTGAATAATTTACAATTTAAAATGGAGTCAGAAAACATTATCCTCCCTAATAATTAACAAATGATTTATAAATATTGGAAATACTTTATGATTTTTTTGTCTTAAAAAAAAAAACAATATGGATAGTATGAAAATTTTGTGGCAAGTAGATACGCATCATGTGAATTTTAATATACCAGTAACCAATTATTTCTTAATGTAACAATCAAATGATTTTAGATTTACTGTGGATGCAGTGCACGTGTAATTTTACACAAAATGAAAGTCTAAGTAATATTTAATTACAATATCAATCGATATTTTTACAAATATGGGTATAGAAACATTGAAATAATGCGGAAAAAAGTTCTAGACTTCGTGCGGAACAAAACGAAGTTCCAATGGTATATTTCTACAGGCTTACAACACATTTTCGACATCTCCTTTGCGGCTAGAAGGAGGCTTGGTTTTATAGTGTAAAATTGCAGACGGGTTACAAACGAAAGTAGTCTTGAAATAATTATGTTAGTTTCTTGGTTCTCGGTTTGGAATACGCGCCCATCATATGGTACCCTTACTAATATAAACGTCAATAGATATTGGTCCAATGAAGATTTTCTAAGGTCCTTTTGCTCCGGCAAGTCGAAGTGTATTGATATGTTTCACTTTTGCCCTAATTTAATTTACCATCTCTTAACTTTCGATGCATATCCTCTGGTTTAGTGTTTCTCCAGAAAATATATTATGGTCGCATTGACCACTCGGCACTACTTCAAAAGTTGCAATTTACAATTCTGCACCTCTGGTGTCCGTAATTCGAATACGTTTTTCTCGAACAAATGCTCTTTTAAAATCACCTATTTACATACATATGTGACTTGCAGTAACTTTAATCTTATTTCTTGATAATGCGATATTTTTCAGGATACTTTAGGCACAGTAAGGATAGTCAATGCTTTTTAGTTGAATAATTTTTTGTAACAATTATTCTTCCTCGTCTTTTGCACTCGGTTTGTTATTTGTTCGATTAATTATCTAATTGTTCGGTAATTTTCTTTTGAAACTTCCTCTCTAAGTTGTTTGCTTAAAACGATACCGAACATTTTTATCGCATTACTCCTATCGTTGCATTGGATGCTTCAAAAAATAAATATGAATAACTAATCGAGTGGATAGTAGCCTTCCTACAAATTTGCATTCGGTGGTTACTATTAAGCCCTTTGTGTAGCAATCCATACACTCGCAAAAGCCCTTCGTTTGCGATCATTAACATTTCGTATTGTATTAATTACAGTAATTTTATACTTTAAAACCTGGCTAATATTCGATGAGCGTGAAATGTCGCGTACCGGCAAGTACCACGATTCGTAGTTTTGGCAGTAGTCAAAGGCAGGGCGGGATGCTGCAGAGGTCGGGTCAAGGTCGGAAGCGGCCATCTATTGATCTCAGTCGACGCCACCGTCGTGGGTCTTCAGGCATAAACCGTACACGTGGATCATATACACACCAAAATACTATGCGCCCTAATAATGGTCATCGGTAGTAAGCAATTATTACAAATAAGCGTTATTCATTTATGAGTTGTAAAACACCGCGCTAACAGTTTTGACGTCAAGTTGGCGACAAACTCCTCTCCAGGTTCTATTCCAGACAGGAATTATGTAACGTTAACGAGTCCAGTAGACAATATTTACACTTTCCTGATGTTTGTTTTTGGATTACTAATAGCTGATAGTAATTGCACGATTTTGAGTTGTTTTTTAAACAATATAGTTCCTAGCTCGATGAGTGAACTCCTGTCCCTTTACTGATACATGCTTACTCTTAGCATTATTGTGTTCTAGTTCCATGTAAATAAATTTAGGAACTTAAATAAGTAATCGCATAACTTTTCTACATTTTCTGTTAAGCAATGAACGAAGGGATTTGGTTTTAACAAATAAGTATCGCCGATACTAATTCAAATAAATGCGCCATTATTGCCACCTCCGTCCTAGTGTCAAAAAACTAGTATAAATTTCCCCCGCGTAATTGTGAAATGTACCTTTTTGACATTTTGAGGAATGCCTTTAAGATCGGGCGCTAAAACTTTGGCTCGTGTTTGGCTATTCCATATATAATCACAAAGTAGAAACTATGTCTGTTATGGACAGCTATATTTTTTTATCAGCTGATTAAGATATTTGCATTTAGGAAAAGTCTGACATACTTCATTAAGTATGCAAAAATACGTTTAAAAAAAATTAACAAAAGAAGAAATAGCAAATGAAGTCGAATGAACATTGCATAGAGGACAAAGTAGCGAAAACGAAAATTATAATGGCGCTTTAGTGTGTTTAGTTGTCTATTTTATAGTATTTTTTTATAGTAACTCCTCCCATGTAAATTAAAGTAAGAAGCGAAATAATATACTGATGTTCTTCATACTGTGGTCAACAAAAGTATTAAAACATTGTATTGGTAAGGCACGTGTTTTCATGTGATTTTGATCTATTTTCTATTTCAACCTATTACAATGTGGTAATGATTCAAGTCAAATTGTTACAATTTGATCGACCAGTTACTGTTATATTGGCGAAAAAGCCGGACGCGCTTGAAGGAATTGTCAAGAGACCCATCAAATCAGATATTTTAGATGCTTTCAGAGTGGGCGTATGGAAAAAGATTGCAGAACTAAGATTCAAGTAGAGGATAACTCACAAAAAGCTTTAAACGAGAACGCAATACTGGCAACATTCCGCCTCAGGTTCCACCAGCAAATGGCATCAATGTGTACAGTGCGTATAAGCATATAAGGGAAAACTACCAAGGTGTTTTTGATTTTGGCACGGTACTGTCGGGGTATACTCGGGGAAATCTATAATTTTGAACTGTCACAAAGGTAAATGATAACGAGTATATCAGGTAATGCTTCGCCGATATTGGGTTGGTCACTTTTAGAATTCAAATAAGAGGGCAAGGATATTAAACAAGAATTTGCGATGACAATCTATCAGTAGAAAGATTGTTAGGAATAGGTTTCTTGCGAAAACAAAGCAACATTATGTTTTATGGAAAATGTGCTCATGTTAGGTAAGAGGAGGTTACTTTTAAATACATAAAAAGACGCAGGCCGAGAAGGAGAAACAGTTATAGTGGCATTATCAACTTGAAATCCGAAAATTTGTGGTAAGTAGATAATCAAGATTTGTTCATGTCCGATGAGACTGAATTTAAACAATGGTGTTCTTTTGTTTCTTTACAAAATAACTACACCATCTTAGTTAGCAAAGAGTAAGTTACAGGACATTTCAAGGGAAAGCATTATCACCTTATAAAATTTGGAACTACAAGCAAAAATGAATCTATTATTCGAAGCAAATAAATTCATGAAACTAATTGTAATTCATTAATAAATTCGTTTGAGTATCTTAACTACAAGCCAAGAGATTTCTTGGTAATTTCTTAGCTAATTTCCATTGATACTTTAAATCATATTCCATCATACTTTTACCAGCATCAAACACCAACAGGATTAAACATTGTATTTGTACAGTGAGGTTGTTGAAATTATTTTAAGATAAAAAAATACGATTTGCCATTACTGCTGTATAAGTACTTTTCCAAATACAAGTAATAAACTAAAAAGTTAACTGATACTGTGCCCATTCCAACGAAATGTTTCTATTCTATTAATGAGCGTGTAAAACAATCGGAATCATCTAATTCGGAGTAAACAATACAGAATATTGCCGGTCTATTTGTCATTATTGGCAACGGTATGAATGGTTATTGTGTAGGTATCTTGTAATTGGCAACCATTCAACTGATTTGCCGATATGAACTCTCGTTAATGAACTTGCTGGATTTGTAACAAAGGAGAATTCATCGCGTTAAACCAGCAAAATGACTTACCGCCCTCATGTTCTGCTGTCTGCGGACGACGTGAAGGCGAACTTCTAGGTGCGGGTGGTTGTTTGAGAACTGATAATGGCACTAATCCTTCTGGTACCGAAGTGCTATCATTATCGCTACCCCTAGTTGGCATCCGTACTAAACAGAAATCCGGTTTGGAGGAATAGACTTCTACTACTTCCACTTGCTGTCCTTTGGAAACGCTTAGTTCTTGGGGACTGGTTGCTGTGAAGTCACTTACGACCCATGTCATTTCTAGCACGCCAGCCTAAAAAAAAAGATTGATATTATAACAAAGGTGTTAACGAAAATGAAATATTTAGCGGTTACTTATAAATTTCTCAGTAAAATGCATAGCATAACAATACTTCACTAGAGGCCTAATAATTTTATTTCTGGTGGGTGGTATGAATTTTTTTCATCTTATAGAGAATTTATTTAATACACAGATAATACAAAAAATGTGAAATTCATGAACCTATTGTTGACTTTTTATAGAATTTGAATATTGATCTTTACACAAACACAAGTTAATTCTTTAAACAATCATTTTCGAACGATATTATAACGAAATAAATTACTCCATTATGCATCAAAGAGTATATACACTAGTAGTACATTGAACTTCATTATATTGCATAGTGTTTTTTACCGACAAAACCAACTAAACAAAAAATCCAAAAATAAAATACCACGTAATATTCACCACGTACGATTCTACGATTAGCTTACCGGAAAGTTTAAATATTTATAAAATTTTTGTTATTATGAGATTATTCTTTAGTAAAAGTGTTTTGAAAAGTTCTATAGCAGTAACTCCTCCAAAAAATATTTGATGGTTCTATAGAAATGTAGGTTTTGAAGAACTCACACGTTATGTATTAGCAACAATAACTTTAGTATTTGATACAATAAGTTTTTGTGATTGTTATGTTTTGATAATTCTTGTGTTTTGTTCTCGGGAATATCTAGGTGTAAACAAATTTTCTATTTGTTATTTCTATACATCGGTGAAATCAGTAATTCATTAATTTTTGAGATATTCAACGGCACTTGCAATTCGTATTCGAACTAATTATATTGTTTACTGCTTACGCAATATTACAGTTAAAGCAATATTATAGTTAAAAAACGCTTCAATTGCTAACGCTGACGTTAAGCTAAGATGAAGTAAATTTTACTATCTTTAATTGAAAATTATACCGAGTAAGTTATATCCGCAGGTTCGGAAAAAAATGCGTTTGCCAAAGAAGGTTTTCAAGACTTTTTTTTGGGTCTGAAGGTCTGAAAGTTTAAAATTATGTTGGGCACAGCGCGTCCCATGATTTTCTACGTACCTAGAGAGACAAAATTTCGCATATTTTCAAATTGTGACAAATTTGATATTTTGAACGGTTGGGCCAACTTCACTGGGGCAAGACTCGAGCATGGTATTCTTTGAAAACTTATTAACAAAAATATGTCATACCAACTTAAAGCAATATTGCGCGCGTTAAGTCAGCAATTCGGACCAACATAAACGCGTGTCTATTAGATCCTTTTATGAAAAAAATATATGTGTCTAATGCGCATTTCTGGAAAAATGACGGACTTTATAAGTGTTGGCCTAATGCCTCTAGAAACGTTAGTTTTAGGACAATTCTAAAGGCGCAAACCTTCCAAGTCCGCAAGGATTACTCTCCTTGAATAATGGAACTATAATTGAACATTTGGGATTCATTTGTATGCAATTATTGATTTCATCATTAGCGACATACTGATAAATTAATTATAGAAACAATAAAAAATCGGTTTCGTGATTGGAGTAATTATTTATTCGACAACCGTTCGTATTACACCAGGTGCAGTGCGTAAATTACTCGCGGAACGTAAGTAGAATTATAACCAGTTTCGAAGTGTTCACTGGTAAACATATCTGAATAAAATTATAGTTGTAGCAATAAGAGAAGCTATGATTACAAGTGCAATATGTAGATGTTAAGTGTTAGTCTATAGAAGTTAAGAACGTGAATGTCTGATATCTCAATTGAATATTATTATCGGCAATTCAATTGCATTTCCGGTGCCACTAGAAGTTCTTATAATAAATAACACAGCTTATAACTTTTTTTTCCGTTTTGGTCTAAGTAATGGAAAGAGGAATCCAACGATACCATATGTGTTATGCTTTCACTTTGAAAGATACCACGATATGCCGCAAAAAAAGTTTTGGTGCTCTGTTCATTTTTTCATTTAAAAAGTTGACTAGAAAAATGTGCCAAATTGTCTACTGTGACTCCAACGAGAATTTCCGTATGTTCATATTCGTATTCGCTCTATAAATCGCTTTGAAATATACGAATGCGAGTTTAATTTTTTCTGTTTATACATTTTTGTACAAGGTGGAGGTTAGTTTTTGATGATGATTTCAAAGTTAGTAGACGTGCGAACAAAAAATTGTAAATGAAGGTTGTGGCGAAAGGAAAACAAATTACTTTGTAAAAACGCGTAAAGATCCCAATCGCGAGGAATCCATCGGAGAAATTGTGAAAAGAAAACGCATTGGTACAAAGGTGTACGAAATACAATTAAAGGTATCAGACTACCGGTGGATTTCGAGACAACCCACGAGTATGAAGCCCTAAAGTTACAAGTGCTGCAGAAAATTTCGTAATTACCTTCATGCCGAAGAAAAATAGACGATCAACAGCATTTGAAGTTCGTGTCGAGTTAAGCAGTGTCAAAATCTGATTTTTTTTTCTCGTCAATAAAGAGACGCCTGAGGGCGACGGACTTATGGAACGTGTAACAGTTCGCAAGCCGCTCTTACGCGCGTCAAATAAATGAAAAAGATTAGAGTGGGCCAGAACAGGTGTTGACTGAATATTAGAAAATTGTGGAAGAGTTTTGTGAACCGACGAAATCGTGTATCAGATGTCTGGTTGCAGATCCCGAATTTTTGTCAAAAAAGTGAAAAAGTGAAAAAGAAGAAGACATCCTCGGAACAGTATATTGTGCCATGGGATCTGGGAAAACTTTATATTGATGCAAGATAACGATTCAAAGTACTAGCTCTACATTATGTAAGGCATATCGTCAAGAAAAGAAACAAATATGGTTTGGCCGCCGCAATTACCGAATTTTATCCCCATCAATCTTTTGTGGGAAGAATGCGATCGGAGAGTCCGTGACACAATGTTCGACGTCTAAATAACATTTATTGTAACTGCCACGTGGGTAATAAATATGAAACTCTTGGAATATATGGAGTGTCTCGTTTATTGTGTGCATTCCTGATTAAAGCCAAATTCATCAGATAAACTAAGATGAGTTATAAATTTACCTTCTACACAGGGTTAAATAAATAAAACATATAATGTTATTCCACTACTGTTTCATTTTTATAATATTTATGAAAAAAATTGCAATATTTTCAATTAAATTTGGTAGGATTCAGTTCAAAAGCGATATATTAAATAATTAAATTTGCTGTATCCTAACTCCCACACCAACGTTGTAGTATAGACAGACACATAATGAATTAAGAATAAGCAAGCTTAATTGATTAACCAACACGTATCTAGTTATTGGATTTCATACAGCTAATCGAAAAATTGATTTTGTATGAGAATTTGCGGATTCTGCGGTTCTTATAGACTACATGCAGCTTACTAATACACATCAAATTAGTAACACAAGATATTTAATTGTAGTATCGAGCACTCTGTCCTGTAGGTCATTGGTTTGTGTTGGCTCCATTAACCTAATTGAATCCTGTTTAACAAGAAGTTTGAAAAGACACAATTAGTATCGAACGCCCGAATCAAATCATTTTCCTGTTCACCATTGTAGAACCAAAGCCCGAGTAGAATACTCCGCAATCGAATTTAATATCTAATAAAACAATTAGAGTACTAGTATATTCTTGAACTAACCATTCGATACTTTAATGCTAAATGTACAGTGTTGGGCAAATTCCAAACACGTAAAGAACTCCAGTAATACTGCAGATATTGCTATGAAATTCAGCATTTACAGGTAACTGATGATGAGGACTAAAATGGAAATATCGGCATTTTAATCGTCATTTTCAACTTTGATATATTAAATGAAATGCCCGGTATTTCTTCTATTTTCTGATTCAGACCACAAGATTCCAATTTAAAGAATTTTTTATATTTTAGGAAGATATTAATTCAAATCAAACAATCGAGCGAAATAGAACGATATGGAAATGGGAAAATTTCCCAACCCCGGCCGATTTTTACATCAAAGGTCTCTCGGGGTGTTTGCCTCGCGTACCTTGGAACACGTTTCAAGAATTGTTTGCGGCAGGGCACACCTTTCTAATTTCTTTTATTCATTTTTTTACCTTCTTCTCATTCGTTTGATATGTAATTTTTATATAATGAATATTGAATCAGTTATAAAATAATAGATATAAATGTAAATTATAGAGATATTGTCATAATGTTGACATGAATTTTTTTTAACATTATAACTAAGGGAGAGGTAGATAGTAGCAATTGATATAGAGAAGATTTTTTTAAGAAGTCAAACATACATGATTGAATGTAATAAACAATATACTTCTGCACACTGAAAGACCAACACATAGTAGAAAATACATACAACATTGATAATTTACTGTTGTGTTCCTAGTGGTTAAGTAAAGAAATGCAATATTCCCGATTTCAATACTACCAGAAAGTGTTTTTACACTTTATAACTAAAAGCTATAGCATATGTACTTTCAAATAATTCCATCCAAAAATACTAGCCTGGCAATTCATTCGACAGAGGCCGAGATAAATCGTTCATGGGGCACGCCTCCCGAAGTGTGAGCGCAGCTCTGACGTGGATCAAAATCAATTAGGGTGGATAGAAGATGACTGCGTGCACTGGTAATTATAAGCATCACTTTAAATTGAATCTGTTTAGACATGTAATAACGTTCCACTTCAGGTATGAAGTCGTGACTAAACCAGCCCTCAGAAACGGAAGCGAAGGTTTATGAATCGACTTCTAAATTTTTGGGAAGCTAATTTTTTATGGCTTTTGGATTTTCGGAGCGCTAAATTAAAAGTGTTTTTAACAGCATTTCCGCTAACGACCATCGCTAAACGGTCTTTAGGCACCTTGAAGCCTGAAATGACTTTTTCTTTGTGTGCGATAAAAGTTGTTTTAGGTATCTTGTTCCAGAACAAACCAGTCTCATTCACCTTAACACTTTCACTGTGTTTCACGCTGTAGTTATTTTCTTTTAACACAGCCGTGAGTGTCGCGCAAAAAAGATGCAGCTTTTTTATCGGCATGGATTTGCCACCTCCTCACTTTTCATGATGTTGTGCCGATTACAACAAGTTTTATATCGTCTAAACCAACCGTAATTAGCTTCAAAGTTTTAAAATTTCCCACTTCTCTAGCTTCTTCTTTAAACCTTTCAAAAACCAGTCTAGCTTGACAGCACTTTGTTGTTGCATATTGTTCTGATCGACTGGACAATTCTTTACTTTTACTTGATTATCATACCATAACTTCAGCATTGTTTCCATCTCAGCAATAATACCATGACGTTTACGAATTATGCCTGAGTTCAAATATTGAAAATTTGTCACCGCATCGATAATTCTTTCTTTATCTTTTACGGTTGTTCTTGCTGTAGATTCCGGCAGCTCAAACTTCTTTGCCAATTCATAAATTTTAATTATGCTGTCAAAATGCATGACAATGTTAAGTTTTCTTATTAGGTGTTAGAAAAACCGATTTATCTCGTTTGGACGTTATAATTTTTTGAAGATTTAGACTTTGGTTTAATCGTGAAATCATAATTGTGCACGCAGAATTCGCTCGAAATGCGCTAAACACTGAAGATGGCGAGCGTAGTGTTGTCAAATGAATAAAGTAAACTCCGAGTTCGCATAATTAGGAGTAGCGTAAGTCAGGGTATTGTAAGCAGAGACTTTATTAGAAAAGAATGAAGTTTTTCTGTTAGTGACTAACCAGTACTATCTGAGCCTAGTCGTATGGCAGAAAACATTTAGTTCATGTTATAAATTCACTCATTTTCAATTATTGCAATTCTAAGTTTTGGAAGTAACGATTCGCTCGATATGGAATCGCACATATGATACAATAACGTAATTCTATTTCCGGGTTTTCTTCTTACTACTTCACACATTTTTACAAAACATAATGCAGAAACATAGGAAAGATAATGTAATTACTCTACATTGCACTCTAATTAGTACACTTAATTTCTTTGGGTCTCCTACAATTCTTTAAGTCGCTGTGATACTGCAAAATCTTTAATTTTTGCCAGATACATTAATTTAATGTTTTTTAAATACCAAAATAGCAATCTCCACAAGATTTTTTCTGTGTATTTGAACAAAACTAGAGGCGTACAAAATTACCGCGCAAGCTGATAAAATTGATTTAAGTAATATAAATGCAGATGCATTGATTCATATAAATGATAAATGATGATATAAAGTTTTACTTCTGTATTAATTTAAGTGTAGCATGTTGGAAGCATCGATTTACTATACAAGTTTATGGAGTTTATAGATTCACTAATACTAAATGTAGTCGTTCGTTGTCCATATTCCATTACCTGCTTATAGAGACATGGTTTAATTGAATTTCCTAGTTAGTACGGCGCTTTAATTACACCGCGGTTACCTTTGTATCTCATCTCGTAATCGATTGAGTGCGTTCACAGAGTGCATTAAACAGAACATTCCCACAAATTTGTTTAGGGATTAGAACAAAGTACGAAGTGAGGTTCGTTTACTCTAAGCGGAGCGAACTTATACTGAAGTGGTTGATGGTATCAATAACGCTTAATTGAATGGTAAAGTAAATATTTCACTAACTGTTGTGTGGCAGTAGAATTACTATGGGGCATTATTATAAATAAGTAGATACAATTGATCTCGGACATCTAGTCTACTCTCGTCAACAGAAACAATAAATTAAGTCTAGTAGTAATAAAACATTCACTTATACACTTAACGTGGCGCTTAACTGAATGCAACCATTGTAAAAAGCTTCTTTTCTTAACAAATTCTTTAACATTGGTCTAAATTTTAAGCTTTGGACCTTTTTTTTTATTTTAACTGACTATCGTTGCAGTTAACGGGAATTGCTTTATACAGTCCCGGGAAAACAAGGACATGACTTATTTCTGCCCTACACTTAATTTTCAAATTCAAGGTATCCGCAAACTGTGTACAGAATAATTCACTCTCCGTCTCGGTGAAAAATCTCTCCGTCTCGGTGAAATATCTCTTCGTTTCGGTGAAAAGTTTCTCCAGCTAGGTACTATATGTTTCAGCGGTAATAGAAAAATTTTAGATTTCATCGCGATGTAAAATATTTTTGTTCCAATGTAAAAATGCGGAGAATAGCGAGAACAATCCTCGAGTATCTTAGTTCCGAAGATCAGTTAGTTACTTTTCACCACAACCGTGTTTATATTAAAATATATAAAATAGGGGATGATTTAACTAATCTGCGGGGTATGTTTACATTAATTAAGTGAATTAAGTTTCCATTGTCTCCAGTACAAATTCATTCACCTAGATTTTTGATATGTAATTTTAAACAGTACATTGTAGAGACAGAAATAAATTTAATAATTTAAGTTGGCTATGACATCCGACACAACCGGAAGTATTGTGAGTATAAAAATAATTTGTTACAACAAAGTTGATGCGCTCCAAATTTTCAGAACTGGGCTAAGATGCCGACTGTGAATACTCTTAGCAACCGGGTTGCATGCAAATCTCCATAAAGTACAATTTTATTGTTCTGAACTCGAAATTTTATGAGTGCATTAAGTTGCTAACAACGCTGTTTTGTGATCAAGGAAGTAGTTTAAGCCTTCAAAAAAGATATCTTTTTTCTACTTTGGATACAAAATATGTAGTCTTTAAGTCATAGAAATTCAAAAACTAGTTGCATAAGGCATTCTGTCTATTTGAAAAACTCTCTTTAGGCTTATTTTTCAAATTTTGGGACGGATGCAACAAAATGCCATCTCACGAAACTTGTCTTCTAATATGTATTTCTTTACAACGTACAGATTAGTTAATAATTAAGAGTTAGTTTATTTACATGAATACAAAATCATAACAGTGAAAATTAACTGAACCAGGTATAAACCACGTACAGTGATACTCCAGTTAATAAAACGTAATGCACCAAGGCTTGTGAAATTATAAATAATATCACAATCGAAAAAAAAAATATGTCCAGTTATAAAAGTGGAACATAAAGCAAAATATACCTTGTTTTATTTAAGTAAAACAAACTGCTGGAAATTCCCTGAAATTACAACACACGCGATAGTTTATGTGTATATTTTATGTTCACCCTCTGCAAAATGGTTTAATTTAGCATATACGACAGCCCGTAAAAAATATTATGCTACATACGCGACGGTGCGACATTTATAATCATATAAGCGACAGAGAGACGACCAGAACGATGACAAAATTACATTTTACTTCGACGATCATAATAGCAAAACGTTAATTAATTTCATTTAATTATAAAAGGAAACGGGCGAAATTTTTATTATGATGAGGATGAAAATGTTCAATATATTATTACAAATAAGTACAAATGAAACAACGCTGACAAATAACTGGGAGCCAGATTGTTTAACAGAGAAACATGAAAGTTATTCTTTCAGGTTGATATTTAGAAGACTGTTTGTATCTAATAGTGTTGAAGGCAACACTATAGCTGATTAAGACTATGATAACAGGAAGTAAATCTAAGAAAATATTTAATAGAATTTACTGCAGGTATAAGTTAATATTTACACGACGGACAGAGGAAATCAAATACATTATCATTTGTGAACGGTGCTTAGACATAATGGCACGAACAAAATTAAATAGAGCCTACTTAATACATTCTGAGAATTCAAAAAAATAATAAATTTGGTTCTTTCATTGTCAAATAGTCTAGCTGGAATCACAATAGCCCCGTGAAATACCAAGTTATCAATATTCATTAAAAAAAAAAAAAAAACGGAAAACCTACAAGTAAACCACAAAAATCTTCTTTTCCAGAAATTTATTGCTTTATAACCAAATGGTGTGAATTATTGTTATTATCGTTTAATGAATCAACTTTCCACAAATCTACTCAATTTGCCAAATCTCTAAAACTTTTAACATAATGTGTAGAAAAACGACTTGAATGAAATGCAAATATCGTTTAACTTTGAAGTCGGACGCTTCTCAGAAAAAAATTACCAATAAAAAAATCTAAAACTTGCCGGTGATTTATTGAAGGACTACCTATGTGTATGCCAATAAACATAGCTATATATAAGGCGAAATCCTAAAGTATTACACTTTTTAGACATATTGCATCTTTTTGTTATTTTAATACCTTCAAATGCACATCCAAGTTAATGATAAACCGAGAGTAACAAGGCGAGGATTGAAATTACCAGCTACGATTAGAAACGATCCATTGAAGGCTTTGGTATTCATCGGTCGGTATTACCGATTTGCAGTTTTTCAAAAGTAATTGGTTGGTTTTTCTACATAAATAAAAAATGTTACAAAATTCAACACAAGGAGCACTGAAACCGCTTTAGAAGAATTTCTGGGTGCGGTCTTCTCAGGAATAGATCAAAAATAGTGCCACTCGGATTGTCCGTTGATATTTGACTGCGTTGATCATCAGCTATTTATGAATAAGGTAAAACTGGTTGGTGTTAGGGAGGAGTCGAGTTAGTTTGATTTAAGTCATTTTTGGGCGACAGAGTTCAGACGGGTTCGAGTAAATGAGAAGAAGCTGTAGGTGTTTCTCAAGGATCAATAATTGGGCCAACGCTGTTCCTAATTTATATTAAGGATTTCGCCAGTTACATCAAAGGAGCTAAGGTAATATGTTAATCGTAAATTATGCAGATGATGCTAATACTTGGATAAGAGGTAAGACCAAATCCGAAACGTTGACGTTGAACAAAGCTTTTCGTACCTACTATAAAATCAAACACTATCTAGCGGTTACTAAATTATATAACAATAAAGAAAAATCATCAACGGTTATGTTTGTAGATAGAAATAAGAGAAGCTGTAACTTAAATAATACAAACCTGTCCGCACATACAAATAGCGTTTCCGTGTTGGGGCTAGTGGAGGGTGCGGGCTTATGTTGGGGTGATCACATTGACCAGCTCGCAAAGCAATTGTCACAAACCATCTGCGGTATTCGGACACTGAACCGATATTGCAATGTGCGCGTTTTAATAACGGTGCATTCTGAGGTGTGGCATTATCCAATGGGGACAATCGAGGATTCTTGTGCTATAGAAACGGACAATAAGAAGTACCTTGGGAATACCGCCGCGAGAATCGGCTAGACGCGCGTTTAGGGACTATGTGCTCTTTACGTGCCGATAAAATATGCATATGTGAAATGTTGTGTGTTGCATATCCGGAGAAAGAAAACTTGGCAGTCCTTAATCATGCATACAGAACGCGAAATAGTCAGCTTATACTACTACCTGAACAACACACTACATTGTTACGTCAAAAAGCATTGCGATATAATATATGTAAGCTATTCAACAACCAACTGTGAAAATTTTAAATTATCGAGTCGCATGCAATATTTACGAGACGTAAGGCAATTTTTAATGCAGGAGGTAATATACAGCATCAAGGAATACTTTGAGCTCTGTCACTGGTAACCAAGTATTTTTGTACCAATAGTAATACGTTGCAATAAAATAAATAAATGAAAGAAAAACTAAGTGTCTGTATTAATAGCCTGGTCCTGGATAAGATTGAAGGTAGTAGCATGTCAGTGTTATCATAAATAACGAAAATCCTTTTCGCGTTTAAGTACTTATGTTATAAGTCCGGATTAAATTGAATTTTAAATTTATACTTGTATATTTTTTTATAACAAGAACAGTGTAATTTAAATGTCTAAATCGACTCGGGGCTTGTGAAGCCAAACGGGCTAAACGGGTAGTAAAAAAGCAGCCAGGTTATCTGAGCTGGATCGGGTTAAAATCAAATAGAAAAGTAAAAACGTACAATGTAATTCTAAGCTATAGGTAGTATACTAACATTTTTGAAATAAATCTTTTAATAAGTTTTGAGAACATTGCAATATCTATTAATGCAAAGACGCTTTAAATTATAGTTGAGTGTAGGCTTTCACGACCGTAATCCATTGTAGAAATGTATTTCGGGTGATGTCGTGTAGTTGATATTTAACTTGACGTTTCGCTGACTATCCTGTCAGCTTCTTCAGAAGATTTCTAAAGACTGCTGTTGTTGTCTTTTGCTGCTCGTTATATATCCTATTTTTCAGCGGAACGGAACGGTTATGGATCAGCAAAGCAGAACGGTTATGGATCAGCAAAGCGGAACAAAAATAGGATATATAACGAGCAGCAAAAGACAACAACAGCAGTCTTTAGAAATCTTCTGAAGAAGCTGACAGGATAGTCAGCGAAACGTCAAGTTAAATATCAACTACACGACATCACCCGAAAGACATTTCTACAACGCTTTAAATTAGTACAACAACCATCTAAGAAAGTGCATAAAAATGGAAACAAGTATGCATATTACATTTTCGCGGAGTCATTTGAAAAATTCCTAATTTTAACTGATGCAAATAAAATAATTGATTATAACCTCTAAATAATGAATCAATAATAATAGCTAGGACTGTGGCGTAGTATGGTAAACAACACAAAAGTATTGGGACACTCCGCACCACACAAGTTTAATAAATTAATTAATCCGGGACGGCCGTTTCGAGGATGCGTGGGACCCACATTCTCATCCTCATTCGGTTACCGGTTAAGAATGAAGATCACACGTATCCTCGAAACGGCCGCCCAGATTAACTAATTTATTAAACTTGTTTGGTGCGGAGTGTGTCGATACTTTAGTGTCGTTTACAATCTCTAAACAATATAAGACAGATATAGGAACATTTAATATACATCGATGGTTGCATTTTTGCCCATACAAATATGCAGTGCATCCTGTTAAAAAAAATTATTAATCAGAGGGAATAAACTTCATTATCATTCTAAGTACTACTTAGATCGTGTATGTCCGCTAATCGGTGTCTATAGGTAGGTCTATAGGATAAATACGGTTGTTACTGCAAAGTTAATGACAAAGCTGAATATATCCAAGCAATCGCAAAAGGTTATTTAATCCGCTATCGAAAATTACATTTTCAATCAACTATTTGGCCGCTTAAACTGTTAGCTATTTATTTTACAAACTACATTTACGTGCTTTGTTTTATTTTGAAGACGTCCGCTTCATTTTGGTATTTTCTATTATTTGTTATAATTAAAATATTAAATAAATTATTAAAGCACAACGGCACATTATGTTAATCGCAATAATTATGCCGCTTGAGAAAACATAGGTAGAGTTTTTGCTTTCAAATGAGATTGTATGCGAAGAAATTTTCACCCTAACCATTTCCGTGTATGTGCAAGAAATTGATTATCTGGTAGAGACGTTTGAAATTCCACTATCTTCCAGAGTTTGCCTCTATGTATAGTCAGGTAAAACAGATGCATTAATGGCAAACTCACATTACTTGGTGAGCAAATACTTGCGTAAATGTATCCAGAATACAAGGTGTAAAACCAGTTTAAAAGTCGTACATCGACACGCTTCGGTTTCGATTACTTATTACATTGAATCTAACGTGCTATTTGATGACATGAATCGTTTTTTTTTTCTTATTTCGTTGCTTTAGTTTAGAAAAATATTTAAGCGGCTACAATGCCATAGTGACAGAAATCATAAAAATCGAAGATTACAAAATTATATAATCTTTGTGCAAAGTGCGCAGATAAATAAATAAAACTAAACATACATATTGTTTAATATGTAACAAAAGTAGTAACATGAGGAATTTAGTGCGAGGGAAAGAATTTTATAATTCTACGGCAATAATTAACGACAAGGTAGCTAAATCAAATCAATAAAGACCTATTGTCTCATTACTTAAGCAATGGAACAAATCGCCGTTTGTCAAATAGCGACAATCAAATATTATCAAAATAAAATTAAAAGAGTTGAGTACCCTGGCTATACTTGTAAGCTTTCTTGATACTCACCGAACATAATCAGAAGGCAGCTAAAAAGAAACTAGGTAATATTACGTGTACGTTTAAGGCTTCGTTAAACTAGAAGAAGCTAATAAATTTAAGGAAGGCTTAAACTTGATTACGAATCAAGTTTCTTCTTTTCTTCCTATTTCGACTACCACTTTTAAGCATTCCATTTAACTTATGTTTGTTAACCCCAAACGCCAAGACTTTCCATGGTCAACAATTCTATGCTGTGCCTACAGCTTTAATTTGATAAATATTTGCTAGTTTTTATTTATTTGATTTTTTTTTTCAGTGTAGTGATGGTTCAACGGAGTGTATAAGCTTATTAAAGCTAGTCAGAACCTAGAAGGCTTTGGTGTGTAAATTGTGTGTGTAAAGCGTTTCATGGCTTTGTAACTATCATCCTCTCGCCGTGAAGGGTGAAGCGCAGTTAATTGTTGCTCAACTGCGAATGGTGACTCGTGAGTTTACCGAACCCACCAAGAAAATTTAATTCGACAAACGATAATGAAGATCTTTGTAGTACTTATAACTGCATTCGTTATTACCTGGCAGTTATTGAGAATAGCTTGGAATCAATTTGAACTTGATAGTCTTGAAACTTATTAAAGTTATTGACTTTCGAACGTTGGTCAGCACAAGCAATAATTTTGACGAATTATTTCTTCACTCATATTTGCTACTAAAACAGAGTAACACCGAATGAACCGAAAGGATATCTATGGACTTATATTCGTTGTTTTGCCTCTCTTGAGTATGTGTGTAATAAATGTTTTTATACATCAGACGCCTTCCTATACGCCCATGATCTGGACACCGACTTTACGAGCTTTACTAATAAATAAAGAAGCAGTTTGATTTTATCAAAATGAAACGTAGCTTGTCAGTAACAGTTTAAATAAATGCTTATAATAGTATAGCTCTAAAACATAGTGATTCTATTGGCTCATTTTTGCCAATAAACTGAATATCTAGCGATACAGACTAAATAAATACTAGGAAATATCTATAATGTGAGAAAACAGAGGTAATTACGAAACAATAACAACCATAAGCACGAAACATTGAGCACATACTATATACGCACGAAAGACAAAATATTGATATACAATAATGATGATATTGCATACCGTAGAATTTTGCGCAATGTTTCAAAGCTTTTCTTTCGTTGCTGGCCTATAAAGTTATTGTTAAAAATATAAGCCTACCGCTTTATTTATTTGGTTTACAATAATTTATACCAGTTTAAATTCCACGTCTGGAATGTGGGTGTTTGCTACACAGCGCTTTAACTCTACGCTGAATGAACGTTTTTATTTAGAAGGTTTGTTAATTTAAAGAGCAGTGTAGAGTAGACATGTTTGCCGATAAAAATTAACAAAAATAAATAAAGCGTCGGCTATATTTATAATTTTAGACCTGTGGCTGGTTATCACTGAAAAAATTAATTCATAATCGCCGAATTTTAAATATTTCTATTAATTGTTACTGTTGTTTATTTCAGTAGATATAAAAATCTGTTGCGAAATGAGAGATATTTTCAGTATTTATTCACAAAGTGAATTGGTACCTAAGGTGCCGAACTTAAAATTAGTGCTATTTTTCGGAATGATTTTATTAACGATGACGTATAAAAAATGTACTAAGATATTTAACTGAGTATACTGGCAACCCTGTTTATTTAATTACGACAATGAATAGACAGCGACAATAATTATTGGATTTTCATACGTATGCGTTGTTTCAGCTGCGTTTAGTTGAAGCTAACCAGTTACCGATATAAACTTTCGATTGATTCCAAACGCGTTCTGTAGGGCGCCGCTGCGTAACATTCGGTGGGTTTTAATTTTTTGTACATATTATATGCTAAACTCATGAAGTTTACCACTGTTAATATACCATAATGACAGCTTACTCCATCAGGCCAGCAGATATGTCGCCCAGGAGCATAATTATCATTATTAAATGGTTTTAGGCGACTTTTATGTATTCACAAGCATATACTTTGAGCATTTAATACACAATTAGTCTCGACAAAATAGGGTTCTCAAGTACTTCTTTATGAATTGGCAATCCAAATATGCACTTTTTTTTCATTTTTTTTTTACCTAATTTAAATTTAATATCGCGCGGGGCACAACAAAATAGTACTTTTATTGGATGTCAGTTTATTGTTTTCAAAACAGAAACAGGATTCATCACTTAATGTAATCTCTTTCTTGCCGCCAAATTTCAAGTAACTTAAAGTCCATATTCTCAAACAATAAATTTGCCTAATATATTTTATCTTCTGTCGGTGAATTGTGAAAATCTGAAATTTCCTTGGAATTTCCGACGGAATTAAATACTTGTCCCGGTAAGGGATAGAACCTGATACTTCCTGCTTGCCGGACAAGTATAGTAACCACTACACCACGGAGATCTTGATGTCAGGAAGTTTTTAAATATTATTTATCTGCAAATATATTAACATTTCAACAGCCAATTTCTCAAGTATTTAATTACGTCCGAAATTCCAAGGAAATTTCAATTTGCCGTTCACGTTGTTCCAGTGTGGATTTTGGAACATACATATTACAGAAACGCTTTATATTGTTTTGCCTCATACATTACTGTGGGACATTTCTTTTTGACAAGTTTTTACAATTTCATTTCCGATCATTTAGCTTCCTTTTTGTTTTTCCAGTACCTGGACTTCTTTATAATTTAATTTAATACTAAATGTTTAGTGCTTTACATTTTTCCATGACCTATACACCGTTTACTGATTCTATAACATTTCACATAGTTTACCGTTTTATTTACTATTATTTCTGGTTGTTTTTGTTTTTCTAGCTGTTAACTTTGCCACTTGTATTAAAGAAAAAAGAAGAGGACAGCGCGTAAAAGCCTCATTTCTTTAAATGCAATTTACAATGTAGATTTCGAGCAGATGAAGCATCCACCATATTCATCCTACCTAGCACCTAGTGATTTTTATTAATTCCCAAAACTAAAAGAAAGTCTTCGGGCAAACAAATTCAACAGCAACCATGACGTGACAGCAGTTCAAGAATTTGTCTCTAATCAAAGCCGTAAGTTTTAGGAAAAGGGTGCAAACACGTTACACAACAGTGCCTTCAAGTGTACGGTGGTTATGTTGAAAAATAATGTTATTTAGTATGGATAATGTGCTAAACACAATAAATACTGTACAGTATTCATAGTAGTATCTACGGTATAGTATTTCTTTGTAGAATTGAGTTTAGCTTCAATTACCATTAAAAAATAGAAAATTTTAATTAATTAAACATACCTAATTTTGATATTTCTGTTGAGCAGCAAGTTTTGCAATTAATGGCCTCACGCATAATAATGGTTTAGTTATATTTGGTTTTTTCTTTTTGATCTTGCAAAAAGTAGGAATTCTAAACCGTTTCTTTAGAAATATTGGTTTTCGAAAACAATTTTTTTCAAAGTCAGGTTTTGCACAAAATTTAATAAATCCGTATATATATTGAAGTATGTCCATCTTCAGATAAATACATTTCTTCTAATCTGTACTACTGCTTACTAAAACTGTAATATGAATGTACAATGAAATCTTTAATGGATTTGTTACAATCTGACATTTTAGACAGGTCCTGAACCGTTCAAAAAATACAAATTTGTAGTGGTTGCACGTATATCCAACTATTGGATCGTTGCTTGTAACGAACGCAGAATCAAATGCCAATTATGCCAAATTAAAAGCAACCTCTAAATCAGGAAATCAACATTGTTCTAAACTGAAATAAAATTTTTGCTACGCCCAGTTCAAATATCATGCATTTCGTATTGTGTCACATAAACTAAAACTATATAAAAAACGCAGGCGTTGATGGCACGTGTGCGTATACGAGGGATAACGCGCTAGGCACCTGCTAGATATTAAATGTGTTAACTATAAGGATATCTCTGGAAAGGCTTCCCGTAACTCTGTTTGTACTTACGGTATCACTTTATAGTTATAAAATAATGAATATCGATTGCACATGCTCAAGTTTGGTAAACATTCCAATACTTCGGCGAGACGAATTAGAACCGCTCAGAAAAGGATTTTAATTATCGCAAAATCCACACGCGATAAATTGTTCATGATGAAGTTTTCTCGTGGAACTCTCTTTTACAACCATTACTAACACCACATTTTTGTCGAGAATAATTATATATGTATCTGAACTGCTAAGCCAGACTTTACCAACGTGATGTGGGGTAAAACTAAAAAAAGCTCGCTTCCTTAAAAAATTAAGCGGAATTTTCAAAATTGATAGAAGGAATTGTTTAATAAGGTTATGTTCAACCGTTTGTTCGAATATTTCAAGTGCAGCGAGGCCGAACGATTGATTTCGTGCAGTAAATTTAAATGTAGGTTGTCAAATGTTAAACTTACATTTACACCAGGTTAACCTCTACTTGCAACTTTTTAAAATGTGAATTGATGGATTTCTGGATTGTTTCACTTAACGCAATACACCTTACCAAATAAATTTACCAACTTAAACTGCATTAAATTAAAAAAGAATATATGGGACTTATAACCTGTTTGTTTCACATAACACGTCACATGTAATAAAATCCAGACAAGTAAGGCGATACAAAGTAATTTTCAACGGCGAATTAGTACCGACTTGCTGCGGATGTCTTACATTAAGTAATAAATGTAACGAATAGATTCGTTATGAAATTGCTTGCTGAAACGTGATGCCAGATTTTTTTATATTTTCAAATAACCCTCAAATCGTTGCGAATATATTTTTATCTATGTATAAAAATGCTAGAATGTATATTGTTTATGTTAAAGATTTAATAGAGGAAATGTCAGTTGCAATTACCGTTTGAAAAGAACCCATACGAAGGTGAAGTAGAAAGACAAATTATAGTGTTAAGGATTTTCAAAAAACCCATTGATCCAAGTTAAAGATGTGTTAGAAGGTGTTATAGAATAAATGTGTGTGGACGATTTATAGTAAACAACGTTTTTAGTGCCTTCGACCGAAGACTTTAAAGTTCGTAGATTCTGAAACACCTCAATTGTTAATTCTTGGTAGATTGTAATACAAAAATTTGAAATACCTACAGGGGCCATCTTTCATATATTTTTGGCAATCGCAAGTATATTTAGAAGATAAATTTCATCTTATTCAGTTGAAGAATCTGGAAAATTTAACAAAAGAATTTGTTTCTAACCAAATCGTTGGCAAATATTGCGGGAAATTCATCCTCAGGTTATGAATCGAATCGAGTCGGTCTTGTGAAAATCGGTAAGCTTCCTCCTGGACTGACGAATATGAGACAAAAACGGATTTATACCGTTTTTGTCTCATATTCATCTCATATTTTGACTGATTTTGATGACACAGTACAGTTAGAGAAAAAGACATACGAAATATTTATTTACCGTTAACCTTAAAAATATTTTTTTTTCAAAACTTTTCCTTTGTCATTTTTTTCTTGACCTATTAGTAAATTTTTTGATTTTTTTCAAAACTAGCTATATGATTCGTGTTAATATTTCAGTATATTGACATGCCAAAGGTCCACGTAATCTGTTGCCAAGCTAACTTTCCCAGACCGTGCCATATTTTGTTAAAGAAAAACAGATGCAACACACTGAAAACAGGCGTGAACTACTCTCTTAATGAAAACTGTGGAACTGATTGTGGATGTTAAACTAACGTTTGTGTCCTTTCATTTGATAATGGGCCGTCCTGATGTTTTCACAAACTATCAGTTTTCAAAAAAAATAAATGAAAACCACGAACAATAAATCCTGTGATGCTCTAGCTACCCAGTCCATTTTTATTATGTCTCTTCATCGACTAGATAGTAGTTGATTTTCATATGGATATATGAATATATTGCTTATAGAATCATATTACATAAGTGTTCAAAATTGTTGGCATCAATTAACCCTTTCGCTGGTCTAGACGAATGAATTCGTTTTATCTCAAATTGCTCTCCACTTAACTTGGTTTTATAAATAATAACTAATCTAAAATTACCGACGAGGAATATTTTTGTATTCTATGAAATAACTAGTGCCCTGCTCTGAGCGAATAAATCCGCACACGCTAGAATAGTAGCGCATATTCTGTTACCGTGGCTGAAAATATCTACGCAGTGAAAGGGTGAAAAATAAATAATCACGTGACTTTATTTGTAACCAACGATAAATGAATACAAGAAAACTGAAGACATTTTTGCTGTAAAAAATGTTTTGTTGTTGATTTAATAGAAACTGAACACCAAATTTATTTTGATAATTCAATGCGAACTCTAACGCATATAAACATTCGTTGCCCTACGTTAATTTCTCTCTTTTATATTTTCGAATTTTCTTCTTTTTCGTTTGAAGTCGCGTACATTCGCTGTGTATTTATTATTTTTTTAAAATTTAGACATTTTAATGGCTTTGATGGACAAAGGAGTATATTCCAAAAGACGTCAAAGTAAAACAACGCTTATCCTTTAAGTTAAATATTTGCGTTTCTTTGATGTTTCCACTGAAAATTTTTTAACGAAACTAATAATAGCTCTTCACAATTTCCCATAAGTTGCTATTATAATTGATTAAAATATTGAAATGAACGCTTTGAAAAATAAAATAAAAATTAGAGTAACTTTAAAAATTGCAATAAATTTCATGGTTTAATATCTTTAAAAGTGATAAATGAACTAATATAAGATTTTGATGATTGTTAAAAATACCTATGGGTACGAATAAGGGTAATTAAAGTAGTATAACGGAACAAACGATTACTGCTTGAACGATGTGTAATATTTATTCGATGATTTATCGAATGCAATGAATGTGGTTAAGGTGTTGCAATGTTAATGTTCATCTTAAATCTAGACACAATAAAACAAGTATTGGACAATAACAGAACAGAAAAACTAATAGAAGTTAATTATTATGACCTGATAAATATGAAACCTTTAAGGGCTATCTAATTAACAGTGTGAATAACCATTGCACTTGATTAACTAACATGCTAACAGATACTTTTTGGTCCGGTATTATTAACACACATAAAACTAGTTGAACCAAAAAATATGATGCTAGGATAGCTTAGCTTCCTCATGGTATTGATAGAATAATTCACGGCAAACGCAATAAAAGGAGAGAGAAAAAAATACACCAACACACGGACATGTTTCTGCCTACCCGGCGTCATCAGCGTGGTTTCGAGAGTATTTTTCATATCTCTACCTTCTATCGCTTTTGCCTCACAGTTAATACCACAATACCGCAGAAGGTAGAGATATGAAAAATACTCTCGAAACCACGCTGATGACGCCGGGTAGGCAGAAACATGTCCGTGTGTTAGTGTATTTTTTTCTCTCTCCTTTTATTGCGTTTGCCGTGAATTATTCCATCAATACCATGAGGAACCTAAGCTATCTTAGCATCATATTTTTTGGTTATTGTTTCTAGGCATTTTCTGATGTGTTCTGTTAAAACTAGTTTAATTTAAGAAATGCGTTTAACGTCCTTGAGGTGTACTACTAGCACTTTTAAACGAGATTTAAGCCTAAACGGGGTTTTAGAGTTAAAGGAGGAAAATTGGCCACTGAAAACAGCATTTATTTAATGCTTTGACATATGGCAATACATTGACAACTTTTCCTGATGTTTACAATATTTTTAGCATTTATGGTGGTGTGGTACAAAAGTGGATTTTACTTCATTTAGTTTTACCTTTTTACTAAACATATGAGAGAAGAACTGTAAAGAACTAAAAATATTTAAAAACTTTTGGAGTTCCTTTCTATCGGTAGTCCACAACTAATATATCTTTTTGACAGGAGCTCTACTGTGTGTAAACGAAGATATTACCAATTTTTCAAGCAATAACCTGAAAACAAGAAATTTTGACCTTTCAAATATCACATGAAGATGATGTTTTCGCGGGTAAAAGATGTTTTGTTCTTCTCTCGGGTTTCATCCTGCGTTCGGTGGTGGTTCTCAGAAGAACCGGATACGTCGTTCAGTCAAAACCACGACGAGTCGGTTAATAACATATTTCTACTAAATATTCTCTTGATGTGTTTTACATCACAAAAGTTCTTTTCTGAAAGCATTTAATTATAACACTCATAGTCAACAAAACAAGAGAATATGCAAAAGTCGAAATATATTTGCAATGACAAAAAATCTCTGGTTTTGAGAGGTTAATCCTTCTTTGCTTTCTCACTTATCTGGACTGATTATACCATTCCATTTTAATTCTTCGAGAAAATCCTATAAGCAAGACAAACTGGCAAATAACGTCGTTTAGTTTCTATTTAAAGAAAAAAAAAGCGCAAACACTATTATTTATCTTAACCTACTTGAAGTTTTTTAAATTGATTAATATTCATTACAAGTTACAGGTACTTTTGCGATAAATTACGCTTCTCCCACCACTTTATAGTAGACGCAATCACAACGTATTATTAACGAAACCCCCTTAATAATAGAAAATTATTTTGATAATAATAATAAACATTTTAATAACAAATTGCACCATCTTGCGGCAACTTCAAAATCTCGAAAATATTTTTAAACATGTTTTCCTGACCGCATCTACCAGTAATTTATATTCTTCTGTTACTGTCATATAGCCGCTCGCGACTCTTAATGGATCATCCGGTACAAATCTTTAAAACATATGCGTTTCTATATTGTTAGCATTATGCTACATTCTTTAAGAAACAATTGAAAAGTAATTTTCGTATCGATAATTTAAAGGAATCTGCCTGTTTCTAAGATAAATTATACCAGGCAAAAATAGTTTCCAACGTAAGAACTACTGAAGATTTACGTAATTAATTAATTTCAAACACAACACTTGCATATATTTTTCACCATTATTTTTCAATTATTTTTAATCAGTCCTCTGCTACACACCTTAGTGAAAAAAGTATACGATTATAAAAAAAAATAATGTAATTAGTGAACCTGTTATCTTGCTCAAATATCTATCATTTATCTCGCTACTATTATAATCGACTAGTAAGATAATTTATCAGTGCTTGAGTTTAATTTCAAGGACAGGTATTAAATTACGTGATTTCAAAATGTTTAGTTAAGCTATAACAATTTTCTAATCCATTTTTTTTAGTACGAGCGCAATAAAAATGCAATAAATAAAGTAACATGTACATTCTGTCGAGCAGTGATATTATGAACATGCAAATATACTTAAATGGAAAACATTGTGTTTATTCGTGATTAACTTGGGAAAATCATATTACAGAGGAAAATACTTCCATACTTATACTTAATAATTTATAGTTGTATTGTTCATTCTAAGATAATATTAATTGTACGTTCCCTTATATACTGTAAGTACTGAATAGCACTGCAATTATTACGTTCCGCAAATAACTGTGTAGTGGCTGTGAAACTACCGGTATCTATATGACGTCATAATTATCCACCATTTTTGTACTGTAAATGCCTTCCTATCGAGGATGTATGGCTTCAGTATTCTTGTAGTTTCAGGTTATGTACGGTTTATTAGAACTAAAAATACTAACCTTCAACTTCAATTCGTGATTTTAGAATTGAAGATCCGAATAAAGATACGCCGGATTTTTTAAAAAATGTTGATTTCTTGTTGTTTTTCACTAAATCGCAATCGAATTATTATCCACAAATTATTGCTATCACCATCTGAACCTTTTGAAATTTCAATAAGAGCTTTCTGTTGTTGAGCACACCCATTTTTTTATTATTACCTCGACCAGGAATTATTGCTGTGGTATATAATTGGATAAAGCTTCATCCCAACAATCCAGCACAGTACGAATTAAGCAATTAAGTATTATATAATAATAAAAAATAACTAAGATTAAGAAAACTGGTAATAAATACAAGTATAATTTTCAATTGAAGTGCAGCGAATGAAAATGTGCAATGTTAATTTTAGAAAGTTGCTCGCATCAAGACTAAGATTGGACAGTTTTCATTCGCTACATCTCAGTTGGAAATGGTTCTTGTGTGTATTAATTTTCTCAATCTTAGTTACAATTTTGCGCCCTGGTGAAGCATTCGATTTCGATGCGAAGTATAAGCAATAAAATTGAGAATTAATTAATTCGATTTATTTTGCCGGATTCCCCAATCTTTATTATCAT
Organism: Marronus borbonicus; assembly: GCA_902655005.2. NCBI lineage: Eukaryota > Metazoa > Arthropoda > Insecta > Coleoptera > Scarabaeidae > Marronus > Marronus borbonicus. The sequence goes on from LR737395.1 coordinate 4,210,656, forward strand.
TACACAAAAAATAACGACTGCATAAACTAATAACCTTTTTCTTCCTGTCTGCATTATTTACAACGTATAGATTGTGTACTCTAATTTTGTAAAACATTCCGTTATTCTACTATTACCCAATTTCGGAACAGTTTCGATCTACTAGAATATGTTATGTTCAGTACTCTTAGTATATATCGGAACACACTATAGGTATTATTATAACTAGTAAGTATGTACTGATGAAAGTAGGGAAAAAATATTTTAGGTAATTTGCATTTTGTTAAATTACTTATCGCTATACGTTCTGTGCTTTTCTTAATTAGTAAAGATGATTCCTTTTCTGTGTCAATTTTTAATTGAAATGAGCTTTTTCTTCATCCGGTGCCTTCCTAATAAACCTAGAAATTAAGATACGGGAAGCTTTCCCTGGTCATAACAGCAATTTAAAATTCTCATCGTAATTTTCAAAAAAATCGAAACGATTAATACTTAAAACTAGTAATTAAAGAAAGTATATTAACCAGCGTTGTTTGACTTGGTTGTCTCCTGAGAAGTCGTGCCTGAAATGAACTCGGCGTGTCGATAGTATGTTGTCTTGTGAGCGCAGGATGCGATTGATTAACGGACCCTTGCCTGAACCACGGTAAAGAAATTTTCCTTTTAGATTTTTGTGTTTTTGGGACCACCCCACTTGAACTACCAGGGTTCGACATGGTTCGATGGTCGGCACTGAACAATTTTATGTTTGTTTACGAAAATGCACTGCACGACTGCGACACTACGTCACGTAACTCGCGCGCTGTTTGCACGAAATGCACTTCTGGTTATAGTAGATGTAATGGATTTGTTTGTAATCACGCTTCAAACGCGAATAGCAACACTAATTTGTTTCTTTATTATACCTAGATATATTATTTAAGCTATTAGAATATTACCCGTAATACGTTATGTTGTAATTTAACGATGATAATTGGCGATAATGCGATTAGTATATATACGTAGTTTAAAAGCACTGCTAATTTTTCTTTTTCTAACTTAGTATTTCTCTACAGAACGGGTGACGGATATTCATTAGTAATTGTGCGTACTCTGTCGGATGTGGTTTTACTCTAATCTAATAAAAAGTTGATGCAATGATCACAATTCGAGCGAAGAAAGACAATTGCGAAGCTAACGTACTCGACGGAGAAAATAAACGAATATATACTACAATGTATATGTATAATACGTGTCAATTCTATGTATACTTTTAATAGAGTTGCGTAATTTAGATAAAGCACCTGATCAGATCAATTCCATTTTTTACGCCAAGGTTGACAAGGATAAAGTGACCATAAGAACATCATCATCCTGCTCTTTTGAAGCTCCGTAAGATCGAAGAAGAGCTAAGATATATGGAATTCTATTCATGTAATCTTATGGGAATGTAACACTACTGCTGATATATGGCGCAATTTAATTGTAAGCATTTTTTTTTAGTTTGTAACTGGATAGCACACACGTTCGAAACTTGAGCAGAATAAACACTACTAGTAAAACCTATCGTAAAGAAGAAAGCGTATTTCAAAGCGATTTTCTAGAAAGAAGCGGGAGTAATATGAAATAACAAGCGTGATAAATATATTTCCCTTTATACCGATAAAATTGTTTATTGCCAGCATTTAGGTAAGCGATGCCGATATTTTTTTTCTAAATTAACGTTTTTACTTCAGACGTTTTGTTATAACGAAATTGACGAAACGTAATAGAAGTTAAGTTAAGTTCATGATTGGAGCTCGAGGTGTTGAGCAAAATTGTCGGCGCTCAGGCACGATCCCGGCTACGAACTGACGATCGGTCTCTGTTCAGCTCCGGCAGACCTGGGAAAGAAAAGCGCCTGTCCGGAATAGTGCGGTACACTGATGCCGCAAAGTAACGGCATGTCACTTACACACGCTCGCAAATAAGGGCTATCGTTTGCAGGTACGTACTCCTGCGACCTACTCCGATTACGTAAAAACCGGCTATTATATTTTCGTGTACGTCCGAGCCCTTATTCTACAGCAGCGGGGAGAATCCAGAATATCGCGAATACCGGATTATAAGTTTAATGATTACATAAAAATCAATCACAGTCATAAAGATGCGAATACATAATTCCAGTTACGAACAAGAAGCAATTTGAATTTTAAGCGATTACATGGGTGGTCTACAGGAAAAAAACATAATTTTTTTTCCTCAAAAAAAAAAAACTCTTGCTTGACTGACAAAAATGCATAATGCCGAGTTAACTTAGGCGATCCATATTTTAATTTTTTGTACATACCCTAGTTAATTTGAAAATTAATTGAACCAGTAGAACACAATTATAGATTACATGCATTTCTGTGTATTTTAAACAATTTCTACGTCTTCATTTAGATGTAGAAATCTGACAGAATAGAACTTGACTTAAATTTGAAAGTACTTCAAGTGTACTTCTCCTTTACAGATATTTTCTTTTTCTAATCTAACAACATTTTAATTCCCTTTTTATACCAAAATTTATAGCGAGAAATGTAAACATGAATTTTGACAAATTCATTGCAAATTTTTACATACATATATATATTTAAGTATGTTGGGGCTTAATATATAAAATTAAGGGCACCATCAAAATACCGCATATTGCAAATAGTTTTAGCGATTTTTATAAAATGAATCATATACAGAGTGTCCCATAACATTTTTGCCACAGTTTAAGTATATGTTGTCCATGCAAGTTCAAATCAACAATGCCTCATGAATACATGCCCAACATTGTAATAAAGCTACGGTAATTTGAAATCTGAGTAAATATCAGGTAAAGTATAATTGGAAACCAGTTAAAAAGAAGTTGCATTAATTGTTCATATGCTCCAGCCAATTTCTGTATACACATTTCTTAGAACTGAATAGGTAGCACTGCTAACAATCTCAGAATTAGGATGAATATTTTCTGCGGCATCCTTAATCCTAGCAACAAGGTATTTTCTGTTTTCAGCATTTTCTGCACAACCAAGACGTTTCAACCTTCCCAAAGAAAATAATCGAGGAGATTTAGGTCTGGTGATCTTGTTCGCCAGGCAACCTCTCCCAATCTAGCGGTTTTGTATAATTTTGATTAAGAAAAGCTGTTCACGCTCTATCCATATGCGTCATCTTACATTAAGAGAAACGTTATCCAGTAATGTTAAAAGATCATTTTCCAATGAAACCAATGAAACAGTGATCCATAATACCGCACCAAATATTCAGCGAAGATCTAGCTTGAAAAACGAGATCTCCTAGTTTCCCGTGGACTTCCAAATGCCCAGCAATATGAATTCCTGGTGGTACTGATGCCGTTTCTGATGAAAGTGGCTTCATCACTAAATAATATTTTCCGACAAAGCCTTCGATCTCTCGATATCCACCGACTAAATGCAAGTCATGCTACATGATCCGCCGCTCTTAAAACCTATACAGGTAAGATAGGGCACGGGTACAAACCGAAATTGTTTGTCTGTTGGATATTCTTCGGGCAATACAGGGTTGAGCGTCAACTATCTTAAGTAGGGCTTCTTTCTGACCAAGTATTTGTTGCACGGGATGTTCAGAAGTAAACTTGTCCGTTTCTCGTAAACACCGATAGAACTAAAACCTTTTGTACAAGGCACTTTAGGAATGAGAAATCGCCGACGATATTCATCAATTACTGCTCGTCCGTTTCCATTACAAAATCCATATTTTAGGATGTTCTTCTTTCCCTAAAATTTCGAATATTACCGGCTCCTTTCGATAGAGTTTTAGGCATATATTCATTAGACATTTTAGACTTGAACATGTTCTTAAGCTGTGGCAATTACATGTCATGGGTCACACGGTGTATGTCAAATGTTATACAAAAAAATTGAAAATCACTGAAATGTTTTCCTTTTCAATTTCATTCTATAAATTTACACCACAAAAAATATTTTTCTTGGCCGATTTAAAACTTCTACCTTAAGCCGTTAATGTATTTTTTTTTTACTTCAATTCAAATCACATTGCAGATCAAACGCTGTTAAAGATAAATGAAGGAACCTGCGATATATACTACTACAAAAATCCAAATTTGGTCAGACATGTGGGTGGCTTGTAGAGATAATCTTCTTGTTATATCAACACTTTGAATTCCTAAATAGCATTACTCCATTTGTGATATAAAATCCTGGCTTTAATCCACAAATAGCTCCATGCTCTACTTGAGATACGTTATCTTATAGATTGCTTTTATAAATAACAAAAGGCATACGATTGCAAGCAGACTTAAAAATTTTACAATTTTTTATACGGAAAATGAGATGCAATTAAGGAACTGAAAGTGGTTACGTTGAATAGGTTTCAACTGTTTGTAAAATTTGCAAATGGGCAATATTGATAAAAGATAATTAACTAATAGATATGTATTAATATTTGGGGTGTACTAATCTCCAAAACTTTTTTTCTAATAATTACTGTAACATGGACTTTCGTATTTCAATTGAAAAATAACTCTATGACGCACTACGACTGTAGACGCTATTGTACGATATTTTCAATCCTAGAGTATGAAACATGAACAAAACAGAATTATTCATCTTTGTAAGGTATCCATTACAATTTTACGCTGTTTTTATTTAAAAATATGGCAAGGAATCTCGTATGAGAATTTTGGGAAATCCGATATCCTTAGGTCCTTGAAACAATGTAGATAATAAACTGTTAATGTTACATCTGAACTATATTTAAACACGCATGTATCTATTATGTTTTAATCACGTACGACTTTATACTGAGGTACATAGTTGTTTATGTATGGATGTCCAAGAAGCAAGCAAGCAAATGCGATTACGATATATTTTCAAGTATAGAGGTAAATTTAGTGAATTTTTTATTAGCATCTGTGTGCTAAATAAATTGAAAAGCTAGTAGGGGCGACGAAAGCTAGCGCACAAAAACACAGACTACGAAGTAAGAATAGGTTCGAAATTTACGTCTTGAAAAGGACACAACGGTAGCTAAATTTTCGTCAATGGTATTTAGAAATATAGTGTAGTTGTACTGATTTCAGTTGAAAGGTGACCTAGTCAGATGAAGTCTACATATCATGAAATTTCTATTAGACACTAGGCTCTGATCGCTTGAAAATCAATATGTTAATATCACGTGTCTCACGCTCATATTAGAAAAAAAAAGAAAAAAACAAAAACGATGTTTAAAGGGAACCCCACCGATGAATATTTAAATCATATTCAAAATCCCAGAACGTAGAGAGACTTACTACTGAGAGTGAAACCCAATTTACACCGCACAGATTAGTAGAACCTGGTTCGCAAGCCAAAATCTTAAGGTTCTAGAGTGGCCCAGTGTATCACCCGATTTAAATATTATTGAAAATGTGCGGGGATAGCTTACGAGACGATTATATAGTAATGGCTAGCAGTATCATAACTCTGTACAAGTAAGTAACGCAACAAAGGCTGCTTGGAACGTTATATCCCAGAATACTTACAGACTTTGTTTGATTCGAGTAAGTAAGGTTATCTGCAAGGGTGGAAGTCATACTCATTATTGATGTTGTTAAGTTAAATCGTTACTTTCTCAGTTTTTAATTTTTCAATACAATAAAACTGTTTCCATATACATAACCTGAGTTTTCCTTACTTCTTTTCTTGTGAGATCGCGACGGTTACGTCAGTTATTTTAATAGAAGTGCGATTAATGTTAAAAATTGTTTCTAATTCTTTAGTTTTGTGATAGTTTCAAGCAATATAACAATAAAAATACTATACTTTTCTTTGTATCCAAAATAATTGTGTAAATTGTCTTTTTCTTGCGAGGCTAGTCAGTTGACGCAGAGTGGTTATAACATGGAAATGGCAACACCAAGAAGGGGAGCAAACTTTATGACCAAACATAGCAGAAACATATACTAATAACTGGTTATAATTTTGATTTTGATTTACGATGGATGAAGTGTTCATGGAATATCTGACACTTCATGCAGCCATTTCTGACATTAATATCAAGTGTATTTCTTGTGTTTTGATTTCATTTTCAGCGTTTTGTCCTGCCTTACTTTTGCTTCGATGGTTTTTTCATCCAGGAAAGTCCATCATCATGCGCTGTTATCAGTCATGGACAAGGTACCAGGAAAGTCGCAAAAGAGGAATCGAAGACCGAATAAGAACTAATGAGCTTCAGGACCGCCACTTTCGTCTAACGGCACTAAGAGACTGATTTTCTAGCGCCAGGTCAATTGCTAATTTATGATTAGGTAACGAAGGTTGTCCTGTGACCCTTCGAATCAGGGCTTGCAATCCTGTCGACCACATTTTTGGTTACCATTTACGGCTCGACACCGACAGCAACAATTGTAGCGGTGTAGGTTACAAATACACTACAACGTGAAGTGGAATAAGTGACGAATCGCGACCTTGTATAAAGAGGCATGATGCCCGCATGAGAATCAGACGAAGACGTGGGAAACGCCGCAATTTTCAGTTTTCTGTTGTAAGGCAAGGGCAGTTGATGTTCATCCTAGACACCATAAACGCCTAGCATTATGTTGATGAGGTGGTGGAATCTCATATTCCTTTCCAACAGGATAATACCCGAGAACTTCTCTAAATAGGTTCGAAAAGGTCTATGTCAATATCTTGCTATGGCCGCCCAGATTTCCTGACCTCCCCCCAATCGAACATACATGGGATATTATGGAAAGAAAACTCAGTGAACCCTCCGCAAACTCTGGAAGGTATCCAGCATGACTTCTAGGTTGCTTGAGGCACCTTAGATAGAAAGAGTGTGAGGAAGCATGAAACTAATAGGGAGAAGCCCAACACATTACCAATAAAAATAAAAAGCAAATTGCGTTAATCTTTTGTTCTTTTTCTTTGAAATCATTATCAACTTTGCTAGTTTGAATAGTTATATGTTTCTGCCAAGTTTTGTCAAAAGATTCGTACCCCTTCTTGATTCAAAAATGTTAAAAGACAGTTGCAAGTATGGTGTCAATTTTGCGCGAACACCATTGCAAGAATAATTTTTTATATTCTTTTTCCATGGTTTTTAAATATAATTGACAACTAAGTCGGATTTAACAAATTTCACATTTCTTCACTTCACCCCGTAATTCATAAGCAAGAAAGCTATCAAAATTCAATTTAAACGGTCTTAGATATCTCAAAAAGTTAATTTAGTAATGCCCAAACCACAAACCAAAATCTAAGCTAACAGAGCTATAAGTGTAATGAAAATACATCACGTTGTACACAGTATTTAGCTGATTCTTTAATTTGACGATTTTGTTATGTATTAGAGCGAATCTCCAGCCCCATAATTAAATGTATTCCGACATTTTTGAGCAGTTTTTAATAACATTATTTCATTTCATACAAACACCTCGTAATGTTTTATTAGTAATTTATAAAAACTTGAAGGCGATCACAAGTTCCTAACTCTTCCTTCCCTACGCAGATTTCATTTTTAAAATTGTACTTAATCATCTCTACATGATTAGCACTCTTAACAAGTTATACACAGAAACACGATAAAATATTAGAAAAGTCATCTAAATGCAACAAAATGAAACTATGAAAAAATTTACCAAAGATTTCTAACATTAAGTGGTGACTGAGATTCCAAACTTAAACATTTCTATTTGTTCTTTATCGTTAATAAAATTGATGCACCATCTACTTTAAATTCAATAAATTAACGAAGAGTAAATTTTACTGGAATCCTATAGTCTCCATAAATGCGATTTATGTGATGCATGTTTTACTGGTAATAGGTGATATATGCAGTAACCGTGTAAGTGATAAGGTTTTTAAAACTAAAGTTGCGAATTTTACTACTAGCTCTAAGATAAATCAAGATTACCTAAAAATATAACATTTAAATAACCACTAAGTTTTTTTTGCGTGTAAAATATGGCATCCGGCGAAACTACTTAAAATAACTTCAAATAATAATATTTAAGTTAGCGACTTTGACTCAAAGCAACTTTAACTAAATAATATTAATAAATAATTTAATGTTAAATAAAATACTGCCTGTGACTCCATTATATTTTTAATTTTTATCTTTATTCGGTGTAATTCTACAGAAAAATACACGACTTCAAATCCTCCTTCTACAAAAGAAACTTTGATGATGAATATATTTACTTTTAAATTTTCTAAAATTTTTATACCTTTTTGATTAATTCTATAATAACAAGGATATTTTGGAAGTACCAAAAAGGAAACCAGGTGATACCCAGAGATAAGTTGAACGCGTACCATTAAAAATTAATTTTTGGGAGATTATGTTTATAATACTTTTTGAACAATGTCGGCAAAAAGATTACAATCTAAAATAATAAATTAATTAATATAGCTAGATTCCTATTAATTCATATTTCTTAGTAAGCCATCAAAATTTTAACAATGTCACTAATTTTGAGTTTTTTGGTTAGTCATAAATTGAAGTTATAAAGTAATAAAAGAACGTCGGCAAACCGAAAATTTTGATTTTGATGAAACTCTAAAAATGGAAAGAGTAGGTTGATACTAAGAACAACACAATTTTTTTAGCGACTAAATCGCCCAATTTCGGGCTACAGTCCCATAAAAGAATGCACGATTTAAAAAATTGTTGTAAATATCTGGGAAACTATAGCGAATGTATTTGTTAGAACATAATATGAAGTACATAGTTTCAAATTATTTCCGGAAAAAATATATAGGGGGAACCGGATACCCTGTATCCTATTTTTGTTATAATATCTTTTTTTTTAGCGAAAATAAAGTTATTTTTACGTAAACAACGTTGCTGTAATACTAGCCATATGGCGGTTTTCTCAGATTTTATTGCCATGAGAAAATTGTAGTATTTGTTTAGATTGTGGAAAGTAATTTTGACGTAATACAGCGTTAACCGTACTCAATCTATCGAATAATTTATGTAGGTGTCCATAGATAATGAAAGTCAGAAAACTTCCTAGTTCCTATGAATTCAAGACCTACAGGTTTTTTTGAACCATTTACTTACTTTTGTACAGAAAGTTATCCTTTGTCTTTTATCAATAGTACATTAGTAATGCCAGGTGGATGAATTAATCCAGCTATCTACATCAACTTGACAAGGAAAAGTTCCCAGGTATCAAATTTAGATTTTGATAAAATTTTGTAGAATTGTAGAGCATACAAAAGATGCACGTGAGGAATTTTCTATTTCTCAATATAATTGCAGAACTAATAATGATATAAGGATTTAACGCAAAAATTAGGATAATTCCCTTACTGAGCAATTCAGAGAAGTTTTCAAAGAAAAAATATTCTGAGACAAATGCTGAACAATATAAAATTATATCAACTTTCATTAATATCTCTTAATCCTATCCAACTTGGTTCTTGATATAATTTGGAATTTTTGATAAATGCTGTTTCTTTAACGGCCAATATTTTAAGCGCCTTACACGGTAGAGTGGTATTTCTTGGAGTTTCATACAATATATCGAAAAGTTTCTTCAATCAAGTAGAGTCAGCCATCGAAATCGTTGCCATGTTTGATTTATATTATTAGCATTTTTTAAACTGAACATCCTGTATATCTTTGACCATCTGATTGATGAGAAATTCTTATAGATTTGTTCCATTCTCTCATCTTCATCTCATAAACATTCCGCTATACCTAAAGTGTATCGTTCTTTAGTATGAAGCTATGCAGATAAGCATAAAATGCATGTACATATAGTGCAGCGATGAAATACCATCAACATTTGTCCACTTATTTTCGTTACTTTCATACGTGCTGGTTAACTTACTAGAGGAACATAATGGTTACTTCGAGTAGAAGATGTAATTGTACCAAAAAAGCGAAATAAAATTTTACAGTAATTCATCACAGCACTCTTTGCATACCTTCCAATTTAATTTGCCAAAGAGACGCATTTTAGATATATAGAAAAATTTATTAAAAAGATTCTAAAAGAGTTGGTCTACAAGAATTTCCGAAAATATACAGAGTGTTCCACTAAAAAAATTGAAATAGCATGAATTAAACATGGTAACAACATCGATGGTCTTCTTCCTGTAGAATCGGGTTGATAAAAGAAAATCATGGATTTCTTGTCGAAAACTCCGAAAAATACCCAATCGAACTTGTAAAGCGTCGTTAAAGAAACACTTCGCAAAAATCTCAAATTAGGTATGTGTATTATCCCAAACCTAGGATAGATAGGTAGAGGGAATATTGAACATAGTTGACATAGATTGAAGAAAGACATCCAAAAACGTTATAATATACAGGATGTTTCTATTAAAAAATTGAACTAGTATCACGCGCTGCGGAAGTTGAACGCTCTGTTTACTTGAGTATATTTTATATTATGCAGCTTTTGCCTTCGAATATCTTTTATTTGTTAGCTTTCTCTCTGAATTACCGAGGAACGGAATTAATATCTTCTGTCCATGCACTAGGTGGATATGCTGTATATATAGAACTTGCTCAAAGCTAGCGTGGATGAATTTGTATTGAAATTCCTTAATATATATTTTAAATACGGTGAATTGTTTTTAGACGTAAACGACTCTTATTAATAAAACAAATCAAAATGGAAAAACATAACTATATTTAATTTAATTTTTCCTGAAATTATTCGCTCCAGTTATATATTCCACGATGACATCCTGCAAATGTTTATGTAAGACATGCTTTAAACCGTTACCAAAGAAATTATTATGTAGGATGCATCCCGAAGTCGGGAACAGATATAGATCAAGGATATGCGTGTGCAATTGACGTTCTGGACCAATCTAGGTGGGCTAGGGCAGGTCATGACCCGATGACATTAAGCTCTTCGCGGTAGCATCCGCCCGTCTGTATGATGTAATAAACCTGCCGCTGATAACTCAACATGCCTCCGCATAAAGTACATGATTATCCAATTAACTCGTAACACAGGCCCAATCTTGACAAATTAGCGTCATCGAAATTATGATTGATGCATAGTCAATCGATAAGCAAGTAAAAGCGATCAGATCCAGAACTTTATTACAACAATCATTAACACTCTACTTGACGCCTGGTTACGAGAGCGGCTTAAGCGGAAGAAATTAGTGTCCCGAAAGTTTATTCTGCGTACCATTAGTAAATAATCATAAAGGAGGAATGTTGCGTAGAGTCGTGGTATGTTCTTGTAAATTATATTACAAGAACAAACAGAAAAATATCATATTGAGATTAGAGTTGCAATTATACAGCGCACAGAGCCAAATTTTTCAGCTGTATTCATTATAATTCACCTGAAAAAAGCAAGAAACCTTTTTTTATTGAATATTATTATTCAAATAATATATTCGGTTAATAGGTTGTTTTCATA
>LR737395.1:4232005-4256026 GCA_902655005.2 Marronus borbonicus
TTCAGATGTCTGAAATTGTTGAATATAAGAGACTATCGTGTTGGCAAACTACGATTCATCTTACCATTAATTTATTCTTATAAATATATTTAACTTTTCCGGCAGAGTCTTTTACTTCTTTGGCAAAGAGTAGATACAATTCAAATAAAAATATATGGCGGTCTCTGCCTTTCCTAATTATTTGCTTCGGATCCCATACACTAAAAGCATCTTGTAAAATAACTTCTCCGAGTTTATCTACTGATACATCACAGCCTTCTACTAAAGACAAATGCATCGCATCATTTGCCTTCTTTGGTACATTTAACATTACTTCTAATCCGTCCTGTAAAAAATGAGAAGTACTTGTAAGTATATACTTTTCAAATTAACAATTGTAGTAAGTGTTATTTCAAAGGAAACAACAGTAATTTGATTTGATACCCAAATATCTTCCTTAACAACAAAGTCCATTAGTTTTACATTAATCTTGTATAAGCAGTTCAATTATTTTACTAAAATTTCAGGTAGCCTGAACAAAAAACCTAAGAATAAAACTTTTTCGTATAAACAAATAAATTTGCATGCATTATTATATATTCTAGGTGGCGGCTGAAATATCTCCACAGTGAAAGCATTAAAAGTTAAAAGTAATGTATTCAATGAAATATATTCGAGTAATAGTCAAAAATTCTGAAAGCGGTGCTAAAATCCAACATGAACAAGTAAAAACCTAAATACAATAACTATGTTAATTTGTATTACCAAACTTTATTGTTGTAGTCAGTGAATTGACACCTGGATTTTGCTGTTGCTCGTGTCACATTGAGATCGAAGTTTAGGTATTATCGATATAGCTGAATTTATATTAATTTGATTCCTAAGTAGCTATCACTTTAAGAGCGTTGAGTGGAGTGGGAGTGTTGCAAAACCACTTTATTCTTAGAGCAATACATTTTACTTATTTAGATATGCGTTGGGCCGGACTCTTTAATAATGAGACGGGCGGCCTGCACGGCCCGTCAAGCCTGCTCGGCATGGTCGGTATGGTCTAACACCTGAGTAATGAGCGAATATGCCCTCTACCGTTCCGAATATATCAAATTAAGATAGGTGCGACCACAGGACCGATTCTCAAAAATGGTTTCGTATTTTATGGAAAGTTTTTTGAACTATCCAAGAATTTTGAAATAAATATCGTTCTCGAAACTTATTTATCACTTTTCATTTTGTTTTTTTAATTCTGATCCAAACTTTGCAATATCGATTAAATCAAATAACATTCCTATTTTTTCAATATCCACCAAAAATGCACTTCGCTTCCATGGACACGTTACATCGAAATTTTTAGTATTTACATTATGTCGAAATGTGTACCATGCTTACTATAGTAATTTAATTAACGCATGTAAGTAGCATTATGTTCATCTACGTACATCATTTTCAAAAGAAGAAATATAATTGAACTTTCTGTTAGTGACTTTTATTTCTCGCAAAAATCGTTTACTGGACAAGAAAGATTAATCTGGAGGAAACTGGGGGGAATACATCACCAACACTGCTTCGCCTCCCAATAAAACAACTAAATATAAATCTTTGAATAAACATACGTATTTGTGATTCTAAGAACGATCTATTCAAGTTTATTATCTCTTTAAGTGTGTCTTCTCTAAAAACAAATATAATAATTTATGTCTTTCTATTACATGTATTCTTGTACATACATACATGTATTACATGTAGTCTTAAATTGGTACGCCACACGTAACATCGTATGGTTCAATAAGTAATATTCAGTATTGTATTATTTTTCATTGTTTCTATCTTGCTGCGATATAGACAACCGATGAAACTGACGGACCAAGAGATGGGCCAGGTTGGCAAGTGTGTGGCCGTCCTGACAAATATAGCGGGCCGGCTCGGACCGTGCCAATAAAACGAGTGGAGCCGGGCCGGCATAATTCTCAAAATTACAAAGATGTCTCGGTTTATGGAATTAATTGGTTCCAAAAGCAGCAACCCAAAATTTCGTAATTGGAATCAATTTTCTTGTAGGAAATAAAGAAAACAGAAATAATCTGCATCCATAATTTAAAAAAACATCAAAAATCAATTTTATGCATTTTAAGTACATAACATTTAACATACAGAAAATAATCTTACATAGAGAAATCAATAAAAACTCAATCATGATAGCACGACTGTCGGATAGTATGGCAAACAACACCAAAGTATCGACACATTCCGCACCACGCAAGTTTAATTGATTAATTCGGGACAGATGCTTCGAGGATACGTCAATCGAATGATGTGAGAAAACTGAGACATGCGAAAAATACGGAAAAATAGGCGAAAAAGTGATTAACCATTGCAGCACTACAGTGTGTACAGTGTACATTTACACTAACAAATACCAACCGTCGTCATCTCAGTTCTGTTTGATTTATATGTGACTGTGGAAGAAAGTAAGAAAATTAAAGTGCCATCTGCGTGTTCTTATATATGGCACTTTGTTGCAATTATATAATCATCATACGTAAAGTTCAGTTTATTTTTTAGATATGATACTGGATACTATGGACGATAAAGTTATCGTTATCATTTAGCAATGAAGGATACGGAAACGTTTTCATTGAGGGTTGGTAAAATTATATCAATTATAACTCTCAAGAATTCGGTATGCATGGAATATCTTAAAATCTCCCCGTAACCGCGACACAAAGATTTTCTATTGTTTTACATTTCAGTCTTTACTGCGGTATGGAATCATTCATTAGGGATCATGTTTGGAAACAGAAAGTGTAAATACTCTTTGAGATTCCGAACATGATCCCGAAAGTGTTACGAAAGGAAGCATTGTGAATTATATTTAATCTAACTTATCGTCAATTGTGCAAAAATATTTGCAACACACATAACATTTTGACACATTTCGACATTTACATATACGAATGTCTATTTTTGTTTATGGTTACAATAAATTTAATTTAAACAATATGCACAGCTATTGTACACATTAGGACAGCTATTTACTTCCACCTAAACATCGAACTTCAACATTTGGAATATATTGGCTGTAAACTACCGTTAGCCTAAGCTAGAGTGAAAATTCTTAAACACCTATGAATTGTATGCACATCAGATACTTACTTTGATTTCACCCTGTCCTTCCTGACAACATGATTGTAAGTCTTTGAGCAATAATTGGTATTTTGTAATTCGCTGTACCGGTTTAATTAAATAGGCGGCTATAGGATGTTCGACCTTATGCTTCTTCTGTAATTCTTCGAAGTAGCTGCCACCGTGTTGCACTAACAAACTGTTAGACTCCGGTTTGTTTTTACAGTAGTGTACATACATATCGAACTTGGTCGCCCAGGTGACGAAGCAATGGCCAACATCTTCAGGCATTGTTTCGTACTTTTCCAGTTCTTTGAGAAATATTGAATTATGAAATTGATAGATTTCTTCAATATTTCCAAAAATAATATCCTCTTTGCTAAGTATTGCTTGCGGAATGCAATTGCTCGCTCTCATTTCGTGTAAAAAACATTTTATGCAGGTCTCCAGGTCTTTGACGTATGTTCGTTCAGTTTGTAGTAGTTCGGCCATTATGAATCTAGAAAAATAAGCAAATATAATGAGGTCTTAATTTTTAATTATATTACAGGTTTGTTAACTGCAAATAAAAATAATCATAAACAAAATAAGTATTCAAATATCTGACTACATCATTCTTTACAAGAATAATTTCGGGTATCTTTTATTATGGAAACTGGGCTCTATGTCCAATGAGGCCTACACACATACGTGGTACATATGGAAATACGATATTTGAATTATATTGGATTTATTAAAATTTTAATAACCATAAACTAGACATACGAGAGTTTCTACAGTTTGTGGTCCATTTTAAAACTTTTCTGCTGAAAGATTAGTTTAACGTATTCTGTTGTTTAAAAGGTCATTCCTAAGAAGTCCCTTTCGAATTTGTGAGTTACCACTCACTCTGAGAAATAAGGTATTATTAACCGAGTTAAGAAGTACAATTCTTTCCTCTCGCCTTTTTATATCTGCTTTTTAGCTGCGATTCAAATCACCTTGTGCATTTTTTAAATATTTTTTTTATAAATTTCAACAGTGAAATACACTTTTCAAAATGAGATAAATTTTGCTGCATATTTTTGGAGTTATTTATTACACATTCATTTAAAATAGAAGCATTCCTGTAGGACCTATACTTTATATTAAAATGGAAATTTTTTTTCGATGCATTCGGAAAGTTTATTTCCACTCAAAAATACAGAAGTCCATTTAAATTTTCAAGACATAGGTTGACTGCTTTCAGAAATAATGTTATAAAACTGCTTCTTATCTACTAACCAAGGTAGGTCAAAATTTATTTAAAAAAGCAACTAAAAATTAAGTAAACAAATATAATTCCTTATTTAGATTTATCAAACATTATCAATTTATCAAACCTAGTTTGCAAGCACTCAACTATTAATCAAGCTAATGAACAATAGTCACAGCCTGCGTTTGTCTTCGTTTATAAATTATCAATATGGATATCGTAGCCTACTTTGGACATCACTTAAGTTGAAAACTGCAATACTAAAATGCACTAAAAAGGTAAAAGTGAAATGAAATTATTTTAAAAACCAACATAACCAAAATTTGGTAAATTGGTAGAGCATGTTATGATATTCGTCTTTTAATTGTAGTTAGATTTTTTTAAAAACATTATTTACTATTTTGTGCTCTTCAGTAATGAGTTTAGTTACTTTTTAGTTGTTTTTTTTTTTTATATAAATTGTGATCTACGTTATACAATAATAAATGGTAAATAATTCCCTCATACCTTTTTTATTAATAAACATACTTTATTCAAATTTTTTGCTAAACCCGTTTTAGATCTTTTGGAGTTCTACGGTGCAGTTATATTTAAAAAAATTCACAACAAAATTTTGCTATTTTCGATCTCAGAAAATATTTACAGTATGCCTTGAAAATTTCCAAAGCACGAAATTTTGTGTAGAAGTAAATTTTTTGATCCACTATGCATTAAACAAAACGGTTTAATGTAAAGTACAAATCCCGCTTCCATTTCAAAAGTCATACTGTATATGATTAAACTGGGACGAATAAAATATAAAGAACGTTAAAAAGTATAATATTCTATGGTCGTCTTCCGTCGAGGTATATCCATTCATATTATTAAATTTTCTTGCAATTTCCTTAAGCCTCCAAGGATAAGCAAGAAATCATTTTTGTGATAGTGTAATACAGCAATATGATTTTTGCCATAAATTTTCTTTAATTTTAATTCATACTCGGTCATTTGTTCCTACAATTTAATACAATAAGGGAATTAAGAAGAAATACAAACAGAATTAAAGTATGCATAATAGTTCGAAATTTCAGGCTCCAAATACACGAAAAGCAGAATTGCAAACTAAAGTTATGAAATTTACAGTTAGATGTTTTTGAGGTAAAGATGGAATAAAGTACAAATTATTCACTGGTATAATCTGGGAATTACCTTGTATCGTGTTCGCTGTATATCGCTTGAAACCACATTTTAAAAGAATACCGCCAAAAGTAGAGAAAACGCACAACACTTAGAACACGACATACTTCTATTTTCGCAAACGACGGACAGCGTAAATTAATACCGACGAGAATGCTAAAATAATTGTTTAGCGGAGTAAACAATTTAAAGCTTTCTCTACTTGCAACCAGTGACGAGAGAATCGCATATTTGTTTTAAATTCAACAATGCCATCGACCATTTATGTAAGATATTACATTGTATGATAATTGTTTCTTTATACGATAATCACTATCAAAATCAGAACATCCTGTATGTGTTCTAAATGTTAAGTAACACTTTCCTAACGTATGTAAGTGAAAAAGAGGATTAGATAAAACGCGATGCATCTACATATGTGTATTTAGTTTGAGAGAATAGTTACAAAATAATACAGATACAACGAGAGAATATCATAATCAATTTGGCGATTTCTATACAATGAACATTAATTATCATCTATTTGGTATGAATTTACTCTTTCTTTCCTTCGACATCAATTTCTACATGGATTGTGGTATCTAAGAAACTATTTGAAAAGTATATATGTAATCAAAATCTGTAGAATATCGAAATTACATTACATACATGAAAGCAATTTTGTTACATTCGTTTCGTATGATTTATTACTACAACAGATAGGTTTTTAAATCCCATTACAAAAAAGAGTTTTCAAATCATGTGAATTTCCGGATGAGCTTATAGAAAATTTCAGAACGTATTTAATCTTTAACAAATGAAATAAATTAAAAAACGACCTTGATGACGCTTTGCCATTTCCAAAGTCAAAATAAGAAATAAACATATTAAATATATATGAATGAACTGAATATATAAAGTTGCCACGGCAACATATAATTTTTTTTCGAGTTTTTTCTATTACGGGTAAAATTCTTCATTTTTTTTATGCTTTCATCTCTTTCATAACTTATTTTTATTTCTGTTGAAATAACTTCATGTAGTTGAAGCTAAAGAGTGATAAAACCGACAAATAAATCGCTACTTATACAAAAATATAAATTATATTAACATCGTTGAGCTCAAAACATTTTTCATTTTTATGGTTAGCTTGATCAACACCAAAAATTACTTGAATTCAGTTGAGTAAATGAACTGGCAGGTAGAATATGATAAATGATGGCTCTTCGACGTGATTTCAATTGCCAACTAAATTCGTAGTCGTTTAAAAATACAACTCAAATCTAGCGCAAATGTACGTCATTGTTAAAACAGATTTGTTGAATTTTGTACGTAGAGGGTACACGGAGAATCGAAATCACAAACTTTTCGTTTTTCTTAATTATATCAGTTCGCTCCGAAAATTGTTTGATTATTTGATAGCAACTTTACCAAGTTTACTTTTAACCTACCTTAATAAATAAGATATCATCAGCGTCTTGCAAATTTGAAAGAACTTATACATACAGGGTGCGCCAATTTCCAACATAATGCATTATTTCGTATAATTTCTTCTACCGCTGTTCTAATATGTTCAGCCCGTACTTCTGCTCTACTTAAAAACTAAAGCTTAAAACTCTAATTAATAATAAACTTAATTCATTTTTTTGGGAAAGAAAGTTCAGTAATATTCTAAATATCGTTGTTATTTGTTAATACGAATAGTATGCTTGTTCTCGTTATAGCAATTTTAGCACATTTAAACTTTGAAGCATCCTACATATACGTATTTGTGTTAGATTTTATTAGATATACAACTATTATCAGAAATATACGCATCTCTTCAAATACGACGATCCTCCCGCAGCAATTCATGGGTATTTTGACGTGCTAATCGCGATGCGCTCAAATGGTTGAATGCTTTAATGTACGAGGGTGGTTTAAGAAGTTCTTAGAAAATCTTGGAGGTGGCGCTCGTAGCGTCGAAAATGGCTTCTGGTAAGAATCATTAGTCGCTACATGTCAAAGTCTCAGTTATATCCATCAGACGGTTTCATTTTTATTGTCGATTTAAGTAAAGAAATTTTGTTTATGTAGAAAAATGGAAAAAAGTGAGTTTCGAGCAGTGATTAAACACATATTTAAAAGGTTTAACGCCAAAAGAGATCAAACCTGAGTTGGATGAAATTCACGGTACATTTGCTCGTGTGTTAACAGCTATTTACAATTAGGTAAATGAATTTAAGCGTGGCCGTACATCCACAAAAGATGAACATCGTTCTAGACGTCCCGTGGAAGTGACTACTTCCGAAATGATTGACGAAATCCACGATATGGCTTTGAATGATCGACGAACCAATGCGCGAAATAGTTGAGTTGGCATATCGCAAGGTAGTGTTTTCAATTTTGCACAAAAAATTGGGTGTGAAAACAATCTAGGCAAGATGAGTGCCACGTTTGCTCTCCGTGGAGAACAAACGCAATCGTGGGGTTGACTCTGAGGGTGTTTTGACGCTTTCCCCTGCAATCCTGACAAGTTTCTCTGTCCCTACATCACTATGGACGAAACATGAATATACTACTACATTCCGAAGACAAAGAAACAGTCAAAACAGTGGGTTTTTGAAGGCGAACGTGCTCCGAAGAAGGCGAAGACGGTGAAAGCGGCCGGCAAGGTGATAGCCTCGGCTTTTTGGGATGCACGCGGAATTATCTACGCCGAAAAAGGACAAACCATAACTGGAAAGTATTATGCGCCGTTATCGGATCGGTTGAACGAAGAAATCGAGAAAAAACGTCCTCTTTTTAAAAAGAAAATGATACTCTTCCATCTTGCGGGCGTACACCTGCGCAATTTCGATGGCCAAATTTATGGAATTAAAATTCGAATTAGTACAACATCCACCGTATTCACCGGATTTGGCCCCCAGTGACTTCTTTTTATTTCCAAATTTGAAAAAATGGCTCGGCGGACAACGGTTCACGACGCCTAAACATATGGCTATTTTGAGGACCCTTCGGAATTCTACTTTTTGGAGGGTTTAAAAAAGCCGGAGACACGTTTAGAAAAGTGTACAAAGTTAAATGGCGATTATGTTGAAAAATAAATAAAAATCTACAGAAAACACTTTGTTTTTCTTTTTCGAATGAGTTATTGTACGACCCTCGTATATATCATATTTCCTCTTGTTATTTTTAGCCGAATAAAACAGCTATCTGGTAACTATATAAATGCACTTCAGTGTTGTGAGCGTAATCAAGGAAATTGTATTTTCAGGTCGTTAAATATAAGTACTTCCGCGAAAACTTTTCACATCACAAAAACAAATACAACATTACATTACAAAACGATATGAATTGATTTGACCGTTTCTGTAAAATACTATGAGCGGGGGTTCAAAAAGGAATTTCGATTTTGTAAACGAAAAGGGGTAATCGTAGTAGAGTCCCAGATACACAAGCTCGCTATCATGTACAGTAAGTTTAAGTTCTACATGTAGTCAATTTAATATTAAGTGTTAAAATAAATATATCGACAGAGCTAGTAATTTTATAATAACAAAAAATCTCGCTCAAACAACCATATGAGGAAGCTTGTGAATTTGGACAAGATTGGTGTGTGAAGTAAAGTACGATTGAATGTATGTTGTGTTCAAATATTAACGAGACAACATGCACCTGCTGTAACATATGTAAATTTGAGCGCAAAACTAATTTAGCAGAAAATAATGGAATTCTGAAAATAGGGTACATATTTTCAGAATTCCATTATTTTCTGCTTTGTGCTATGCTTTCAAGCATTGAATAATAAATGAATCAGATTGAAAAACATCTAAATTTTCACATACTTTAACACTTTCTGACGGCTTTCGTATAATCGATATATGTACATTTTTTATCTCGATATTCTCTAAGTTCTTAGAATTATATATATTTTCAAAAGGTAATTTGAATTTGACTTATGTAATACTTACTCTTTTCGCCTGGCAGATCTTCGTTTCTCTTCATTCAATTCCTTCAATTCTTTAGCCGCTGCTACTTTGGATTCTAAAGTAGGGTCCGAGTTTCTGTCAATTGATAGTTCCTTCTTTTCACTCTCTTCAGTTTGAATTCCTAGAGTTTCTTCAAGCTGTTGTCTATAATTTTCCATTCGAGAGCTGAAATCTTTATATCTATTGTCCACAGCAGCAACCCATTGTTTGATTGAATTCGCGTGAGCATGACCTTTTTCAACTAAGCTGTCAGCCAATTGTATTAAAAGCTTTACACGCTCTCTTGTTTCCTTAGCCGTTCCTTTAAATTCGTTATGTTCACGCAATAAACTCTCAGTTTCTTCAATATTATTTCCCAAATTTGTTGCATGGGTGGTGAGGTAACATTCCCCAGTGTCGTGAATCCACTCAATAGCTTGCTTCGCTGAACGCTCGAATAGTACAAACTGCTGACATTGGTCAAGCCTTTTCTTTCGCTGAGTCCAATGCTCGAGAACTTTATTTTCTTGACTTAAAAGTTTCTCTAAAATACCTTTTACACGGCTTTCTTGGTTGCCTGTTGTACTTGGATAATTATAAAATTGTAAACTTCTGGTCGTATATTTAAGAAATGTTTCTGCAGTACGGCGAGCGAGAGTACATGCTTTCAAAAATGCTTCCTTTTGCTCTTGGTGTTTATTGATCAATTGGGAGATAGCTGTGGCTTTATCAATGCCACTTTGCGTCCCTGTTGCGCACCAATCTTCATCTCTCCTATATTCCCTTTCTAAACTATCTAATACCGAACATACTTGCTCCGCGGTTTTGTAAAAATTCAAACTGGCTGTAACTAACTTATGGCGTTCTTCTGCGCATGTTACTAATTGTTGCCATCGCTTCGTCACCTCTTCTGAGATTTCTTTTATACTTTGAGGGTCATAATGATTAGCGTTTATTAGAGCGTCGGCTCGATACTTCACTTGTACAGCAGATGTGTGTGTTTTCTCGATGGCTACCTGGAACTGCTCATGCTCCTTCTTTAATTGCTCAGCATCCAATAGGCTATTTGGTATTGCAAAACTGGCCATCAACATAGATTCTCCGTTTCTAATCCAACTAATGACTTGATTTGCGTCATTCTGAAACTGACCGAGTTGTATGCATTGCTCCAACTTTACCCTTTTCATTTCGGCATATTCTTCCAATTCCATTTCGCGATCATGGAGAAATTCTAATAGAACTTGCACTCTGGTCTGAGCATTGTATTGAGCGTCCGCCATTACGCATATACCCGAGCTTTCAAAAACCTGAATTAACTCTTGACCTTGTTGTAGAACATGATAGGTGGTATTTTGCATTTGGGTAACGCTTTCATTATGCAATCGTAGGAATTGCTCAGCCTTTGCAATATCACGTGGTAACTCGAAGTGTTGAAGTTCCTCACACCACATTTCGAATTGGGATGATACCTACAAAAAAAAACATTATATCACATATTTGTGTATACTTTTGTAAATATGTATTAAATCGTCGCATTTGACTACCGCAGTAAAGTTGCTTCCTGTATTTATTATGTAATTCATGTACGTATTGCTAGCAAATTTAATCAGCAACTTTCGTAATTTTCAGCAAGAAACAAAATTAGCGTGAAAAGTGCTTTACCGTTAGCGAACTCATCGGCATATTGGCGCTTAATTTGTGTACTGATGTATTCCATCAAGCGAAAATGTGTAATGCTTTCAGGAGCAGGTGCATTGTTCGTAGATTACACTTTAATTAAAAATAAGATATACAAGGGAAGGTAGTTCCATAAAAAAGCGCTAAAACTGACTTTTTTTAAACGTTAAGCATCACTGTTTGTTTTACGCATTAAAATTTTATGAAGCAGAAAATGTACTAGAAGAGGTTCATAATTACGAATTATCTTAATGTATATTAATGACATTATGTAGGGTAGGGCAGAGCAATTCAATAGTGGAAAGCGATACTAAGTTAGTAATTTATTTGATGACACTGAAAATCTTGCGAGGATAACTAGAAGTTTTAATTAACAATAATTGAAAATTTATAACAACTTATGGGATTGAAAACAATGAAAAGTTGTAGTTCTTCGAACCTAGAAGAAAATTTTCTGCCGGAAAAAAATATATTGAAGTTTCCATCACCTATCACAGGGTGTCACACATGAACTTACTTACGTTAGCCATATATCAGAAACTCAATACATTCCACATTTTTAAACCCGTATACTTATTTTCTTCAACGAAGCGCACTTTTAGAAAATATCGGCACATCTTTTTAATTTCCGGTTTCACCGGAAGTATGGTAAACTTAATTTTCTTAAATAGATTGCCCTAATTTGCATCACAAAATTGAATTCAGCAATTAATTTAACGTAATAATGCTAGCAAAGGCTGATGGGCAGTATGGCAATCAACAAGAAAAACCGGCACACTCCGCATCAACCCAGTCGTTCGGGTTCACGCATCCTCGAAACAGCTGTCCAGCTTAATTAATTAAATTTGTATTTACTTGGTATGCAAAAGTGTTGATGAACGATTCTTACGAGTTGGTAAGCTATAAATATGGGCTATTAAAAACTATTTCCATTATTGTCCAAATTTTACACAGGATGTTGCATTTATGGGTAAAATATTAATATATACGTAATTTTAAATAGAACACTCTGTACATTTTTATTCTAGATGATTTCCTTACACTTAGCACAAATATTGGGGCAATTAGTGTTATTATTATTATTAAATTTCGTACAGGTTTGAAACGTCGCTGTACCCATTTAGCATTATATGTTTACATTTTTTAATGACGTTAGATTTCCAAATGAATCGCGCATTTAATAACATAGTTTTTTGCGCGTACAAGAAAATGTCTTTTTTGAGATTGACAAATCAGGATTATTCGAGTGTATTGACTATTTACGGACAAAATGTTAAGTAAAACATCTGCTCTGTTTCGAGAAAGATACCTAGACAGGTCGCAACTTCTTAAACAATGTCAATTCAGGTTCAGGAACAGGATGAATTCGGATTCAAGAATCTATATCTAGGTATCGAAAAAATTCAAAGTATTCATTTTAATATTATTCTCTTCCAACTTCATTGACTCGACGAATTACGCGTATAATTTTAATTTACATATGAGAAGGCTATATACACTGTGTCCACGGATTTAGTGCACAAGGGGAAAAACTTTTTTATTCTACATTTTATGAAAAAAAGTTATTCTTTATGAAAGTTTTCGCTTGCCTTAAAACCATTAGAAAACATTAAAATGCACGGATTGCCTTCTGTAAGCGTATAAATGTTGAAAACGTGTTTGCTTACTTTAAGAATTTAACCAAGTTCAAATTATTGTTGATAATCGTATTGCCTTGAAATTCTGTTGACATTTAATTATTTGTCTGTTTTAAATTTAAGTGACATTTGTAATCACGAAGATTAGAGAATTATGCTAACATTGCAACAACGAATGTATTTGATTAAGTGTTATTGGTGGAATTGGTGATATTTCATATCAAAGAGCGATCAACAAATTTAACGTTAAGTTCCACGGCATTAATATCGCTATTAATTCTTTGAAAAAGCTTGTTACGAAATTTGATGAAACTGGCTCTGTTGTTAGAAAGAAGAAAACAAAGAAACAATACAATGAAGATGATGCATTAACTGTTCTAGCTGTGGGATCTGTATTATAAGATCCAAAAATATTACTAGGTAAGAGAACGGCGGAGTTGTGTGTAAGCAAGAGCTTACTAAGGAAAACAAGATTCGCCCATTCAAACCCAAATTTTTTTCATACTCTGGAACCCCGGGACGATGCATTTAGAATAGAATTTAGTACTTGGGTTGGAGAAAATATGTTATGGAGAATCAATCTTTCCATCATAAAATTTTGTTTTCGGATGAAGCTACTTTTACCACCAATGGTTATGTGTCATCCCAAAATTGCAGATATTGGGTAGAAGAGAATCCAAATTTTCGTATTAATCGGAAAAACCAGCGTTATAAGAAAGTAAATGTGCGGTGTGTCAATAAAATTATTGGCCCCTTTTTTTTCGAAAACAACTTAAATCAACGTAATTATTTGGATATGCTACAAAATTTTGTTTTACCATCGCTGGAGGATATTAACAAAGATGCAGACTGCTTTCAGCAGGATGGATGCCCTGCGCATTCAACTAATTTAATTAGAAACTGGCTTGACGACCACTTTCCTGATAGATGGATTGGTCGTTTTGGACCCATTCATTGGCCAACTCGCTCGCCCGATTTAACGCCAAAGACTGTACGAAAATAGTAATTTTGATGCGAATTTTGGGAGTGAGATTGATATAAGAACATTTAGGAACGTTTACAGAGAATTTAGGTATAGGGTCGAAAAGTGTGTGGAAGTAGGTGGAGGTTACATTGTCTTTTACCACATTGGAATTTATATACATTAGAAAATATTTCATAAAGTCTTATGTTTACAATAAAAAATTTATTTTAGTTAACTAGAATATTATTAAATATTTTATATCTAAAAATATGTATAAAAAAACTAAAACATAAAATGGTTTAATAAGAAATGTATCAACGTTCATTGTTGCACCAAATTCGTGGACAGACTGTATATCCGAGCGTCTCCTTTGAAGATCTAATGGCTTCACTGTATACTTTGAGGTCGGGCTTCCATTTGCGATTTTGAGTCGCGTCACTGTACAGTCGCAAAAATAAAACTCATTGCTTCAAATAAAAACACGAATGAATCCCAATAAATAAAAAAATTGCAACTGTAACCTATTTTTGATCCGACACGATTGTCATTATGCACCGTGAATCACATAGACAGGTATGGATATGTAGCCTCTGGCAATAGTTTGAATGCGGTCCTGACTGATTGTGAGTCTTGTCTTGGTGTGTAAAACAGCAAATACGTATTGTCAAAATGTCTGACAACGAATCTATTGGAAGTGATGAACTAATATTAGTGGTGCAAACAACAAAAGTATAGGCACACTCCACACCACACAAGTTTAATTGATTAATCCGAAACAGCTGTTTCGAGGATACGTTGACCTTTATCTTCAACCGAAGACAGAACGATGTGAGAAAACAAACTTTAATTCAAAGATGCCTGTTCTATCCGTACCCTCCAGAAAAGACATTATTACCTGTCTTTGTCACCCACACACCCTAAAACTAAGACATGCGAAAATACGAAAAATAGACGAAAGATTCTCTAATCATTGCATAATAATAAATGCCTTACCCAAATAAATCAAACAGAACTGAGAATGACAACGATCCGTTTCCCGTACTAATCAAATTATTGTTGCTTTTTATGTAAATAGCTTCGTAAGCGACGAGGTTATGTTCTGAATCAGTTTCAGGTTGTCTAATTTAATATTATGCCCGGTTTCGTCTATGTGTTGTGTTACAATCAATGTCACAAAACAATAGGCTTTGTCACAATCACTGCCTGCAATTTTATATATTATCGACCTTTTCTTCATGTCCAGTTTATCTTTCGGATTGCTAAATACATTTTTAAGTATATTTCGTGAACTGAAACATATGTTCATATCTTGACCACTAAAAGCTTTATTAATACCTTTCGATATATTGTGAAGGGAGTGTTTCACAAATTTCTTCTTACTGCTAGTTTCTACCGAGGTTAAAGTCGTGGAATTTCTCACAATACGCTTATTTTTGACTTTCAGGTACTGATGATGATTTGCAGGTACTTATAAATAATATTTTTTCTAGAGGGTAGAGATAGAACAGGCATGTTAGAATTACAAGTTGTTTCTCATAGAATTCGGTTTTCGGTCGAAGATGAGGATCGATGCATCCTCGAAACAGCTGTCCTGGATTAATCAATTAAATTTGTGTGGAGCGGAGTGTGCCGATACTTTTGTGTTAAATGCTATACTACACCACAGTCGTTTCTATCATTATTAATATTAATAATGATTAATACTGATGTACTTATGATCATTTGGAAATACTGGAAAAACTTTGTAGGGTGCCTACATAAACCTTCAAATAATTGTAGAATTGTTCAAAAAAACTTCTCTATCGCTTCTTCAATTAATAACTTTCCTATTTTGGTATTTAAATTGAATATTGTTCTATTTCGACTTTAAAAAACTAAAATTTTCACAAATGAATCAAAATTATGATATTCCAACAACTTAAAATGACTTATAATAAAAAATTAAGATTTCAATCTTAATTTTAACATTTTTATTTACGGGACCATAATTTATGAAACGCTCACATATGGTACTCTACACTCTTCTGTGATTGGTGGCATATATATGTATTCATCAAGAAAATATATAGTTCGCTGTAGAATCGTAGACTCGAATTAGACATTTTTTCTAGAACTTTTCAATTAAACATTTCTAAAATAGAATTTCTATTAAAATTGTAAATTTCTGGAAATATCATGCAGGGGTTGCCAAACCGACGACGAAACAATGGAAGCACTCCCTCTCCATTCACGTCAATTCAAATCAATGGAAGGCCCATGCTGGGTGAAGAGCGGCTAGATCTTGCAGTAGGTTGGTTGATGACCAAGAGAGCTTCCTATCATGTAATCAGCCTATTGTGGCCTAAATGCTGTGGGATCTATCACACCCCTCCAAAGTTCATGTTACATTACACACCATCGATGTCAATTTGTTTTCTCAGTCATACAATTTTATGTGATTCAAACAGAGATATCCCTATTTTAACAATGGGATTGTTATTTTGTACGATCTTTTTATAAACAAAATTAAATCTATCATACATCCATGTTGAGGTAGGCTTATTATTGTTACCATATTATTAGCATTATTATCATGTTGCTTCTTTCTAGTGAGAACCATGTAGTTCGGTTGTTTGGTAGTTTCTTTACTCCTAAATAAACAAAGTTTGTTTTTTTTTTTTAATTATTTTTGACCTTAACTTGGTAAAGAAAACAAAAGGCTTCTTTTCCTTGGGTTGATTTTAATTTGCAACGTTTCGTCATTTTCGAGGACAATCTCAAGCCTAATTGTCGGCTTCATGCTTTCATATTGTACTAAAAACGTAAAAAATTGTATAAAACAATAAAAGAAAGTGAAAGAAAAAAGATTTACGACTAATACAATATGGACTTATGAAAAAGCTGGTAAGGTCTTGAGAATGTTGACGAAAATGGTAAGAGAAAATGTTGCAATGTCTTTTACCAAGAATTAAAAAAAAAACAAAACATTAGAAAATTAATGAAGGTAAATACCTGCTTATACCACTGCAGTATAGAACCAGTATTTTAACTTTTCTCATTATTAGAGACGTATGAAGAATAACATTTCCCAAAGTACAATTTCCAAAAACTATACATAGCTAGTTAGTATCGTATTTAATTACTTATTTACCGTCGGTAGTTCGATAGACTCTTAATTTCGCCTTGTTCTAAGAAATACATACATAATTACAACGGGTACATGTGAGCGCCAGTTTTATAATAATTTGGCAAAATCGGAAAAAGGAAATATCTTTAGCCTTAATGGAAGTAGAGTGAATATTTCCAACAGTTCTCGTTTCCTAATTCGAAGTTTAGCACAAAGGAGAAAATTAGTTACTCGAACAAAGAAACTTCCGACCCTACGGGCTAGATTACTTTGTTGAAGCGAAAAGGGACGTAAAGTGTTATTGCGAGGATTTATTGGAAAATAGCGCTTTTGTCGATACACTTTGTTTTAATTCGCACTTTAGAACTTGTGAATTTTCGAAACGATATATTGAATCAAAGTAGAGTAATAAAATCAATGAATTTGAAAATCTGTGCAAGGAATTATGCGTTTAGAAATAATTACCAATTCACAAGTTGCATTATTTTTTATTTAACGAGATGAAGAGTTACTTGCGTAAATAAATAATTATTTTCGTTTAGATAACTTAACATCATAAAATGGATCGAGGCTTACCTCAAGAGCATCTCTCTCGAAAAGTCTTAGTCTCAGGCATAAGTCTAATCGTAATTTCCGAGCGGACCATAGTTCCTCTAAATCACTTCTTTGCTTAGCTAAACGGTCAAGTGCTGCTTCCACGGCAGAAACTGATCCGGTAGAATCCATTTCGCCAATTGTTCTGAAACATTGGAAAATGCAATCTAATTTATAATTCATATTATATTATTATCGTTATCATTATATAATTCGCTAGGAAACAAATTCAAAAATAACGTACATGGGCTGCAGCAGTAAGTGACATTTGAGACAACTATAGTAACTGGCTGAAAATAGAGTAAATCAGGTTTGGACTGATGATTTTATCCGATTAACTGCGGATCTGTATCAAAACGAAAAAACAACGAAATTTATTTTCGCAGTACTTAGTTGTCGTTTTGATTTTTAATTCTGGATTTTTCCCAATCAATATTTTTCTACTTGTGACACTGTTGCAGACCATGTTTTTGTTAACCGAAAAATAATGAATACACAATAAGATGTTAAAGTCTTTTTGAGGTATATATAAGTTTAACGATTAACTCTATTGGTACATATGTACTTAATAAACTAGTTCTGTATATCCGATAAAATTTAGATCCGGATATTCGGATCTAAAACTCTTCGGATCCTACCCGACTTTTGCATCCGGATCTGTTATTATTTTGCAATATAGAAAGTATGTAATAAAGAAAACATCGAGTTTATGTAAGAAAGAAGAGAAAAAGCGCAATGTTTTTAAATTAGGTGCATTCAGAATAATATTGAATCTTTGTGCGCCCGATGCAAATAAATCAATAGTAATCAATAAATCTTCTGATTATTATAACTATATTGCTTGATAATTATTCGAGTTATTGCGGGATTTAAGAATTTACTATGAAACTTTACACTGCTTACAATTTGCACGAAAAAGTTATTGAAGGGCCAGGTTGAATCAGCGTTAGCGGATAATAGATTCAATCAAGATTTTAGATAGCCAATCCGGATCCATGTTATTAGATAATGGATTTGGATTCTCTTACATCCTACTGATAATGGCAAAGGTAAATAACTTGCAAATCGCAATTACGTTCCTCCAATTAGGGCGGTAACAATTGCTTTACGTAGCCGATAGTATAGGAAAAATATCTTATAAAATTTAGGAAAAGAATTTAAATAATTCTTTATAATGATAAATATTAGAAGCAGGCAAATACCATTTCTAAACAAATGTAAGATGAATGAAAGATTAGAAATAAAATAATATATTAAAATATTGTTTATTGGAAAGTTGTCTTTAGTTTTGTAATGTATGTTGCACAACTGATTTTAACTAACAATAAGCAATACTTTTTAATCATTAATTTTAACTAAAATAAAATTCGATAATTCATCAATGAGAATCGAAAAAGGGACCTAACATATCCATCCTGAATAAGGTGTAGAAGATGTAACAGACAACCCACCTCGATTCTTGTACTTGTTCTTTTTTAATCTCTAAAACTCGTCCCTACGGGGCAGATGAATTATTTTATCTCCGTTTTGGCACTTGTTCTCGCAACTTTGCATTTGGACATGTTTTAAATACACGTCTGCAGGCACACTTGGTCAAGAAGAGCCCCAACGAAGCACTAACCAGCACAGCGGATGAAACCAATTCGATTTAGGAGTGGATTCTATTTAGTTCCTTTCATTTCACTAATTAAAAGATATTTTTAATTAACGATTACGTTTAAGCACATCGGAATTTCGCCGAATTTATAAAATTTAAATTTAAAACAATGTCAGGTAATCTACCGTGGACGAATGTGGCTTTCACTTTAATAATCGGTTTAAATTGAAAGATTATGTTATCATTTTGTTAGAAGAAAACTAAAATGCAAATCACTTGTAGGTATAAATAATTTACATACAACTTCTGGTCAAATACTGGTAACATCAGTTTGTCAATGGCCTTATTTAATTGTGGAAAAAACTTTTACATAAATTATTTTTTATACAATATATCTGAAGTACCCCATATACACTAGCCACAATTAAAAATGCACCACCAAAAAACTTTTGCAAAATAATATATATTATTATCAAAAACCTTTATACTATCTAAAACAGGTAAATCAAAGACAACTCAACTAAAGAAAAGTAAAAAACGTTACCATTTAAACCGGTATCCCACAATCAAGCCAAGCGCTCAAAAGAAAAACTTCTCAAAGGCATACAAGATAAGAATACACATTTATTACTGTATTATTACTGTACACATTTTACTCATTTTCGTACAGTTACATTGCAACTATCCTAATTGTAACAGATATTCCTGTAAAAACATGTGCGGAACACCTGGCTCTTGTAAATGGTGGAAAACAAACTAAACCAATGCAATAACAATCGTTTAGGTGGACCTTCAGAAACACATTTATTAAATTTTAACGAAATACTCCAACAATTTAGGGGTGGTGCATTTTTAATAGCACCCAGTGTACTATACTATTTCTGTATGCTTTGTATATTTCTTGTAATTTGGTGTTAACCTATTGCAAATGAATTCAGTTCCATTCCTTTGGATTTGTACATCTTTACTGCTTGAAATTATCAAACAAAACGAGATCAATTGGAAGAAGGGCAATATAGGAGACTTCTTGCATAATAAAAGTGGTCGTTTACAACTGATTTAATAATAATAAGATTTGTTCGTAATGAAACAAGCAAAAAAAAAACAAGTTAAAGCCTGAGTTATCTTATTCAAGATAATGAATTTTCTTTTTCTTCTAATACGCTTGTTTCTCTCCTATTGAATGGTCATAAACGAAGTTTATTCCATCAAAGATATTCTAAGATAAGTTTCCCGGCGAACATGTATAATTATTTAATTATTATACAATAAAAACTTCGAATTGTGAGAACGGTTAAGAGTACATTATATCTTCCTACTTTTCACAATCTATATATTTAAAAAGCAAATTAATCTTATTAAGTTTCTCAATGGACAGGTGTCGGAATAAGATGAGAAATACATGCTGCCATCATCATTAGACTTTGAAATTTACCACCCACGTTCCAAATTTTAATTGGATATTTGCAATCTCAAATAAAATAAATATGCGCGGGGATATTGAATAAATGTTAAGCTCGTATAAACAAAACACGTTTCGTGTAAACA
Source organism: Marronus borbonicus (assembly GCA_902655005.2). NCBI lineage: Eukaryota > Metazoa > Arthropoda > Insecta > Coleoptera > Scarabaeidae > Marronus > Marronus borbonicus. The sequence goes on from LR737395.1 coordinate 4,252,567, forward strand.
ATATCAATATGAAAACATATGTTATCCAAATATTTACGGATTTTGTATTCTACTGTTATTCTAAATACATTCAGCGGTAGTTCTACATTACTCATCTTTTGCAAAGAGAATCATGTTTTCAATCAATTTCAAAATATACCAAGATCAAGTTCTACATGGTACATCAGTAAAATATCTAATGCCTAAAATAAAATATAAATCAAATAAATTTTAAGCAAAATTTCAGTAAGTCGTGGTAATAACTCGCACATTGCTGTATTTTTTAAAGACTTTATCAATTTTTATTATTGAGAAAAATTTGAAAATGTAATAATAATAATAATAGTGACATTCACAAAACGAATCACAAACTGCAATTTAATTTACCTAAGCACTTTTATTTCCGCAACATTTAATACTTAATTTTTATTCAAAAGAACCACTGCAAAAATAAAATAAATCTTAGCGTATATATGAGCAAAAAAAGAACAAATGTATAAAATATTTATTGCCGCTGTAAATTCAGAGATATAGAATTACATTAAATTCGCTCCCTTAATATCCTCGTCTTGGAAACGATTGCACTCGACAAGATTTGTTGTAGAGATAACATACTGGAATTAATTATCCATGTGTAATATAAAATATAAAGAGAAGTTACATCTTGTTACTATGGAAACACCAACTGGTTAAAGAAAAGAAATAATTTCTTTGGAACAATGTTGAATACTACACTGTTGGTTGCAGTAGCTGACATCTTCTAGTCCAACGATGAGAGGTTGTGTTTCTGACAGGTCGTCCGATCTTTGTACGACCGTCTGTTCCTTTCAGCTCAGAGTGAATCGTACCGTGGATTAACGAATTAGGAATTTTTAAAGCAGATATCTATTTCTTGAGTACTTTTTGCATTTGCTCGACAGACAGCGAGAAAGCGAGTTATATTACATGTACTTCGTAAGTGTTTGAAACGCGCGAGATTCGTGCTTTAGTCAGGATTACATTCACAACGTGTAACTAGATAATCAATAATATTTTTTCTTCAATTCTCTCTTAACATTTCATTTTAGACGTCTAATAGTTTTACAAGACACGAGTTTAAGTTACAAACGAAAGTAAAGATGCAATTAATAAAAGATATGCAGTCAATGAATCCTGTATTCGTACGTAACTCAACATTACACTACACTACACTAAGAACAGGGAACATTTTTCCCATGGGGTGACGAGGCAATGGGGTACATAAGCTTTTATAGTTTGTCATAACCTCAGGCACGTCTAGTGTGTAAGTGGTGCGTGTCAAGCGTTCCATGGCTTTATCGCTAAAAAGTATACGGTCCTTAAAACCTCGCGAATGATTACGATAGTTTGGAGATCAAGAGGTCATGCGCACTCCACTTTAGCCCAGCCAGCAATGTCGAGTCCAGAAACCTCATTTCTGGAATACTAGGTTCTGGGTTTCATCCTTATTAATCTTATGCGCAGTTGCAGCAATCCACGTACAGGCATTTTCCAAAGTACCCCTGGATTTCAGGTCAAATTCGTAAAGATTAGTTGCATGACATTGTTTTTTTCTCATATGCGATGTTCCCCGAGAAAAACGGTTGCGTTAATTCAACGCAAAAAAATGTGTTACCGTCTTTGCTTTGGCTTAATTCAAAATTCGATAAAATTAACAATTGAATGTATTTGATTCAATACTACTTTTTGTGTTGGAACAACACTATTTTATGTTGATCCAACACTAATTTATCGTTAATATTATATTATTTCCACCAAATATAATGCAGCAATTTGACTATCCGTGGCTACATAGCACGAAATATGTTATGGTTTGTATCTACAGAGGTAAGCGAAAAACAATCTTTTGCGTCCGCATCGGCCTGGTTAGTTTCCAAATTTAATGTGTACATATTTAAAGCTAATTATTTGTACATTAGAGTCGCTCTATATCTAGTGTTGCTGCAGCATAAAACAATGTTGATGCAACACTAAATGTGAACATAATTTTGTGTATTGAATCTACACGTCAATTGCGTTGTTTATTTACACCCCTGAAATGTGTTGAGCCAATGGCTTTTGCGTTCATTGAAGAGTATGTGACTGTGACTCGTGTGATCTTTTTGATCTCTATTTTTCTCGAATAATGCTATTTTCTATAGAGGGATACATTAATCAGAAGTCAAACTGGCGATACCGACTAATATGTAAATTGATGTACATTATGCAGAGTTAAAAAATTTATGCAGTTTTGTTTTACTTCTGTTTCGCAAACGCAACGGCTTATTTGAAGCAATCTCATGCGTGTAAAAATTATACGATATTTGCATATCTGATTTTTATGCCAATCAGTACTAGTACCTAGCCTGCCTTTTATACAAACTTTCGTTAAATTCCTAATATATGGTGTATTTAAGTAGGAAGTTATGTATTTTTATTCCCTTGAAAGGTTCTAAACTGGATTATAATAACTGACGAACTTATAGCTTACTTTCAAATTTGCGCTGCTTTAAATACGTAACGAAAGCTCCTCTTACAAACGATGGCGACACCTCGCATTTTGGCTACATCGTACTAATGAGGGTCATCTACCCTGAACCGGTCTACGGTAACACTTGGTTTTTTTTCTCTTTGCAAAAATTTCGGTTCCTATTTCTTCATTGAACTGCATAATTGCCGGTTACACTATTCTACGAAACGCCATTACTCTGCGTATAAGAATTTCGCTGTATGTAGCTCATTTAACGGATTTATAAAATCGTAGATCATAAAATAACGATTACATATAAAATTGGTATTACGATTTTATTAAATGTATTATAACAACGATTCAAGTAAGACGTTAAACATCTTTCACCAAAAATGTTCGCGAAAACAGATTATACGCATATACAAACATGTGAATGCGGACACGGTTGTTATCACAAAAAAAGCTCATTCATTCCGCGTAATGGCAGTGAAATCTGTGTGGTAATATTTAGAATCAGACCCGGAATTCGTAATAGGATGCATTCCTACACACCATTGTAGAGGAATATACTCATATGTATGTGTTTCAAACATAATACTAATGAAACAATCGTATTTCCAAATGCAAGATAAAATATATTTCTGTGAATAAATATCGTTGGCTAAGTAAAGCGACTACAAATGTCTGCATTAATATGTATTACAGTTTGGACGACTATCAAGATCGATGCTGTACGATTTCGAAGAAGTACAATTACTGTTATTTTATAGTAATAATTATTCTTATTGAAAAACAGAAAGCATGCCATCCCTGTGTAATGTTATTACTGTACTTTAATGTAAAAGTTTTTTTTTTTACTTTTTTTTGAAAAAGAAAGATTTAAAGCAATATTTGATAGAGAAGTTAAGTTTGATATTAAGAAAGATTTAAAGCAATATTTGATAGAGAAGTTAAGTTTGATATTAGTATCATTTAGTTAGATGACAATTAACAACTTCAATTTATTACCTACTT
>LR737395.1:4266026-4324717 GCA_902655005.2 Marronus borbonicus
GTACACTGCCGTTCAGTGAAATTCGGTCATACAATAAAAATCTATTATATCACACTGTATACAATTATTAATACATAAAATTAGAAAAATATTAAGCATACACTCTTTTCCAAGGGATTAAAGCCATAAATTATTATGTAAAGTAGAAATATTGCGACAACCACAATAAAGTCTCTTTTATTATCATTCCAAGAATTTCTCGGAAGTACCGATCTTTTGAAACGGGTCGTCTGGGGATTATTAACGAACAATACATTTAGGAAATATACCGCAGTATCATTCTTGTTTATTTATCACAGGCGTAAAGATATAAATTTGCTTCATTTTACTGTTAAACGTGTGTTGGTGAGCATCTGTCGTTTTTGCGCGAAAGTTTTAAGAAAATTTATTTCAAAATGGCACGTGGCAAGCCTACCAGTGTAGAAAAACGTTTACGCATTATTACGCTGTTTGAAGAAGGATATTCGGGGCGACAAATTGCTGAAAAAATAAATATGAGAAGTTCAACAGTAAATGACATCATAAAGCGATATCGGACAACTGGAACTATAGAAAATCGTGTTCGCCCTGGAGCATCTAGGAAAACAACAAAAGCTGAAGATTTGAGAATTGTATTATTAAACAAACGCAATAGAAAATTAACACCGCCACAAATAGCAGCCGAAGTCAATCGCAGTCGTGAAGAACAAGTTTCGGCGAGTACGGTCGACGAACGTCGACTTCAACAAGCGCATCTTCATGGACGCATTGCCATTCGAAAACCCTTATTACGTCGGGGCGACAGAGCAAAACGGCTACAGTGGGCCCGTTCTCATCTAGATTGGTCGTTAGATGATTGGAAACACGTGCTTTGGAGTGACGAGTCAAAGTTTGAGGTTTTTGGGCAAAATCGACGAGTTTATGTTCGAAGATCTAAAACCGAAAAGTGATCCCGAACTGCATTGTGCCTTCAGTGAAGCAAGGGCGTAGTTCTGTGTTAGTGTGGAGATCTTTCTCCTTTGCTGGGACGGGAGATTTATGCAGAGTGCAGGGTGTAATGAGGAAGGAAAATTATTTTGCAATACTCCAGAATCATGCAGTGCCATCAGGATTGCGTATAATAGGCCGTAAGTTTACATTCATGCATGACAACGACCCAAAACACACTGCGTTAGTGTGTAAGAACTATCTAAAGGAGCAAGAAGAACAGCACACCCTGAAAGTAATGACATGGCCCCCACAAAGCCCAGATTTGAACCCTATAGAGTTGTGGGATGAACTGGACAGGAGGATCCGAAAAATATGCCCAAGTTCACAAGAACATTTACGGAATATTCTGCAATATGAATGGATTAATATTCCAGAATTCATTTTAACAAAACTTATCGAAAGAATGCCTAGAATAGTTCGAGCGGTGATTAACAGCAAAGGAGGTTTTTTCGACGAAAAAAAAAAATAATTTTCAGTAAAAAAAATTAGGCCAGAATAACTTTTTATTTATTTATTTTTGTCTTTTTTACCTATACATACAATAAAATTGCATTTTGTTTTTAGTTTCGTTTGTTTCTGTAACCTTTTCATGTTTTTTACCAACCGACCAAACTTCTCTGAACGGCAGTGTAGATATTTCCTTTTGTGTAGCATATTACAATTATTGTATTATTGGACGAAGCGTTAGGCTCGTTATTTATATATATATTACATCAAATACGTAGGAACCCAATTTTCTAGTTTCTTTTTTTTTTCTTCTATAAATTGAGTTATTTTCTGGCATGTTTAATACATACGCAAAATTTTAAACAAGCATGGGGGACGGGGGTAAATAATAATTGTGAGAGGAAAGCCATTGTCGCTATCCTTTGGTACTACTAAAACAGTTAAATATCTATCTTATCTTTTTCCATAGGTCTTATAGTTTGGAAGCAAATAGCGAATAGAGAAGGGTAGTGTTACCGATAGGGCGCCCCACGCCCCGAAAACGGGCGATTTAGCAGCTAAAAAAGTTACTGTTGTTCCTACACATCAGTCTATAAACCCACTAAGTTTCGTTTAAATCGGTGCGAATCACTTGCCAGTGTTCCCTTGTTAGTTATTGCGTATAAAATACAGAAAAACAAATGAATACAATCTACTCCGTGTTTTGTTTCATTTTGTATATATAACCATAAAAAGGCTTCTGGAGTTATCAAGGATAAGTAATACTACTGTACGTGCATAAACGCAACAGAAGTTAAAACCTGTAAAACCTTATCAGTGCGTATCCTAATTGGAATTCCTCCATTACAACAAATAAATTATTGTAAATAGCCGATAAATCACAGACGTCATAATATAGACCATATATTTTCATGATAAGTCTTATGATTATGAGATAGCATATAACCGTTGCGTGTATAATTATGATCATAATAATGTGAAACATACGAATTATAGCCGTCGGTCAGTCCTGCGGAGTCAAGTTAATAATGTTTAAAAACGGAATTGGACAACATATATTCAGTAGATTTTTTTTTAACAATTCAAGTTATGGTAATAAACTTTAAGATTAGTTGCGCACAATGAAAAATAGTATGCATGCTTCTGATACTTTTTCTTTTTTTTGTTCCTCGTCCGTCGTACGTCTTGTTCCATTATTTAATTTGGAGTTATAGTATGAGTTAAGTAAAAGTGCACGGAGTAGTTTATGACTATGTTGGACCTGAAAATCTTCACTAAGGTATAGGATTTACTGCAGGTTCTAAACTGAATTAATAGGAGGTAAATGCCAGAACAGCGACCACCCTACAATACTGAACCCAAAAACTCAAAGACCAACCACAACGAAATATAATACTATAATATAATACTGTCATAGCAAGCAATAAAAAATAAGCCTGACGTGAAGAAAAACCACTACAGAAATTCTGTGGCAACTGTAAATCATACAAACTTTGTCGATTGTATGACCACAGAAAACTTAAGAAGGTTGCAACACAGAAAAAAAATGCTTCGAAGGTGATTGCGACAACGTTGTAGGAACGAAAATTTATGTATTTATAGAAAGCTGCGTCAACGTTAAAGAGTAATTTTCATTAAAATATTGGAGACTAGTAAGCATAAAGTCTAACTCCTAATATTTTAATATAATAATATGCCATTTTGATATTTAATAATCATTAAATAAATTTATTTGACAAAAATTAAGGATTTTGTTATTCAGTATTATAGCAATTCAAACAATTGTAGAAGAGCGAACCAAATTAACACTTCATATAATGTGTGAAATAGTAATAAAGAACCCGGAAACAAAATTGCGTCATCTATCATGTGCCTGTACGATCGCATATTGGGCAAATAATTATATAGATGATTTCATTGTCAAAGCCTACATTAACCTACGTTAGCACTGACTAAACCCACCAATAGTCGCAGCAAAATCTTCATTTCTTTCTAATAAAAGATCTGTTTATATACTCAAATCACTTTCATCATTAATGGTCTAGTTCGCCAAGTTATGGGTCTCCGATCGAGCCCAGAGCTCGCAACTCTCTCAGAGTACAATTTTCCGTAGTCTACTTCTCCATATTTGCCGGATGTTTGGATGAGTGAACATACATCAACGAGCGCAGACATGTAATATCCTTATGGCGGCCCAATGCTTCCCTATAAATGGCGAAAGCTGTTGGAGATGTCAAAACACAGAAGTTATTATTTCGTTTACTTGTTCTTTCAACCATTATAATTATAAGAACATTGCATAATTTGTGGCTGTTGTTAGGATAAAATGTTTTCATTGTTTAAATAATTGTGACAATTTCTGTAATCTAATGTAGTAACTGCTTAGCATTTTAATAAGTACGGTACATACATTTGCCCAATTGTTGAAAATTATGTAAGCTTATTGTAATAAATGTTTCAAGTTTTGCACCACTAGTTTCCTACAATGTTTAAGTAATTGCTACAAATTGTCCGCGTCATGTATCCTGTAACTACTTGTAGTGGTATTCGCAAGAACTGTAGGCGATATTCTAACGAATCATTTTCTGTGTAAAGATTAACAAAAGAGGAGATGTCAGGAGAACCTAATTATTAAGTTTTTTTAGTAGTGCCCATTTTGCCCGAACGCCCCGACGCTATTGTAATAGAAAAATTCTGTTGCAAAAAAAATCGATACTGACGGATAAAAATAGATGTTGCCATGAAAATTGTTCAAATATTAAATGGGAATAAGTAACCAACATGCTCCCTTCTCAATATTTGCATAATTATGAAAACAATTATACTTTTATTCTCTTTCGCAGAAAAGCATATCGATAGAAATCTACCTTTGTAATCAATCATTACCAAAACTGATACCCTAAAGACGTCATTGTCCCATTTCCCAAATTTAATTACTTTTGGACGAGGACGATTCGCTGTAAACATGGGGGTGGGATTACCAGTTTTCAATTACCGCTCCGTTACCATACAAAGCAAGAGCGCCTCCTGAGGGTTGTGTAGTTCCGAACGGAATCATTTTAGAAATAAATTATTCATGGCCGCGGGAAGCTGAAACTTTATATTGATATTACGTTCCGTACCGCTCAACAAATGAACGTAATCTCTGTGTAATTCTAACAAAAAATGCTTGATATGAAACATTAAGATTTCAAAGGGATTGTTTGCATCTTCAGGGTTTACAGAATAACTGCCATTCTAAAAATTCAAGTATTCTGGTTTAGAAAATTAATATTTAATAATACATAAGATAATTTTATATACACAATATACATACTTAGTTTAAATTAAAAGGGAAAAATGTGGTTTTGCATCGTTAAATTTGGTTAGCAAGAAATACCGAGCGAATGCCTAGACAGTTCGTTAAATACTTTATTAAATCAACTGAATCAATCAATAATGTAGTGTACATGTTCTACTTGTGGTTTCAGTGTTTTTCAATTTATATACCAGAGATCCAGTGATGTAGAAGATATTGTATTACTCTGGATAATATTTTTGTATTATTGTATAAAAACTCCATCACATTTAAAACCGCCAGCTGTCATGTCTAAAAGACTCGACTTGAAGTTCAAGTAAGGGAGTAATATCCGGAAGATACATCCACAGTGGACAACACCCAGTTACCCATGCATGCCTAATAATTGCGAAAACGTATTTGTACAGAGTCAACACAACATCAGCAATTAAGCAATAAACAAGAAATAACTTTCTTCGTATGTTTACTTAACTTTTAAAGGTGGAAGTTTTAATTTTTTTTTCCTTGAAGAAATTTCATCTACGAAAGTAAATCACATGACAAACTCTTGACACAATCACTCTGTTCGCAGCCGCGAAGAAAATAGGTTTATGTTAAGTCATTAGCATAAAAAGCATGGTAGGAAAGTTATTTCGCATTTTATTATCCATGATCTTATAACCCACATAATATAGAATAACCAAATCTAATTTACGCGAAGAAAGTTAAGCGTAAATTTGTTCTACACTGTTGAGAGGTACCGCAATGGTTTTTGAAAATACTTTTATTTATCTTATAAAAATAACGTTACAAGCTGGATATGTTATGTTAGGTTAGGTTAGGTTAAGTTAATTAGTAGTCGTATTGTACTGTTATATATGTTTTTTTATGTTGGTATGAATGAAAACTGCTATAAACAGATAAAATTTATATTTCTCGGAGTAAAAGAGGAAGGTGTTAAAGTTCTCCGTGATAATGTAAATACTGTGAAAAGTAACGAACTAGCAAGTACTTGCTTTTTAATATGTTAATGTTTAATATGTTTTCTTATACGCAATTCCACTTACTAGTTTTTTATTTTTTTTTAATAATAGATCCATTCCCAAATAAATGTAATTTTCAATTTTAAATTCATTTATCTATCTACATTGTCAATATCACTGTTTTGCTTAAATTTTCATTTAAATTTATGAATCTGGCCACCTATTTTCTGGATTTAAGAAGTTTAGCTCTTATTTTACTTTTTTTACTAATTTTGGATACATGGTGAGGTCCTTCCTGATCAACCTGCCGGATCATCATCTTCTTATTATAACTCAGTTTTTGTTGCTTATTGTTAGCATACAAGCTCGGCTTCTTTTTATCTTTGATAGAGGACAGCAAGTTTCGAGGACGGTTTGCTCTTTTTTTTTTTAAATACCTGGCATCCTGTTTCCTGTAATGGCGATCTTCGGTCTCTATATGGAGATTCACTGATTTCTTGAAAACAAAAATACTCTAGGATTGTTCTCGCTATTATCGGCAAATCAGTTTTCTTCTTTTACATTGGAACAAAAATATTTTACACCGAGATGGAATCTGAGATGGAGTTTTTTTTATTTCAGTTGAAACATATATCATCTAACTAGAGAAACTTTTCATCGAAACGGAGAAATTTTTCACCGAAACGAAGAGATTTTTCACAGAAGCGGAGAGATTTTACACCGAAACGGAACATATGTAACATTGAAGGTTATTATTCCTATTCACCTCCGTAAAATTTTAACTCGGCCAATTCTAACTACTTGTGCAAATGCGACGGAACAACCAGGCAGTGTTGTTGTTGTTTTATCTGTGTAGCGTCGTTTAATAAAAAAAAATGAATACACTTTATCAAAGATGAAAAAAAGAAATATGAAATACAATTAAAGCAAACCACACAGTAAAAAATCTCTATATCTATTTCTATACTTCTATTTGCGAAGGAATTTGAAATGACACACGCTATTAAAAATATTATGCCAGAGCTACTATCAGTATGGTCTGCACCCAGTGTATTGACTTTTATCGAGATGCATATTTTGATATAAGTTCAATGTATGCACATGCCGAAACTAATATCAGTTTATTATTAACTTCCGTCCTAAACAAACATCTATAACTTTAAGGTCTCATTCAAAACATGCTGCAAGTAGGGAGATGATCGAACCGTGTTCTCATGTGCAAGTATCAGATCTCCTATCCTATAATCCTATTAATATTGAATTTAGATTTATTTTAACAATCTAGTCCAGTGAAATTAAATTTTAAATAATTACCATTACCGATTAGAAAAACCTAAAGATTCAATTATTTCTCAGCGTTTGCACTTGGAAAGATGTAAGAATAAAGTATGTACTTCTGTTGTAAATCGTTATACATTATACATTTGTTGATTAGCTTTTACATAATGGAATAGATTTAATATGCATAAATACTAAATTGTGCTGAAGCCTTTTCTGCAATGAAAGATTTCTTTAAGATTTTAAAGAGTATTAACTAAAAGATTTCTTAATTAGATTGAAATGAGTTGGCAACCATGTTTACAATGTTACATTTCTAGTTGTTATTTGCGTTCAGTACAATTTTTCACGGTTAAATACGAGCACGTTTGCTTATTATCCAAAAATTTTATGAAAATAGACGTTCTTTTGTGAATATTTAACGTGCATTTCGCGGAGATAATATAATATAACCACCGGTCTGTGCCCACTGGTCGAATAGTTAAAAAATTTGAAAGGATTTTACTCTTCGACATGCGAAAACATTAAAACTTCGAAAAGTGATAAGTGTAGAGAACATTGGTGTTTTATAGTGTTGCAGAGATTCCAAATTTACCGATTCCTTATGCTGAAGAATTAGAGCTTAGAAGAACAACAATTTGATATGGTGTGTAGGTGTGGTGTGTGGTATTATGTCATTATCGGGCCATATTTTTTCCAAAACGAGGTAGTAAATACAATTACAGTATTCAGACTGGTAAGCGGTACTGAAACTCAAACGCCAAAAACGTATTTTTTTTTTAACAGCGCCATATACGTTTTCTGTTTCCACCGCATAGGGAATTTGTGTCTTCAATTTCTTTAAATAATGATGCATGAAAAGTAAAAGAGATATTTACGGTTGAGCGGGAGTCCTGCATTTGGGTATTACATTCAAGCGATTTCTGGTTCCCGCTTTTAAAATAAATCAGCACATAAAAATTTTCTACGCCAACTAATCTTGATTTACATAAGAAAGGTTTACTCCTATGCATTTTAATGCGGCATTAAAAAAAGCACAAATGTTATGCATTTTGGTGATGCATGTCCTTGAAACTGTCAAATTGTTCAGATTATGTGTCTCTAATAAATGCATCTACAATCCAATGTGAATTCATTTGGATTATATACAAATTATTTTAATAACATAAATATATTACCAAAAGTTTCAGCACTGAAAGAGTCGTCCTAAAACTAAAGAACAATTGCGCATCACGCCCCGCGCTGACCCCCCCCTCCATCAATATCGCATGCGCGGCAGTTAGCTACTCCGCTTCAGTGAGAACCGAGTTTTGTTATTGAGCGGTCGTGCACTTTTTTTCTGTAACCTTTCAAAACGGACGCCCATCGAAAATACCGTCAAATGCACAAACTGTTCGTCTATCGCAATTTATAGGCAAATAATGAATGTTTGTGGTGTTAGTGCAATGAATGAAGCTTTGGTGAGGAAATGGTGTACAAGGAAGAACCAGTGTGCACGACGAAGACCGGAGTGGGAGGTCACCTTGGCTACAAAATGTGTGCTCGCTGGGTGCCTAAGAATTTGACGAAACGGATGCGAGTGGCGCTTGAAAGTTTGACCCTAAATGATAATGATGGAGACGAATTTCTCGAACGCATTGTACCGACCGATGAGACTTAGGGCAGAGGAGGTTTGATCCACTTGCAGTTGAAGCCAAGAGACACGATAAGCCTAAGGCCTATTGTGAAACATTTCAATGACTTGGATGTGCGATCCAAAACAAGAGACGTGGGATATTGTCGACAAAGGTGGTTTTGATTCATAACGATGCGCGGTTCCAAGTCTCAGCACGAACACAGTGAAAACTTCAATGTCTTAAGCGGGAAAAGTTTGACATTCTCCTGGCACCGAGCGACTTTCACTTATTCCTGAAATTAAAGGCTGTTTTGAGTGGAAAACAGTTGGCAAACGATGATGACGTCAAACAAAAAATGGCTCAAATCCTTGGCGGTGGAGGAGTGCAACATCGGAATTGACAAATTGGTCCCATATTGCAATAAGTACAGTGACAGCTTGAAAAATAGAGTAAAGTCCTGTACCTTTGTAGACAAAGTTTTGTGTTGATATCTTTCGTTTTTATTTAGTTATCCCAAAATGTTCTTTACTTTCTGGACGACCATCGTAACTTAAAACCACGCTGAAGTCTTTAAAACTGCTATCAATGTAATGAAAATCCTTATCGACAATGTCATAATTTTAATGTTAATAAGTATGACACGAAAGAATAATAGAGATATTATTATTAGTAAATAAATAGTTACTTTTTTTTGAAAGATAAACAGAAACTTTATGCGTTACTTTTGGCACACAATGTATACAATTTTGCTTATAAATATTGAGATGACATATAAAATTAGGAACAATGACAAGTTCATTTGCTTTCAATAATTTACATTACAAAGCATTTAGAAAACTACTTAAGCTGTAAGCCCTTGTGGGAGTGGTGTGTGTTTTTAATAAAACCGTTAGTTAAAATCCTCTTCTTCTTTTTGGTGAAAACTATGGCGTAGGAACCTCTCTAATTCTGATGTTTTGGCTGTCGTTTAGTATTACTTTTCCTTTCATTGGTTTTAAACTTCTTTTGATTGCGTTTGGATAATCAAAATATTTTAAATATTCGTTTGGCACTTAATTTTGAAATAGTTTATTCCAAGACTTGGCTTCTGTCAGAAAATTGGATTTCCGTTTCTTTGTTTACTTCGTCACATTAATGACAATCCAATGACTTCGACATTTTAATGGCTAGTCTTATTGACGATTGTGTGCGGCAATACAAATGACAATAAGCATGTATATAGTGTTGTGATTTTTTTTTACCAAAAGGTGAATTATTTGTGACTTTCACTATTCCTTATAAATTAGTACGAACAGAACATCTTTTAGACAAAGATTTAATAATATAAATGATTAAAATTCCAAAATTCAAATAATAAAAATAACTGAAATTTTGATATTAATATCCCACTACAGCATAAGAAAATTGTATATGGTATGCATTGCTGTAAAAATGGAATACGAACGTGGAAAAAATAAGAATCGCGAACTAATGCGATGCATTCAAGTTACTATAAAAAGTAATACCTCAATTTATATACTAGTGTTACAATAAAAATATTACAGTTATGGTTTTAAAAAGGTATTAAAGTTATAACGTAATTCAATTTTATTACCTCAGTTCTTGGAGCAGTGCTTCACCTTGGGCGATGGTAGACGCACATGCATCGAGACTTTGATCTCGATGTTGGGCCGTCTGTTCCAGGAGTCTCTCGGTAGCATCCAATGCTTCTGCGATGCTCTCGTCGTTCTGCAACTCTTGCCGCAACTCGTCCACCCACGTGCTGAGCTCTTTTTCCTGGGTATAAAACAAAACCGCCAGGTCTAATCTTCTACGTCGTTGCTCCACTCGCGCGGCAAAAGATGTCACGTGTGCTTCCAGCTCTTGGGCCACGGAATATATTTCCTTCGGATCGCACTCGCCCGTGCGTGCTAATTCTTCTGCAGCCGCTAACAGTTTGTCAGCGTTCGTGTAAGTATTCTAAAACAGAAATTTGTGTGAGCTACGATTTTAGCAAATGGCTAAGTAGTGAGTTATGTGACACGAACGGAGAAGTAATTGAAAAGTACGTAACATAGAGAAACTGAATTTTTACATATAGTTTATATTGTACTTTGCTTATGAGGGAAATATTGTGATGAAACATCGGAAAAGAGTTTTAAGTTCAACGATAATGTACCCAATAATGAACGTTTACATTTTACTAGTATTCAAGAAGGAACAAACAAAAAAAGGAGGAATGTTCAAGAACAAATGACTCAGTTTAAAAAGATTTCACAAACACCAGCATCAAGTATGGTAAGTTATACCGTCGCAATGGACAAAATTCGAAGAAGGGATTATCTCAATTAAATTTCATTGGCGAATCGCAGTCATTAATCAAATTACCATTTTCTTATATTTCCAAACATATCTGACTACTAATGGCAATTTGGTTGATAAATTATCTGACTGTGTTGGGTCAGCCGCTTTAGTTTTTCATTCTTTGTTGGGGAATCTTATTAATAAATATGTCCTTGCGTTTACTTTGTTGCAATATACGTACATTTCTTCCCTGTTTTTGCCATATGGTTGTTGGTATTAAAATAACCAATTAAAATCACTTTTTTTACTTTAAGACGAGATTTAAAAAAAACATCTGAAAAAATGTTTGTGATTTTGTAGGCATAAAATGTTGCTAATTTTGTATTCCTTCTTTTCAGATCAAAAGAGGACCATTAGGATGGATTTAGAGCAAGTGTGGATTTCAAATGGACAAGATGAGGACGTTCTAAAACTTGAATATTGCAATGTATTCTGCAGAAGCTACAAACTTGAACTTTGTTTGTTCAAATAAATCACACTCTGTTAATTAAGCGACATGAAATATGGCTATTTTGGGATTTTATCCTTTATTGTGTTCGTACCATTAAAAACCAATGAAAGTGTAAATGGGAAAGAATTGTTTACTAATTAACCCTGTTCGCAAACCCATAAATGGAAGTAAAGCGTAAGGCAATCAGAAAACATCGCTTACATCACATATGTTAAACATCAAGAATAAACAGAAATTCAGATCAATGTTGCTATTTACATCTGATTCACGTTTATCAACAAAAAGAAAAACCGCCCCAGGAAAGAAAAATAAAATGGATGTATAAATGAATAATGTTCCAATTGCAAACTTTAATACTTAAAATACCAATACACTATAGGCCAGCCCTAAGTCCAGTTTAAAACAAAAGACGCGTCAAATTAATCTGAACATAGCACTAGAGGCCAAGTTCAAGCATAGGAGAGATTTTTTTATTCTATCTTACTGTAGCATTTATGTAATACTCGAAATTTAGATTGGTCAAATTCACCTTCGAATTTCTCAGTAAGTATGGTTGCACTGCATACCGTGATACGGGAGGAAATGCGACTGCAGTTATCCCAATAATTTACACAGAGTTAGTTAAAAGTATGGAGACAGAGATTTATTATCGTTAGTATTTATTTTAAGAAATTATGTTGAATATAATAGTGTATCGAATCTTTATCTGCATTTGAAAATACTTCAATTTTCTTTCTTCAATTGTACCTGCCCGCTATTTCTTTTTTATGGGAACTTGTAAATTTTACTATACTATTCGATAGACCTTTTTTTCTCTTTACAATAGACAACAACAGAAAAATTTTTGATTCTTGTAGAAGCAAATGAAGTGAATTTGTTGAGTTTTGTATGAAAGCTTGTCGTATAGTAAACTAGATTTACAGATTGTTTAGCATTCAATCTTGTGCTATAAATTATTTTTATGGTATTAACGCTTTTATCTGTTGGAAGAATAAATGTTTGATACAATGGTCATCTATTTTTGAATATATCAATTTTATAATATCTGTGCAGGTTTTTTTTGAAAACCGCTACAATTTATCTATATTTACCTTTGAATTCTAACGAGTAATTTGTTTCTTGTATTTATATAATTTTCGCAACGGCAGCGGATGAGCGACAAACGAAGGGAATAAAAGGTAGAGCATTTAAAATGCTTCTAATCGCAACAAAACTAAAGTGATTGGCGCGATGCTTCCGGTACGTTTAATATTATGATACGTATCTATATAAGAAAAAAAACTTCAAATCCCTTCTATTTTGAATAAAGGAAACATTTCAAACATAGAAATCGCATGCTGTAACAGCATACTCCGGATATTCTTTGTTTAATATTATATATATAACCCTCTTAAACATCTTCCGTGGATCTTCCTGTAATTTGTGTTATTACATATGTGTGTCATTGATACGCTTTATGTGAAACGGTTTCCTTTGACAAAAGTTATTATACTGTTACTGTACACGTTACAGGCTTAAGTTTCCACTACCTAAAGACATACGTATAAGCAACTAAACCGATGTTGCCTGCAATTAATTTAAAAGTCATAAATATATTCTAATAAAAATAACGGAGCTACGATATAATAATTTATTATAGTTGTAATAACAGGCTTTCGTTAATCTTTAATTATAATGTCAGAAATAATAAATGACTGAGAAATCACAATACTACGACTAAATGCTATAAAATCGGATAACTTATATGAAACAATAAAAAGCTTAACCATTAATTAGAAAATTACTTCTCTTCAATTTAGAATATTCGTTTGATTGAACCAAAGTGCCAACAATTTAAGAAAAAAATCAAATACAGATTTTCAGATCATAGAACCATGTGCGAAAAATAGAATAGGACAACAAGTAATCGTCGTAATTAATATTTCAATTGATATTTACGATCAAGTCGGAAAACTTAACAATCTATTTCTAAGTTATTACAACTTAAAAAAATGTGATTTAACCTAATTTTTATTTCAAAACTGAAATATACTGTTAGTATACAAGATATAATTACGAGGAATGTTTCTAAAGTTCTGGGAATTCTGCCGTAATTATAGACTTATAGACAGAACTTATAGGCAATACTATTGGTGATAGACAAGTCCTGACATGTTTATGCAGCTATCCGATGCAAGATACTTCAATCTAAGTTAGGTGTTCCACTGATATAGACATATAGACGCGATTTCGAGGTACCGTTTTTGTAACCGTGGAGGACGCGGTTAAATCTCAAAAAGTAACAATTTTCTTTTTGTGGAAAGAGGGTCTGAAAACTTCAGAAATTATTCCACATCTGCAAGGAGTGTTTGGTGAGTCTGCAGAATCTAAAAGTAATGTATATCGGTGGATCGATCGTTTGAAAACTGGAACATCATTAGAAGATCCTCGCAGTCGTTGCCCGAATACGTCGGTAAACGAAACAAACTTTACTGCCGTGGAGGATCTACTGAACACACCCAGGAATAGGTACACGACAAGTTCATGACAGCTTACATGATTGTTTAGGTGTAAGCAAGGTTTTGACCCGTTGAGTGCCAAGACTGTTGGGACCGGAACAGAAACTCAATAGGTCTGACACTTGTCGTCAACTTCAAGAGCTGTTAGCCAGTTGCGGTGATGAATTTGGCAACGGACTGACCACTGACAAAACTTAAAACGCGTACAGTTCCGTCCGTTGGAACGGTGATGCTTACTGTATTATGGGATTGTGAAAGGATTATTTTTATGGATAATGCAAGATCCCAACCGAAAGAAAGATAAAGGATGTATTGAACGATTTACCATGGAAATTGCTTTCGCATTCACCTTACTCACCAGACCTCGCACCCAGTGATTTTCATCTGTTCCCAGTTTTTAAAAAAACCTTTACAGGGTGCTCGATTTGAGCGTTTAACTGAGGCAAAACGTATCATAGATAGGTGGACTGCGGAGACGCCGAAAAAGTTCTTTGAGGACGGCCTAAAAAATTAGTTTATCGTTGGAATAAATGTATTCAGTTAAATATTAGTTATCGAAGAAAATTGACAAAATAAAAAAATACAGGTAAATTCCCAGAACAGAAAACAAGCTGCTTTTTTTTCAAAATATATGCTTTTCTTTTGTATCTTTCTCTGGGAACTTTTTTTTTTCTGAGAACACTTTATTTGAACAATATATCAAAACAAACAACAAAACTATAACAAAGAACAAAAAACATTTGTTCTTTTTTAAATGGTAGTACTACTTCGGTGATACATATTGGGGGCTGTGATGTATACCTCCCGTTAAGTTTAACGTGTCGTAATAGTCCCTGGTAATATATCGGAAAAACTGTCAAAAAGTGCCATTCGTCTAAAGTTACTCCTAGTTCAGACAAATCATGTTTGTTTAACGCACGTGGCTTGTTCACTGAAGAGAAAATAATAAAATGTCCTTTTTAACAATAACAAATGTGTCTTTTCATGTTTTTTGTTTACATCACTGTATCTAGCTTGCTCATTAAAAGTTCCGCATTTTACATAATTTCTAGTGAAGAATTATTCGGTTTATTTTCCTTACGCGGTAATTACATTTTTCATCAGATTAGGATCAATTTCCTAATAACATTACAAATACGTACAAATTAATAATAAAGGTACAAAATATGCAACAATGTTCTAGGAATAATTTTATACTGAAAATTCACGTAATTGTAGATGACTGCCCCAAAAATATTATTGTTGCGAAATATGTTTTAAAGCTAGTGAAAATTCACAAAAGGTGGCATGTTACAGCTGCTGTTGAAGAATACCATCCACGCCCTTCATACACGAAAAGTATAAAATATTTGGAGGTTAATGGCGATATTTTAGAACATTTATTTAAAGAACGGTATGATTAAACAACGTAAACGTATGATATTTTGTTTGGTAAACAACACATAAGTATCGGCAACCTCCGCACCACACAAATTTAATTAATATTATATTAATTAATCCGGGACGGCTGTTTCGAGGACACGAGTGGTCCTCGAAACGGCCGGTAACCGAATGATTTGATGACATTCGGTTACCGGTTGATGATTAGGACAATTCGTGGCCCGATACTTATGTGTTGTTTACCATACTGCCACAGTCCTTGCTACCATTATTGATATCTTGTTTATTTGTAATTACGCTATAACTTGAAAACAAATTAAAGTGACACTCCTAGAGTTTGGTCCGTTTTTCCCACTCACCCTATATGCATGCTTCATATGAGTAAGTTATGTTTACGAGAAATAACTTTCTTCTTGCTTGCAAACCCATGCGTTCTTGATTTTCGGATGCCTAAAATGTGTGTAATTTTTAGAGAAATTTGCTATCTGTTTTAAGTTTCTGATGTACAGACAACATTGAACATATTTTATTTCTTTACAAAACAAAAATTTAACATTTGCTCCCGATATAAAATTGTCTTAACAGCTTACTAAAAAAAATATATCATTAAAAATTATGAATTAATTAACCACACAATTCTATGGAATATATAGTTAATTAAACAGACGTGTGTGAGCTGAATTAAATTAATAAGCTTCATATCAGTCCACTTAATACCCACTTACGTCTAACAGATGAAGTTGGCAGACAGAACAGACAGTTATGAGTTATGAAGAAGCGTATTCAACTAATAGCGATAGTGATTTAGTTATTTTTCCTAACGTTATAATAAACTGCCCTATGCAAATTAAGCCTCTCGTAGATACAAAAGAATCACTGAAAGGAGATTATAGTGATTGACACGTTTGTACTTGGATGTCTGATACGGTACTGGAGAAAATAGAACACCGCACTAATATCTAAGCTAGGCAGATATACGATAGTAGTTTCAATTAATATGCATGTTTCTATGCAGTCACCTAGAATGAACTTCAATAGTAAAATGCACCATAAATAATTCATGGTGAAGTTTGTGCCATAACACATCCGTAGTTCCATACCGACCGAAAGAATTACGCTATTTAAAAACGAGCCGTTATAATAGAATATTGTTTGGCTATTTGGATGTCACGTGCGTAAAACTGCGTTATTAATTAATTCACTTTAATAACACTCCTTGATATTTAATTCATAAACTAAATTGATTGTAATATTTAAATAAACTTTATAGCATAGATGCACTCGCAAAGTTGAAAATGACGTAGCAGAAATAGTTGTTCCGTCAAGCGTATTGACGACAACTCAGTTTTTTGACCACAGTATTTAGGTCCGAACACAATGGATTCTAACAATGAAAATCTCCGTACGAAATCATGCAACCATAAATATACAACAATACATTAAAGAGTCAGCAGACCGCAACATATTTTAAATGGCGGCATTGTTAAGATGAACGCAAAAAGACGCGATAACTTATTTACCTAGAAATCGATACATCTTTCGAAACAATTTTTGAAACCTTTCAACGAATACCGTTTTAATAATCTCACTCATTCTGACATTATTTCCATCATATAAATGGTAAGAAAATTCATTAACCCTACAGTGAATATGACTTAATAGGCGCATGTACGTATTAAATTGTTAATAGCACTTATTGATGTATGCACTATAGGATTAAAATATCCATTTAATTTGTGGTAAATTAAATACACTGTTTAAAGTTTCATTCTATTCTAATAGGTACCGCAATGTGCACATGTATTTATAGTCCACACTTAGTTGATAACAAATTAAAATACAACATTTATTTGGTGGTAGCCCTACTTACAAGAAAAGCACATTTTTTTGGAATAAGAATTTTCCACAAATTTATTTCAAAATCAAATACTGGGTTCCTACCCTACTTTTATATTATGAATTGATGTGGTTAACCAATTAAAGCCCCTAAACATGATCGCATCTATTACAAAAAATCGCTCAAAATTTAACCCAATAATTAGCTTCCTAAAATTCTACAATTTAGCTGATTAAAAATCTAAATTATACCTTATATCTTTCAATCGCAAAAGTAATTAAAAGCTCGAAATGTTCAACAGCATGAACCCCTTGGATACAGCTTCAATCGGCAATTTGTGCATTTATTCGGTGCTTTATTGTACCACGGGTTCAAACGCGCTGCCCTTAAAACAAAGGAGGAGTACGGTTTTATGCTTGTTTATTGTTTCCCGGCGCGTAAAATCTTTTCGAGAAATGAAAGAGAAAGGTATTGTTTGACGTACAAATATTTTCCAAACAGAAAAGGTTTTATTTTATTAGCAACGGATCTTGAGTGACTGATGTAGACCATATATTTAAGCGGTCGCAGATGGCTTAGCCCAGCGCTAGATTTATAAGTTGGATTTATACACTGCAACCCTACTTATAAAATATGGCAGCAGTTAAAACAACATCCCCCTGAAAACTTCGGGTCGTTGTCAAAGCAACAGTTTGTTTGGGTAACAAAAAACAGGCGGCAGTAAACGGATTTTATTCAAATTCAGCGGGAATTTGATTGCGAAATAAATCACGGCAAATACGCCTACGTCGGTACCGTCATAAATTTCTCCGCCAAATTTCTTAAAAATCTAGCGACCTGGTAACTCGACCATAAAATTACATTGTTTTTACTTTTAACGTGGTTGAATTAAATTGTATGTCAAATAAGTTGGTAATTTCAGAGTGCAGTTAGAAATAACCGACGTGTGTTAACCAATTCTCGTTAATATTAGAAAAAATAACTTACGAAAATGTTTTTTCCGAATCTTTGAATACAATAAAATTAAATAATCGAAGGAGCAATGAAAATTCGACATTTTCGCATAAAATGAATGCTGCATTGCGTTTAAGCAAATTTATTTTATTCACCATTTCTTTCCTTGAATTCGATTATTTTTTAATATTTCACTAAACGTAAAGCAAGTAAACACAAAATTATTTTGGACATAGAAGCAAGTATTGACGAAAATAACTTAATTACTAATGTACTTATGACTAATCATTAAAGTTAGCCACTTTCCGTGCGCTTCGCAGGGATCGGTATGGGAGTGGCCGTTCGGGTGTATGATTCGTAATATGTGCGCAAGCGATCTTATTGCACTAGTAACGCATCCAGTATGGGCTTAGCGACAGGCTGGAATATACGAGAGCGTAGCGAAGTGCTGGATATACGTTATACGTAATAAAATGTCGTCATAAGTGGATCAAGAAAACGACCATTGTCGAATAAAATGAATGAGTTTATTATATCCAGCACTTCGCTACGCTCGCGCCGTTAAGCATATACTGGATGCGTCACTACTGCAATAAGATCGCTTGCGGATATATTACGAATCACACTCCCATACCGACGCCTGTGAAGCACGCGGAAAGTGGCGAACTACTAATTATAGCTACTAATCATCTTGTAGAAAAACAGCTATCGTCCGAAGAGAAGATCGATGCCCGCTTAATATCGCACATTGCACGGTTTACTGTTTGATGTATAATCAATGGTTTTCCCAGGTGCAACATATTAGCTTGTGTTGCTAGCAAGCACGAAATAATAAGTAATAATAATAATAATATATATAGTATTATAGGATATATGGTACATATAGGAAGTAAATGGCACTATTTACTTCAAATTATGCCACGAATGAACTATTAAATTTCTACTGCTCTTGCCGAGAACGTTCTGTATACAGCATGTCCATTTAGTCCCCATAGATAAAACTAAAATTAACTAACGTAGCGTGTTCACTTAATGCGTGGACGGAAGATAATTTCTCTCCTGAGCAATTTAGAGAAGAAGCTTTCAAACTATAAATTTCCGGAAACAAATGCTGCATAATGTATTATTAGAAGATTATCAACAAATAACAAAGCTCATTTTTCCATTAAACTAAGATTTTATTTTACACAATTTATCATGTTAGGGAGATACCATGCCTGTCCATAAAAATAGCAGTGATAATAGAAAGTAAAGTAAATTCTGCTTTAACTATAGTGAATTAACATTTCCTCATAGATAATAGCGCATGCGAATTTATTCATCTACAGTAGCGAAAAACAACATGACACTCTTTTGGGTCTTCTAGCGTAGAGATTGTTTTCTTACAGACGTCCCCTTACTGTAGTATTACTAATACCGGTTTAATTCAGTAACACTACTAGAAGAGTTACTTGCAGCTATACAATTTTCTTAGCATATGGTATTTAAGTTCTTAGTTTTCACCTTCCAGGCAATAAAATCATTACCTTAAAGACGCACAGCCAACCTAAAAGAGTTAGAATGCCGTAATACCGCGCCACGAACCTTCTTCAAAAGCAAGTCACTGCTTTTTTATTGCACAGGCAGATAATGCCCTGATTCTAAACTTCGATAATTTCTTAGACGATTCGATGCAGGATTTCATAACAGTGTCGATGTTGAGATAAGCACTTAAGTTCTTCTGTTCCAGTAAAAAAATTACGTTGAAAAAGAAATCGTAGAACAAACAATTTACACAGCCAGATTATATTTTCTACTTGGTATTATATGTATACTTAGGAAGTAAACCGAATGTGTCATTATTATCTATCTTCACAAATATTACAAAAAACCTTTAATGCTCATTAAAAACGCTAACAGCTAAGTACAAAATTCTTAAATATTAAACACCTGTTAACAATAATAACTGTCTATGCTAAACAGTAAATTGGAAATTAGTTTCTTCCTAATAAAAGTAACGGTTACAGGAAACAATAAAAATACACTGCAATTAAAATTAGACTGACTATCCGGTGATTCCTATTTATTATTCTCATAATTATAAATGAACAAAGTAACAAATCTAAATCTGTATATTTTACAATCCTTTCCAATCCTTTATTTACTAACCGTTGTACTTTATACATTTAAATCACAAATGACAAACTTGAAATCAATATTATTATAACTTTGTTAAACGCCAACAATAGTAAAAGGATTAAACTAGAATATGCAACTCTAAGTTGGCATCCTTTATATGCCTGTGACCTTCTGAGTTTAGATCATATCCACCGCAAATTCCTCTCGTTTAAGATTGAGATAGATCCTGTGGATATCTATCTGGATGGGTTACTGGTAAAGCAAACCATGCTGGCCTTGAGCACGAAAAGGGATACTATCTGTGAAAAAATTCTACGAAAATCGCTTCGAAATGGCATCGATTGCTCTTTTATGATAGAATGAATGAATTTTCTTGTACTCAAGATACATTTTTCCATTTGCGAGGACTAACACCAGGAGACGAGCTTCAACATATACTCTGTAAGACAGCTAATAGGCTATGTAGGCGATTATTAAATTTTGTTTGTTATATGTAGAGCGCAACAAGTCGATTCTCTAGCAGTAGCGTCACTGCGCTGGATTAACCGAAATAAACCTGCGCGTTATTTAGAATAAAAAACAATAAGAGAATTTATGAAAACGCAAACATAATACAGTAAACAATTTACCGAATATGCTTAAATAGCTGAAAAGAAATCCGGAAGCGAGGGCTTCAGCAGTGTACGTTTCTACAGCGTTCTCTGAGCCTCGTCCGTTGAGGCGTATGTATGTCTCTGCTTATAGGCAGAAAAAGATCGTTATTCGCGAAAGTGGTCTTTGAATTTGTATAACCGATCTTCCACAACACTACTGTTAAAAAGATGGCGTAATTTAGAAAAATCGACATTTTTACGTAATATAGTATTAAATTTTTCTGGCTGAAACACTTTTTTCGTCATCTAAAATATGTAGCACTGTTTGTACGTGGTTAACAATTTCACACGAATTCCGCAAAGACAACAAAGTATTTTGCGATTATTTTATTGCGTCGGCTATTGGAACGTAATTGTCGTTAATAGTTTTTAAATCGGCTGCAACTTGAAGATTTTGGAATGCACCTGACTTAGCTTTATTGTAGCTGCTCCTTTTGCGTCCAGTTGTAAAATCACTAATTTGATCTTTTCAAAATGTTTAAAATAATAGAATGCTGCTTCTAACCATGTACCCCATCGTCTAAGAATTGGCTGCGGCGGTTCCGGTATCTCAGGACATTGTGAACAAAATAGCCGAAAACGTTTCGGTGATTTAAGAAAACCGCGTCCGTCCGTGCTGTTAGTTGATCACCACATCGTGATAACATTTTCGTATAGTGTCTGCTACAACGTGTAAAGCATGAAGCAGGCATATCGTGTGCAGCAAATTCGGTTGAACAGCTTTGAATAATTGACCAGCGCGAAGCATAACCGCGTTAACCCTGGTTGGTTAACACTTCCTTTGGTGAAATTTCAAAAGTTGTCTAGTGTACTAATTACTGCATTATGAACAGCTGCGGTAGCACATTTTTACTCTTTTAGAGGCTAACAAATAAGGCTGTGACGGTCCTTTCAAGGTCATTATCCGTGCTACAATCGATACTACGAATTTTTTTTAATGTCTGCAGTTTAATCTATAATTAGCCACAACCGTTCATTTTTTCACTGCAGTTTTCACATAATTCTTAATCTTCTCGCGAACGGCACGGCAAATACCTGCGTAGCATCTGCAAACTTGGTACTTCCCACGTTGGATTGTATTTCCTCCAAAACTGATGAAACATTGTTTGTCCGATTTTTGCACACATCATCGTTAAATCACCCAGAAATGCTTTATACGATCTCCTTCCGATTTTTTTAAATTTGTGTGTTGCTCTATTTACATGGTTCCTACATATTAACATATTAAACTTTTATCGCAAACTAAATACCTGATTTCTTTACCATTATATATTAAGTCTGAAAATTGCCATAAATACGTGTATACCCTGTTAGCAAACAGACAAGTTGATGCATTTCTAAGCATTTTGAAAATTTTTAATGCCTTCCGTTCAATTCCGACACTTCGCACTGCGATATGTATTACACATAGCACACAGTATAGAAGGCCGGAAAGTGCCGACATATAACGAAGCAGCTCTGTATCGCCCCAACTTCTCGCGGTTAAACACCCCTGGAAAGCAGGCGAGAATGTTGCGCTCTAGTTATATTTCTTATCATAGTAAATACAGAGACCGCCAAAATGAATACGTATGTCATGTTAAAAATTTCAAATGTACAAAAATGTCATTATTTGACCAAATATGAACAAATATCGTAAGAAAAAGTTTTTCCCATCTACCCAGAGATTCAAAATCCAAAGTGTAATTTTAAAATGTCAACTTTTGCTTTTTCTTACATTTTGTTAAAAATAAACACTATATATTTGTATGTGTATTAACAGTGTCAGTGTTAGTTGAATTATTTTTTATTGAGAAGGAAGAATTTGGGAAAATAACCAAATTTTTCATAGAAAACTTAACTTTTTTTTTTAAGGTAAGTTTTATCAGAAAAATAAATCTTGAAAGAAAGTTTCTTTTGATAATAAATCAGGTATTTTATAACTTCTCAACTCAGTATACCTCCACTATTAACATTTCTAGTTATAAACATATAACACATAAATTACATTTTCTCTATTCAAGACGAACCTTCGATTTCCAACCGATATGGATGATGAAAATTTACTCAAAAAAATTTATAGCGTGTGCTTTTTGGTTTCTAATGATACACAAACAAACTACAAACACAGTTACTTTAAAACTACAGAAATAAAATAGTTTCCATATACCTAATCTTCATTAGGTTATTGGGCCTGTTGGAGGTTGGAATAAACCTATATTAATATTACTATAAAAGAACAAATGATACATAGCTCTGTGTTTATTTATAAGATACCATAAAATACTTAATAAATCTTTTGAACCTTAAAAGAACTCTTTGTAAAGTAGTAAGGGTAAGATATTCCCTGTTATACGTACAGAAGTCAAGTTACAAAGCAAACTGGATATTCTGCCTCTTTTGCAAAAAGCTAAGAAGAGCAACGGATTTCTAATGAAGGCATAACAAGAAACTTCAAAGCAGAAAATACCGCAACAAAGTAATTTTCTACCGTAAAGGCAGGAAGAAAATCGGTTTTGTAAGTAGCGCTTTGATAAATTGAATCAATCTTTCGTTTTGGAAGAAACTTTTTTCTTAGAGAGTGTAGTGAAATACCAGATAGTAAGATCAAATAAAATCAATAAAAGCTCAAATAAAATCAGTAAACGTTTAAATAAAATCAATCATGCCATTGTCGCAAATTGCCTAATTAATTGAAATTGGCTAAAAGAGGGAATTAAAATAGAAAGCAATCCGATTAAAATTAAAACTATGTAATGAATAAAAATTCACTTAATTTTTAGTTATAAGATAAGCTTGCACAAATAAGGGGAAATACATACTTTGTTAAATTGTAAGCACAATTACTCAGACTTACCAGGCAGTACACTATTCGCGACATGGTAAAATGAGAGAAAGACTGATGAAATATTAGTACATATTTCATCAGTCTTTCTCTCATTTTACCATGTCGCGACAATCGACGTTCAATCCTCGGAACGTGTAATTAATACAACATAAACTGTTGTGGGGAATTTTTAGTATTGGATGCATAAAGTGTACGTAGCACAGGTTCCTATCCTGTAATTACAACTGCAACTATCTACCTCCTACATGCTCGTACTAAAACGAACAGGCATTAAAATAAATTATTACAATTTTGCAGCATGTAGATGCTTGTATCTAACTATCGGTATATGTTTAATAAAATTATGCACTTGTCTTATCTCCAAGAAAAATACTTTTTTAATAACAATATTTTATCAGCAGAATTGGAAAATATATCGGAAAATAATTAAGAAAATGGGCATTTAGAACAGCAAATGTTACGAAAATAAATCTGCGAAAAATATAATAAAAAAACGAAAATATACCCCCTAAGTAAGATTTTATACAACATTTTACTGAAGTGTACAAAAGTATTAAAGCCAGTTTATTTTCTCAGTTCCATTTTTAATGACAACCTACGCTGTGCTGTGTACAACGGAAATGCTTCAGGTATGGTGGGCGATTAATTAACTAGCACTACAAGTTCAAAACGAAGAAAGTGAAAAATTATTTACATGAAGTGGTCGATTGAGCGCGAAATACATCACATGCGAAAGAATTGTGTGATACGCTGCACGGTTTAATAATATTGAAATATGACAACAATCAAATTAAAAAGAATTGCTGCCTTTTTATGAGATAAAAGTTTGCCATAGCTACTGTTAGACAAGGTCGATGTTGCAATATAAAACGCATCCTTAACGATTTTCAGTTACGTCAATGAAATATCTTAAGTTAAATTAACACATTACGAGGCAGCTTCGCAAAGCGTGCCTCGCAATGCGTGGAATGGCTTCTACATTGGGCTAGCCAACGCCAGTCAGTTTCCGCTCGCGCATCAAAGGTACCTCGAGATGTTTGGACCACGTTGCCTCGTGATAAACTGGCTTACCTTGCCTCGCGCTAAACTGGCTATTCATTCGACAAAGGCCCGGGCAAATTGTCAGTGTGAACTCACCTTTAGAAATGATTTTTTAGTTGACACCTACGATATTATAGGACTAACAGTTGGAGAGAATTATAGTACAGAGGTAGAGCCTCATAAACAATTGGATCAATACAATCACATGTTCATAAATAAATAAATGTTAAATTGTAAAAACGCGATACTTATGTGTTGTATAGAAATAGCTCTTGCATTTATGTTATCAATATCATTCACGTGTATGGCTGCAAAATGAACTCTTATTGACGCGGTCCGTGTAGATATGCACACCCACAATATAGAATTCTTACTATTGTTCCTTTTTCGCATTTTAGAATTTTTTCTGTCAAAAGTATGCGCGCCTTTACAAAATAAACTTCTTTAGAATGCTAAACAACCGAAAGAAAGAAACCGCATGGCGAACAATAGAAATAAAACAACAAAATAACAACGAGAAAAAAGCATGGAAGGAGTATATTGCTACTAAGATTACAGGAAAGGATAAACAAGAAAGAAAAATTCAAAAACTTAGTAACTGAGGCAAGACAGAAAACGGACAGAATTCGGAGTAAAAAAAAAAAGGTAGGAGAAAGAACCAGACACTGCCTACCAATTTTATAAAAAACAAAAGCAGAATTATATTAAATATATTAAAGGATGACCAAGATATAATAGAGAGAGAAACAATTAATAAGATGAAAAATGGTACAGCAGCCGGATGTGATAAGTAAGAATCTTCAAAAACATGGTATTAACGAGGGCCCCAAATGCTATTGCAAATACTAAACAAGATATGGACTTTTTATCATCATTATGGACGAAATACGGAGAAAATGTAGTTCTATGAGTAATAACTATAGCGTAGGCCACAAAACGTTACAAAACGTATTACTATCGCGAGGTGCTTATTGCAAAAAGTATGATGAAATTATAAGAAAACATAAATGTTTGGAACGCAATATTGACGAAGAATAAAATGAAGATAAACTCAGAAAAGATGAATGATAATAGGTGAAGATCGAGAAAAACTACTAAACATTACAGAGAGCAAACAAAACCACAAGTAGATGCATTCGAATACTTAGGAGTAATAATTGAAAGAAACGGACAGCAAGAGGCAGGAGTGAGTAAAAGGGTGCAAGAAACACCAAACTTGTACTATTCATAAAGAAAAAGAAAACAACGAAAATGAAGATGTTCAAAACATCAATATTTAACACACGGCTGTGACCATGAGATGCAAACTTTGAAAATATATCTTAGAAAAGCAAGAAGAGTCACAAATAGTGTTTGATTTACCGCCATAGAGAACTCTCAGAGCACTTCAGCTACAAAATCTGTTGGATACAGTTATCTTTCCACATGTCAATAGAGCAATTTTAAAGCAACCAGAAACCAAGTAGTGACGTAATTACTTGATTTTCGAGTGGTGGCAGTAGAAGCAAAGAGCAATTAAATCGAGAACGCTATAAGACAGACAAAAGAGATGTGCAAATGCAGTTAGAAATGCAATCCACCCTCGAGTACATAGAAGAGAGATAGCTAGGGTGGTGAGACCATTTACAACGAATGGCAATAACAAGACCGGTAGAATATATGGGAAGCTAGAATTATGAAAAATAAAAAAAGAGGAAGCCGAAAGCAAACGTGGAACTGAGCAATGGGAAATTTATTAGAAAGAAAAATGCAACCTAGGAAGAAGCAAAACGACATGCCAATATAAGGAATTAGAAAGTCTGCACTGGAAAATGACAGAGCTTTCGTTACTGGGCGATGACAAATCCTCAGCAACTTCAGAAATTGCCAGCACATAGCGAAAAAGTTACTATGTAGCATTATATGCACTTGGAATTTTTGGGCTATTCTTCTTTGAGGAAAATAACGTGATGATTACTGTTACATTACAACATTATCAACAGGTATTGCGTAACTTTGAGAAACTTCTAACTTCAACTAATGTCGGTATGGGTGTTCGAATGATGTACTTTCAGCAGCGCGGAGCCACTTGCCACACCTCCAGGCAGTCTATGACAATTTTATAAAGAATATTTTCCGGTCGTGTCATTGCTAAGTTTGGGGAGCTCAACTGACCGGCACGATCATCGGATATCTCAGCTCGCAATTTGTTTTCATGGGGTTACTTAAAGTCATTTTTGTAATCGACCGCAAACTTTGGAACAGAGAAGTTAATACAGTAAATTCAAATATTAGACCGAGTGTTTGCACTGCATATGTATGAAACCTTACGCAGGAAAAACTTGCTATTGCAACAATTTGATATGAACAAGTCCTTCATTTTTCAGTTATAATATGTGTAAGGATAAATTAAGTTAATAGTATTCAGACCGCTATTATTACGTATAACAGATGTATTCAGATGAATTTCATGCGTAATAGTATACCTAAATAAATGTCTTTCAGTGCTGAAGAATATTAATAAAGTACCAAGAAGCAAACAATGCTCGTCCGTCTATTAATAACAGCAATCAGTTCAATTAATTCTATGCCACATTCTTCGAGCCGCATACAAAAGCCTTGCACATAAACAAGACAGGTTATCGTAATCAAAGGGAGACCACGACCTTTCAACCCCAACCGTATAATATACGTCAAGCAAGGAGCGGATGTCTAACGAGTTACCCGCGATTCTACACTATTGTATTATCTAAATTACGGTAGAAAAGTATATAACTACATCCGCAATACTACGTACAAATTTAGCGTAAACTTTGAAGTCCTATTCTACTTTTCACTTTGTTTTCTCCACATCAGTTTCTGGCAGAAAGTACGCAAGACCTTTTAATAAATAAATAGCAAAATAACTGCCAGATTGACTGGTAAAGTTATTGTAGCCAAACGCAACTAATTATTGCTGGAGATGTAGCAAATATTGGTTCTGATCCACATTCTATGCCACATCAGAAAAAATATACATTACAATTTTATAGACATTCAAACTAAACGCTATTCATCAAACGACACGTAAGTATCGGCAACCTCCGCACCACACAAGCTTAATTAATTATATAATAATATAATGATTAATCCGGGACGGCCGTTTCGAGGACACGAATGGTCCTCATCATCAACCGGTAACCGGATGATTCTTCATTGTGTGTGGGGAGGAGGTTGCCGATACTTATGTGTTGTTTACCACACTACGCCACAGTCCTTGTTATCATTATTGCTATTCATCAAATTCTAAAAAGCTCCCAAGAAGAGTATTCCAAAACCAGTAATACATTAAACTACACAGAGCTGACTTTAATTAGGTCTAAAATGATGATTAAAAGAAGATTAAATTATTATCGGATGCAACGATGCTTTACAAATGCATTGTATTAAGCACAGAAATAGGATACCCTAACCTGTTATGTATTTGTAAAATTTTGTGTCAATACGAAATCAAGATTTGAGATTCAAGAGAATCTGGTTATGTAGACCCAGCTATATCATGACAGATAAGTTAAATTACTTGATTTTAAAAATGTACCTACCTAAAGTCTTTTTTAAAAATCTTTTTTTTTTACAAAATCAATAAAAGAAAAACCCTTTTACACAAATTGTCTCATCGTAATTCAAAATATTTGCAATTAATATTTATCCATCTTTGCGTGCGTACAAATCCATTGTCAAAACATTTTTTCCGCCCTAAAGGTGTTATCTCCGAAATATTGTTTTTGAAAGCGGCTTCAACAGTTCCTAAATCGCTATCAACGCACTTTTTGTTTGACATTCGCAAACAAAAAAAAAAAAAGAAATTGGCAGTAATCAAATAAATACGTGCAATGTGATGTTTTTCTCCTTGAAAAATCAATTGCTTGACGTGCTTTGCGAAAGCTAACGTTATCATGATGAAGGAGCGTTGTCGATTGTTCTTGATTTCATCGATAACATCTGGCAAACAAATTGTTGTATACCATTCCGCATTAATTTTTCTTCGATCTTCTAATGCAATGTTTGCGTTATCCGATAAAAACAAAAAAACAAGCTATAATTTTCTTAGAAGCGCTTCGTGAATGAACAACTTTTACTTGATCCGATGTATCTGGGAACATCCAAACAGTTGATTGTCGGTTAGTTTCAGTCTAGTAGGAATATATCAAAATTTCGTCACCTGTTACGATGTTATGGATTTTGAAGTACTTCTGTCGAACCTTTTGAGCATTTCGTTACAACTACCAACTACCAAACGAGCCTTTTTTTATACTTGTGTTAAATTATGCGGATTCCATCGGGAACAGACCTTTTTCACGCCTAATATTCATGCAAAATCGAATTTACTGCAGTTTTCGATATGTATAAGGATGCTTCTATCTCACGGTAAGTCACATGCCTTTTCCAACATGTTGCACACAGCATTATAAAAATTACTGATTTTGGTCGAGCATCACTAAATCCATCACTGACGGAACTACAACCACGACGAAATTGTACAAACTAGTTGTAAACAGTTGCTTCAGTACCAAAAGTTGAAAGAAGGGACTCGAGGCAATGCTGCCGTGTTAGGCTTTAAATGAAATCATAAAAGTCACAAAAAAAATCTTAATGTGAAATGTTCCTTCTGTCTTAATTGTTCTTAAATCCTCACTGCAAATCAACCACTCGGCCGAATTTTGTGCTGACTGCTTTAACAATAACAAATATTACTTTTTACGAAGTTAATAATCTCAACAGCGCCATCTAGTGGCCGTTTGTAAAACTTTAACTCGCTACGCTTGCATGTACATATATTATGTAGAGCAGTATCAGCGATTTTGTTACAATATAATTTGGAGTTCCAAAAACATTGTTTCGTTCAAATAAGAGACATTTGCATTTGGGCAAGTATAAGCTAAGTGCTTTTTAAATTTGGTCCAATGTAAAGGAATTTAATATCGTTCATCTTGAGTGCGTAATTATAGATTCAAAATGATTGACAGCTTTCCATAGAACGTGTCTGTATCTTTACACAAACCTTTACATATAATGTGAATCGGCAGCTTCATAGCTTTATAATCACATATTTCCCAGCGATAACCCGCCAGTATACTTCCGGTAAAAATGTGCATGTTGTATCGCAGCAGCTCCAGAATTTTCGCAAACGTTCTACTGCTGTTGAATTCCCAATACAGAAAGAAAATTACATGCATATGCATACGTACACTTTGACACGAGAAGCGCCTGATGTATTGCATACATGATAGAGAACTTCATTAAAGTGGCATCCTTCAAATTGAATGCAGCACTTCCATGCAGCGAATCGAAAAGAAATCGTTTTAAAATCCAGACTGAATTGCTTTAAAGTTGAATGTTAGTGTCGGTTCTCTTTTAAAATCAATTGCACTTGTGCACATTAGGAAGAAATATAGGGTATTGTAACCGAGCAATGTTCCACAAAAATGTAGCAATTTTAATACTAAATAAATGTAATAAGTGCTTAGTGAAGGAATATGAGAATAGGTATTGGTAAACATAAGAATGACACTTTACTTCTTCATTTTATTCCACCAAAAAGGTCTTGTAGCAACTGGAAAACTATGGATTGGAAAAAAACTGAAAAATTTAGTAATTTAGTAACACTAGTAGGACCAGTGTACCTCACATATTTTCATATATCTGCTGTTCTCGATTATACTGCAAATCAATACCTCTTACTTTAAAATTAACACTCCGTATATTACTACATTGTTGAATTCTACATAGTACCATGGAAATTTAATATAAATTTACAAAGGATATTACTCATCCTTTTAGTAGTGTAGAGTAATAAGGCATTGGCAAGAAAACAACCTGTTTCGAACTTGTAATTTTGGCAAGTTCTTGTATTTTTACTAGAATATCCTCTTATCTTGATACATAGAAATATTCATTAGCGACACAAAAGAACAATACTCAGATAAAACAGGATAATAGAAATGTACATTTATTCAAAAACATCTGCAACGGCGAACGCTCCTCAACGTATTACGACAAAACACAAAATAATATAGGAAGAATGGACGAGATTAGGGAATACAATAAGAGAAAAGGAGCAGGAATTGAAATATGCGCTCTTGCTGGTAATATTGATTCTCCAAATGTGCCCAGAGCGAAGCGTACGAAATGAAAAGTTCGGAAAACGTTTCCCTGTTGTGCAAGGTCAATGGTCAAATACTGTGGTCACTAAAAATATATCCAACAGCTTTAGAATTTGCAAATTGGAATAACTTCAGACGGGTAAGTGTTAACATCCACCACAAAAATTGATATAACGTGAAAAATATT
Source organism: Marronus borbonicus (assembly GCA_902655005.2). NCBI lineage: Eukaryota > Metazoa > Arthropoda > Insecta > Coleoptera > Scarabaeidae > Marronus > Marronus borbonicus. The sequence continues at coordinate 4,297,008 of LR737395.1, forward strand.
GAAAACGGAAATTGCTTAAATTTATCATTTCACATCAACCAATTTTTTGTAGATGGTGGTGCAAGAGTGAGATTATTCGATTTAATATTCATCTCTTTAAACGTTATTTGCGGCACAGAATTTTTCAATTAAGAATATTCTCAACTACAATAAAAGAAAACGTTCTAGACATTTAACCAAGTGAAAATGTGCGTTCGTGAATGAACCACATGTCAGTTTCCATGCAGTAATCGTCTTTCAAAATGAGAGAAAGAACCCCTAGCATCATACCTAGTTTTCTATAAAATTTTGAGAGACACCGGAATGAAACAACAATTAAATATTACCTGGATATTAGTTCCACATTATTTTCACAAAATTCTGGGGGGGATAAAAAAATATTCCACCAAATCGATCTTCCTAAAAATTTTTATTCATAATATTCAACTACTAGCCAAATATTCGTGATTTTTGGTTGGCGATGCTCTAGAAATTGATTTCGAAAAGTACGCCTAAGGAGTAAGTTAATATTTTCTACTCCTAGTAATTGAGCAAAAATTATGAAAAAATTATTTAATTGTTTTTGTTTCGTTCGAATCATTGATGTTAGTAGTTACCGTCAGCATTTTCTTTACCACGGACATTGTGATATAAATGACACAATTGGAAAATAGTAGTGATGTTCATTAAAATAAACATCTTTAATCTTGCTTCCCCAAATCGATCTTCTTGCAAGTAGTAGAAAGTAGTCAAAAATAATTTTCTTGCTCCCTGCACGGGTATTTTGAATAAACACCGATACACGAAAACTAATAATTAATACGCTGAGACATTTCTCGTTTGCTTAACCGGCTAGACTTTGTTGATCATGGGGCAGTTTTAACAACGAGCTCTATTTACAACAATGAAGCATTCAAAATTAAGAATTGACCGTAGTTATATTCCTACTACTTGGTATTGAGCTGTCATAGCAGCTCATAACCCTTAGAAATTTGATATTTGCTTAATTCCAATACTGACATCAAGTCCTTTGCTCGGGGTATCACTATTCTTGATATTATTTTAATCTGAAGCTGGTCAATAGTGAAAACAAGGACTGTGGGGTAGTATGGCAAACAACACTAAAGTATCGGTACACCCCGCACCACACAAGTTTAATTGATTAATCCGGGACAGCTGTTTCGCGGATTCGTCGATCCTCATTTTCAACCGAAGACCGGTAACCGTTTGTTTTTCCGCGCCAATATAAGAAATAGAGTTACAGAGAATTGCGAGAACAACGCTTGAGTATTTTTGTCGTATTTGCATTATACAACATTCTTTTTATTTAATGATAATTACTAATTTTTCTTTGCTATTATTGCATCGAAGCATGAAACTAATGATCGCGATAAAGTTCTCAAAAATACTAGAAACACTCATAAAAGAGAATCTTGTGATGTTAAAATTTAACCTTTTGCAATAATCTACTAGCCGCTATAAAAACAATTATAGATTTTTAATATTTCCCTAAATAATTAATCGCCACCAATATGATATATGATAAAGGATCAACTTGTACTCTACAAACGAACCTTTAAAAGGTACATGGTTTACAGTAAATTCATTTCAATTCGGACTATTATTTCTTCCACTTTACGTACTTTGATTAACCCAAGTTGACGGATTTTTGAGCAAAAATGAAAACCCCCGAAGCATAAATGTAATAAAAAATGAAGTATGTAAAATTTAAGCAGTATAAGTGCTCAGTTCATAGGAGAATACGGAATAAAGTTTGAAACAATCGAATGCTAATACAGGCGAAGCTTTTGTGAAGACTATGAACTACTTCACGTAGTTGCCAGAAAACAATCCAAAATACAACAGAAGATTGAAGATCCAATGGATTTAACTGCCTGCAATAATCGTTCAGTCTCGAAATGCCCTCTACTCTTACCGTAGGTACTTAACTAATGTGCCCTCAAACCATGAAAACTATTACTTTCGGCGAAACAGTAGAACGGACGTAAGCACTAAATGAACAATTGCACTGCGTACTGGGATAGGAAGGAAACCAGAACAACCGTTAAAGGTACTATTATACAGTGCGAACGAACATTCTATTGCAAAGCAAATGAAAAGGGGCAAATGATAATTGAAACTTATCTAGTTTGTGCTCCTTAACTTTTTCGATAATTGCAGTCGATATTGAATTAAATGTGTGTAGGGATATGAAAATAGTTGGTATACATTCATAACATACGATTTATTTATAGTTGCTGGAGGCACACATGATTAATCAACCGTTAGCACATACACTGAATGCACAATGAAAATAATAAAAATGTGTAACGTAAACAGATTATTAATACGAGAATTAAATGTGTATGTATATTACAAGTACAGCGTGGAGAATTACTAAGTTATTCTTAAAAAAAAAATAAGAAGAAAGTTGCAGATAGAGTTAATTAACCGACTTGGAGAGATGGTTTAATACACTTTAATTGGCTAGTTTCAATAGACAGCGTGTACAAATGAAATGCTAAATTACACCGAACGTAAGTATTTTGTATACAAATTCCATGCCTAATTAGTTTAAATTTAACATATTAATCTACAAACAGGACATAGTCGTGAGTAGAATTGCCAAGAACTTTCTCTTTAGTAAAGTAAGTAAATTGTTAGAATTTGTACTGTATGCGACAATATCTAATTATTGCATTTAGGTAATTTTTAAAAATGTGTTTGTATCTCTTAAAAGATATTCACATCCAAAGCGCAAGTAAAGAAAAAATATATATATATTTAATGAATAGAGATTCATCCATAAGAAATTTTCTGAATCAAAATCCCAATGCGAGTGTTCTTTTATCCACTGTGAAAAACTAATTGTTTGTCAAAACATTCTTCGTAATGGTCGATACAATTTCGCATACTTTGGAACCATTTTCATAGTTTTAACGAATCAGGTATCTCCAGGGTTTCGAACGCATTAGCCGCTTTTTCTGGCGTCGAAAATCGGTCCATGGAGCTCTTTCTTCACGTGTGGAAAACAAGAAATCGTTGGGGGCCAAATAAGGACCACACTGCGGAAAACTTATCGATTTGAGTGCTCAAAAAGTCAGTTGTTTGTATCGATATGTGGATCTGCTGTCGAGCATTTGCTTTTTGTATTGCTCCGAAGACTTCTAGCAAACAAATGGTTGGACACCATTCGAAATTGACTGCTCTATGATCCTCTTGTCTACATAATCCTCGTCTAAAGTCGAATAGAAGAAAGTATCGTAAAAGCATAGATAATATAATAAGTACTAATGCAGATAGAAGCGCTATATAACGGCATAGGTTTTGTTCTGTCTATTGGGAAGGAAGGCATTAAAATGAAAATTTAAAATTGGTTTTATATTTTATTTATGACTTCTGGTCGGTGAGACGTAAAGAATAGCTATGTTGAAAGACAGTAGTAGCTGGTACTAGTTTCACACATGTAGCATTTCTGTATTATTAATAAATAAATAGTTGCTACTATTAAAGTTCCAACGCTCGTATGTTTGCAAGATTATATTACCTGAGTGTGCTTCGCTTCAGATTCAAGATTTCAGAAGAACATAAATATTTCGCGGCGAAAAATTAGTCAATAAGCAAGAAGAATATAGGCAAGTCTCCCAAATGCCTGAATTGCAAATATGAGAGAATAGATTACAAATTATATGTGCTTGAACTATGCCTACGTTGGTAGTTACTACACTTATTTCTATGCAATGGCATGGCGATGTTCAGTTCAACTTTCAATCATCATCACAAAATCCTCTTATTTTGTGGTTTGAAATGAGCACTAAATAGAAAACGTACATTGGACAAAACGTTTTGAGAACATATTCTGTCAAAACTGTTAAATTACAAGATGCAAACGTAGATCGCTCCTAACAAAGCAGGCTTGCGAATTCACAATGCATAAAAAGCAACCCTCAATCACTACAAATTTTCTTTCAGCGATGATTCTTTCAGGTATTTTCGTTTAACGTAGAATACACTATCTATCTAACAAAAAAAAACGGTTGAATGTCAAAATAATTATTTCTAAAAACAAGCGTAATTTCCTCTCGGAAAAAGATTGGAATTTATTAACAAGCGACCTTTCCTCGAATGAAGCAAATCAATTTTAGAAGAAAACTTATTGCATTTAAGCAATTCAATTAAACTAAAAAAATATATTTTTCAGTAAGGCAGTTATTTTCCAGAATGAGGTGAGTAAGATGATTAAGTGAAGCAATGTGTAATTGACCTAGTAGCTACACATTTACGTCTTTCGCCATTATCATGTAAAATTCCATGAAATTCCACTTTCACTTCGTGTAGTCTATTAAATTAAACAATACCTAAACATAAACTTTTCGGGGAGCTTTAGAACAACTGCAGTTTTTTTTAAATATTACCATAGTATTTTATAATAATAATAAATTTTAATTTCAACAAGTGTAAATATCCAAGAACAGAAAATATAAAATGTAGAAAGTAGAAAGTAAATGCATGATTGTTCTGAACAAAAATAAATATTAGAGCAACTTACAGGTAGTGCTTTTCAAGTAATACACTAAGGCAAAAAAGAACAGTACAAATAAGAAAAAAAGCATTATATTATTAATAATTTCACGTATATAATTGTGACATATGTATTAGAAGTCAAATTGAGGTTGTTACACATGTATAGATAGAAGATACTGTATTTGTATTTGCAACAAGATGGAAGGTTAATCAGACACACCAGGAACAGTCTGTTTATAATTTAATAGATTACATAAAAACTTAACATTTATGATCTTTTACTGATTTTGAAGGAATGAAATATTAAACCGGCTTAACAACATAAATGAATGATCCTACCCAAAAAAAGATCCTGTAAAGATAATTGTAGGTATAGTTTTATATTGAAAATTAAAGTTAAAGACTAATTTCCATTAAAATATTTTATTCTAGTAAAATATGCTTCAAAACTAGTCAAAATTCATAAGACCTATCTAATTTTAATACTTGAGTAAAAGAATATGATCAATTTTGCTATTCAATAAACATTAAGTAACTTTGTACAACAAAATTAAGAATGGCGTTATTCAATATTATACCGATTCAAACAATAAGAGAACCAAACAAGTTAAGGTAATTCCACGATATTAAGGAACACACCGTCGAAAATGTAAAAACATTTAAAAAGCATATGCGTTGAATTTCGATATAACCTTAACCTATGCAAACAGAAAATTCAATTGTAAAGTATTTTTCACTTATTTTGTCATGGTTAAACTTGCAAAATTTCCACTTTTAACATTATGAACAAATTTGATGGAAAGAAGTTTCTTAAATTCCACACATTTAAAGAAACATTTTTTTTAAATAGCACAACTCAAATAATAAAACATGCTATGCGGTAACAGCCTGCATCCATATTGCATCTTTAATATTAGTTTAAATAATTATTCTGAAATTCTATTTTCTGCACTGAAAAAATAAACCCAATGAAAATTAAATAACCCTACAAAAAAATTATATTAACTAATAAGTTTATTACCCTGAACTACGTTTATTAAATTGAAACTTATTTATCAATATAATAAATACTCGTCTTTCAAACTTACTTTGTGAGAAGGGAAGCAAGCTTATATATATAATATAGAGTATATACGAAAGTATGTATTCATCGATAGATATAAAAATGCAATTTTTTTTTCTAATGGTAAACTCATTCGTTGGACCAGTTTTGACAAAGGAATCGTTACATTAACGTACTTTTTTATTGCATTTATGTACCTTTTTCGTCCAGTGTAGTCACCCGTCACAGTAACATGTCACTCCCGTCCAAATAAAAGAAAATATAAATATTTACAATTCTTTTTTTTTTAACTTAACTGGTAACTCCACAAACTTGTTAAAGTTTATTTTCATTTTATTAATAAATAAATTGCAATCATTGAGATGAAATTGAATATATCTGCACCAAGAGCACATAATACATAACTTAGCCCGTCATTGAAAAGATTGCAAATAGTGGCGTGACTCCAACACTTTAGAAAGGTTGCGTAGAGTAAAATATGATCTATAATTAATTACTTCAGATATTCACTATTCTGACATTGGTTGCCAACCGAACTTGATTCAATAGTTACATATGTATCTATCAAAGAAGAAAATACTTCACAGTAGGGCTATTAAAAACGGTCTTTTTCAGGAACCAGGTACCAGTCCAGCGCATTACCCAGTTCTGGGTTACCCGGTTTCTAGAAATCAAGTAGCCGGAACCGGCTATTAAACTATTTAGATACCTAAATACTCGGTCCTAGAACCAAATACGGACACGGTTTCCGAACAATAGCATTAATATAATATACATCTAAACGGACTGTCGAAAACTGCATTCTTCAGGGTTGGGATGCCCATCCAGCGCAATACGCGGTTTCGAGTTACTCGGGCACCCGCTTTCAGAACCGGCTACCCGAATCCGGGTATTCAATTATTCGGTTTTAGAACAGTTTTCGCATACTCGAAACCGGATACCCGAAATCGGGTAGAACCAATCCCTAACATTTCGAGTACTCGGGTATCCGGTTTCGAGCAGCAACCCTACTTTACAGGCATACATCTCAGTAAATAGTACCATATAACGTCCCAATCACAATATCAATTTTAGTTATCTAAGTGGCTTTGTGAGTGGAGTTATCAACGCCATGTAAGCGGGAAATTCTTGCCCTTAGGTGGTGCAGGCGACATAATTAATTAGAGAAGCACTTTCATTAATGTTGATCTCGTTTTCTAAATACATAAACGCAAAGCTACTCATTACAGTATGTATCTATCGGTATATCTGTATTTTCAGATTTAGATGTAGTAAGAAATAAAAATAATGATCTCACATGTAACTAATTGTAAGTACCAAGGACACAAAGGTTGTTAAGCAGCATTTACTACGAAAGCTATACAAAACGCGAACCTTCTATAAAGTTCAGGCCTGCAGGACAAGCTGACATTACTCTTAAAGAATGGGCAAACAATAAAAACATGACGTCATACATTACAATGGACTTGCAGCAGAAATAATGTATGTTCAATAACGTCATCTCCTTTCTGCAATACAATCTATAACATCCATTTTTTCTACCCTATAGAAGGGGACGCAGCTTAATTCAATTCCGAATTACAGGCACCCCATCGTTGAAGGGTATTATTACTATTAAATTAGGAAAATAAGCATCATTGTAAACTCTTACGTCCCAGAGAAACTGCCGAATTCTTTTTTGCTCATAAAAATTAAGCCTTTTATGTGACGTACCATGCAATTTATTACAGCCGTACTATGAATTAAAATTAAACGGAGTTATATCAAGGCTGTAAACTTTAATGAGATGAAATGAATCCTTGGAGAATAGTAGCCGTCTTTCCGGCCCTAATTCGGGTAGATTTATTTTAGCAGTCCATCTGGAAATTATTACACATCCCTCTTGTTGACGCAAACGTAGCAGTTGATATTGGAACGCAATTATTACCATGCTATAAATTATTTGGGAACAAAGTGAAATGCAAGTATCTAAAACTATATGTTCCCAATTTGATGAATGTAATTATATCGAATGTAACAGTAATCCATGCGCATACACAAGTTTCGGATATGTAACTGCTAAGCGTGAAGTCGCTTTAACTTGGTGCGCAGATAGATACAATATATATTCGCATATTCATGTAGTAACAGTGATGAAAGGTTTTTGATGTTCGCATTTAAAATAAAACCGTAAAAATTACTCTTAAAAAGTAGGAAATATTTCTTTAATTCAATATTTTAAGCAATTTCACAGCTTTTTAAAGATAAGAAAGGGCCGATTAGTGTGTTCCATAAAATTTAATTAATAATAATAATTTGAAGAAGCAATTTAAATCTCTTTATGTATTATGTGCAACTGCTTAAAATTGCGATATTTGTATTTTTGAAAATATTTCGTGGCATAACGGCATAACTTTCAGAAATGTATTGATTAAGAAATGTCTGAAGTATCTTAAATATGCAACGTAAATACAGACTTGTCAGATATCTAGAAGATTTTATGGGGCCAGTTCAGTTCAGTGAAAACTAGTTGCTTGTAAGTTTTTCATCGCATTGCGAAATATATAACAGTTATCGGAAACTAGAGTTGGTGAATAGAGAGGCTGCTAAATAGTTGCGAGACTTGCCATGGTAGAGCTGATGATAGCCATTAAAACATTTCGTGAGCTTAAACATTATCTTAATAAAATAAAAGGTTTCGCCTATATTTCACCCTATTTATTTTCCTTACTTGTTCCACGAACACTGTATATAAAAGCTGTATAATGTTAGCATGTGATTGTACATTCACGTAGTAAATAATCCATAGGAATAACAATTTCAAAATTTCCAAAGAAAACTGTCGCCGTGATCTTGACAGCGAAAAAACTTTATAAAAGTGCCCTTCAGCAATCTATACTTTTTTAATGAAAATAATGAAATGTAGTTTCATCCAGTGCGACAGACCTTCCTAGAACAGGGCAGAGGTTTCAAAAATCAATCCATGGTATAAAGTTGTTCCCTACCGCATTGTTTACGTTTCTGCTGGAAATGTTACTGAAATCTTCTTTAATTTAGTACCAAGTCATTATCCTCTTCGATGATTACTTTAGCGATTCCGTATGTGGCGCATGGTTAGAGCTCTTAAAATTCCAATATATGGCGATAAACTCGTTTTGCTGAGCTCACCTTTATTATCTAGGTTCTACCACCTATTTTTTGAGTGCACTCTAGATTGTAATTTATAAATCTTTGGTGAACCAATACAGGCATAATGTTTTGCTGAGCTCACCTTTATTATCTAGGTTCTACCATCTATTTTTTGAGTGCATTCTAGATTATAATTTATAAATCTTTGGTGAACCAACACAGGCATAATATTTGAAGGAGGGTTACTAAACAAATCGACAAACAAACTAATTTTTGCAATGGTCGGTAATAATTAAGCCTGCAGAAACGAGTTGCGCTTGACGAAATTAGCGGAGACTAGACAGACCCCTATTTATTCGTCTCATGAGAATGGGTTCATGTTGCCTACTGGTTTTCACGAGTCGACAAAACACGAGTCTGTCTAGTCCCTGCTAATTTTGTGAAGGGCACACTCGTTTCTGCAGGCTCGGTAATAATTTTTTCAGATTTTCTTTGCGTTTCAGCTATAAATTAAGCCACTATTTGTCGGATCAGATAGAAAAGTAAATTTATGGTATATGAACTTATAGTAACCACATTTTTATGTCTTACTAGAGACATGAATATCTTTAAAATTTTGATACAAAATTGCCTTCATAAAATCAACAAAACACATACACATTTTGTAACACTTGAGTACTCTAATTTAATTTGATGCAGTCTATCAATTGCATCAGATTTATATTTGGTTAGGATACCAATAATAACTCGAAGAATGAATCGATATATCCTGCGGTCTAATCAATTTCCAATTAATGCAATTTATACAACAAAGTAATATCAAATTGCGTATAGCTTACATCACTAGTCTATGGCGTTTGGTTACTGGTGTTATTATTCCTGTAATTGTTATCTCGACCCCTAAGTCGTGCGTTTCTAATTTAATAATTATTGAACAAGAACTGGTCATTATCAGCCAAGTTATTTACGTGCCACTGTAGTCAATACCAGGTTCTTTGTTATTGTAGGTAGATAGTAAAATTTGTAGAATAATGTATGAAGTAGAATACAGGTTATTCTAGGAATAATCGTAAAGAAGTACAACAATATACAAGAGTTCGATACGTAATATTGAATATGCTATACATGTAAATAATCTATTCCACCATATCGTATTGGCACAAATACATTTCTTCCTTATCGATTATATGGATAGAAGCAATAATGCTAAAAAATGGCATACGTTGCGTTTAAGCATACTGATGCGCAGATACTACTATAATCGACTGGACATTTCTTAAAAACAATTATAAATAAGCCAAGTATAATAACTTATGAGATTTTTAATTACCTTTTCCACATTTACTTAATATTAATAACTAGAGATAACAAAGGTGAAATTATTACTTTTTTGCAGTGACTAGACGACTGACTCGTATTTTGTCGCCTCTCGGGAAAACCAGTAGGAAACGCGAACCCTTTCTTATGGGACGAATAGACACGAGTCTGTCTAGTCGCTGCAAAAAAAATCATCTCTACTAATAACACTAAAGTATTTGCATTCTGTAGATAATGTACTGCTTATTAATTTGTTTAAAATATTTGAATACCCCGTTGCACACATTCTGCTTAATCCATAAGACTGCAATCTTCCGACACATAAAACAGAATGCCTAGTTTACAATCTCTGCAATGATTCTTACAATAAAAGAAGAACAGCCTATGTTATTTATCATTGTCGCATAGCCAACAATGCCCGTACATACACTACCGCTCATAATTATTTCGGCACCCTAAATTTGTGATATAAATCATAGAAAAATAAGACAGAATTGTACATAAATGTATTTATTTCGTAGTTTTATGCAATACACGTCAAAACGAAAGAAAAATGTTTACAAAGTTTAAACTTTTGTTTCGTCAATGTGACCTCCTTTGGATTTTATTACTGCAGCGCAAAGGCGCGGCATTCTTGCAATCAGTTTTGCGAGTGTGCCTGGGGTTATTTTCACACAAGCTGATTGTAGTGCGTTCCACATCCTACCAACGGACGTTGGAGCTACTTGACGTGCGTGTCGGTTAAGTTCTTCCCACAGCTGCTCAATTGGATTCAAATCAGGGCTCTGGGGTGGCCATTCCCCATAATCTTTAAAACTCCTTCTGTCTCCAAACGCTGCAAATATTCCTTGCATAGTTTGGACGTGTGTTTTGGGCGGTTATCCTGTTGAAAGACAAAATTCGTGTTCCTGAAGGTATCGCATGCTGCTGATATCCCGGTAACCTTCTTTTTTTAATGTACCTTCAATTTTGACGATGTCGCCAACAGTTGTGCCACCAAAGCAGCCCAAAATCATTACAGATCCACCCCCCATGCTTCACTGTGGGAACAATACAGTGCTCACCTGCACGTTCGGCCACCGATCGTCTAACAAATGTTCGCCTTCGAGATCCGAAAATTTCGAATTTGGACTCATCGGTCCAAAGCACCTTACTCCAGTCTTCCACAGTCCAATTTCGATGTTCACGGGCCCATTGGAGTCGTTTTCCTTTGTTAACTTTCCGCAGCAACGGCTTTTTCATAGCAATTCCCCCATGAAGACCGGCTCGCTGTAGGCGACGTTTCACTGTAGCCATGCTAATCGGATTCTCGCAATGTTCATTTACTTCTGCGGTGATTTCCGGAGCGGGTTTTCGCCTTTCTCTTGCTGGTAACTACAATTTCGCAATCTTCTGCAACTGTTGTCACGTTTGACCTTCCACTTCGTGATTTATTAGAAATACTGCCACTTGCCTTATATTTTTTAATGTTATAATCGCCAGTAGCAGGGTGTACTTTTAATTCTCGGGCAATTTGTCTACTAGTTTTGCCACTCTTATGGTAGGCAACTAACAGCGAACGTGTTTTAATACTTAGTTCCTTTTTTTTCGGCATTTTAAACAATCGTCACTCTGTATTTCGCACACGATCTTACCACCATGAATACTACAAAACAACTGATCCTAATTTGGAAATTTTACCTTAAGACTTGCACAAAATTAGTATAAAATCATTACGCATACTATAATAAACGGATAAATCTTTCCGGGAATTCCTACGCGCTCTTATTGTATTTACATATTAATGGGGGTTTTATGACAATAATCCTATTTAAGGTAATAGTTTATTTTAAATAGCTTTGTCGAAGAGATTTTTGCGTGTTATAATTCTATTTCAAATAAGTATTCATTTGTGGAAGAATGGTTTTTAAAAACAGAATATTGTATAAATGATGTAAGAAAACGTGGGTGCCTAAATAATTATGAGCGGTAGTGTATATTTCTCATTAAGGTTAGTCTACACCAATCAATTGCCAGTTCTGAGAAAAACGGTTTTCAATGAACTTTTATGAAATATCGATGTCCTAACACCAGGTCAACAACTTGAACGGAACTAAAAAAGTAGAAGGTTGACATTTCCTGAATGTATAATACATAAACGTATTCAAATGATAAATTGAAAGTCCATATTTCTTATTGAAAAATCGAAACGCAACAAAGAAAACTGCTGGGATCTTAAAAGTTTGCAAATAATAGCACTATTAAAATTAAAACAAATATCATTAAAGTTCCAAAAAATTAAGCCAAAAACTAATAATATCATTTTAATAACCTCATAAATTTGAAATCGTTGACATTCGCTTAAAGAAATCTCTCTACAGATACATTTTTTGATAATACTAATAATTTTCAAATATTAACTAATTAACCAATAACTACAAATAACCAATACTTTCGAATATATCAAATTATAGAAAACAGATAAATTTCTACATGTGAATCAATGAAAATATATGTACGTACAAAGTAAGTTTACACCCACACGTACGCCCATCAATTGTACCTATGTAATTTTTTGGCCTTTGTTTGTTGTCACTCTTTTAGTTTGTACAGCTTCCACAGTTTTCTGTAGATTTATAGTGTATTTACAAGTTCTTGTAGACTTCAAAAATAAGGTTTAAGACAAAAATTTTTTTATTTTGTTTTCGTAGGGGATAATTATGAATCATATTTATAATTACTCCATCTGAAGATTTGCAATTACACCTAAAATTGAAAATGATGGGGTGATTGTGAATTTGGAATAAAACTTTCAAATTGTTCAAAATGTTTTTCACTTTATTAGAGATAGTTTCATGTACTTTTTACCTCAAAAACCTCAGTACTGGTTTCGATTTAGGTATTAATATCTCTTTACAGAGTGCATCACCACGAACTACTTCGATTGATATATGGAAGAGTAAACATTGGAAAATTCTGAAAACTTAGTAATATACTACAGCCAACATGTACTATTGAACTAAAATGTTTTCAGTAGACCTTCGGTTTTACCGGAAGTAGCTGTCATCTTTGGTATTCTAAATGGAACACCCTATAATATATTACTACATTTTTAAATTTCTGGTTCAGTTTTAAGGTTTGTTTGAGAAAACAATTCTGTTATTCTTTCTAAATAAAATATTCACATTTTTTGGACACCGTGGATATCAAAGTTGAATGACATTAAAAACACTACGTAGTCTACATTCTCATTTGTGGATGCTCCTTTTTATTGACGAAAATTGTATTACAAAATGCATCTTCGAAATATCTTAATTTTTTTTAATCCTGCTCTATAGGGTCAACAGTTCTGCAATATTTAATTTTTCAAATTGAACACTTTCGCGTGCACTTAACATTCCTTCAAAAACTTTCGCAACTATTCCGTTGTAAGAGTTCACATTCTTCACACCATCTGTCAAAAATATTCAAATAATATAAACATTTCGAATATAGTTAGAAATAGCAACGTAGTTGTTTTATCAAATAAACCCTAAAATTGCACTAGAAACTCAGAAATGTAATAATACAGGGAATGTTCTATTTAAAAAAAGTTGACAACTACTTCCGGTGTAACCGGAAGTCTTAGATAATTGAAAATATTTTAATTCTTGTGAGACAAGCGAAATTTCCGGAGATCGTGGTCAAAATACATATCTCTGTTTATAACACATTTTTATGTTTGCATGATCGATATGCGTTCGGAAGATAGACTTCATTAGATGGATCGCCAATTCACAATTACCTTGGGCAACCCTACGGTAATAATCCATGGTCCGTTTATGACTTTCCGTTCGAATTAACGCAGGTGAGTAGAAATAGTTACAGATTACTATTAATAAGTCTTATTGCATCTACCATAAATAACAATCAAATTGGGTAAATTTTCAATATAATAGGTAAGCGTCCATCTGAATATCAAGCAAAGAAAATGATAAATTAGTAGTAAGTAGTGGCCATCAACGAAAAGCAAATACTTCCATACTGGTGAACCTTGAACTAAGACCTATCTACTAACTAACAGGCGCTGTTAATACTAATACTGAACTCGGTGCCCAATGATTTCCACAATCTGTCTTAAAAAATAATTCATAGATACATAGTTGCATACCTGTTCAGTTACAGTCCAATTTGAAACTCCTCCAGACAAAATCACTACACAGTCATATATCCGTTAGTTAACACTTATTTATTAAAACGTCCGAAAAACCAAATAAGCTATTGTTATAGGTTGAAATTATTAATTACTACATTATTATAGAGAACAGTGGTGTCATATTTAACTCAAAAAGTCGTTCACATATTGTTCGTACAATAAAACGGGCGCCAAATAAAAATAACTAACTTTAATGGCACTAACAGTAATTAACGTCTGCACAGCGGATGCACAGACAGTAGTAGTCTGCAATAAAAGACGCGCTCAAACCGAAACTACTAAGAAAACTAGACTAAAGTACCATAATTGTTAAAAGAACTATTAGTACAATTATGATGATTAATGCATAAATGTAGAAAAACGTACATTACGATACCACACACAGGTTTCGTATACGTTTTGTGTATTTCTTTTATTAGACCTGTTCACCAAACCAGCTCCAGGTAGACACTGAATCATTGCACGCCTATGACTAAAAGAGATCGTAAAGGATTTTGCTTTAATTCAATGTTTAAAACGTTAAATGGGTACGTCATCAATTGATATATTTTGGTGTATAATAAAAAACATTTACTAATTAATTCGAAGCAATTTCATTTACATATCTATCTTAAAAAAAAAAGAAACAGTAGTTAAATAGCGAGAATCTTGCGGTTTTCTTCAATAAGTGATAATAAAAATCACTGATAAGCTTACCGAATAAAGTAAATATAGTGTGTGGAATTAGTAATAGTGATTTCTTACTGGAAAAAAATAACCTAAAAAAAGTACAGTTTTGATTACATACGAAATTAAATAGAGCATCATCACAAAAACTATAACCGTCTAAATTGTTATTTCTAAGGTAAAATCAACAATCTTTCAAATTAGATCTAGTGAGAACTAATTGTAAGTCAATGTCTAATCGAATTTCACACCGGAAATTAGCTAACATTATCCATTAACACTCTTGTTTCAAGATTAACGGAATTTCCTAGGAATAAAATAACTTTTTTGTCGCATTAGAACTACCTTGAAAAAGGAAATATCCAATCAGTTCATTCTTAGTCCACTGAACTGATAAAATACATACCTCTAAGTGAATCATGTGTGCAAATAGCCATTGCAAATATGGTCTTCTGGAAAAAGCTGATAGTAGTTGTCCACAAACGAAACCACAGAAATGACTACATCAGTGGTATAAAGAATATGCACATTCCAAGCATAGTAAAGAAATACTGGTAATAGTTGTTACTAAGGCAGTTGTAATTTAGTAGAAAACCATAAAGTTTTACAAATGGATGTTTACATTTTCTCTACGATTCTAAATTTGTCTTGCTTAGTAGAAGAGAGTCGGTTCGGATAAACGTCAAGCAAGTGTGAAATCTTTTTATTCTATGTCATCTGATTTTAAAGATCAGGTTGAAAACGCTTAAGAGCAAAAGTAAAATCTGTAGGCTAATAGCTCTAGATGTGAGAAAGTTAGCTCACTTCTATCTTCCTGTTCAGTTATGAGTAAGCCTGCAGAAACGAGTCCGCTTCACTAAATTAGCAGAGACTAGATAGATTCGTGTTTTGTCGACTCTCGGGGAAACCAGTAGGTAACACGAACCCGTTCTCATGAAACGAATAAAGACGAGTTTGTCTAGTCTCTGCTAATTTCATGAAGCGCAACTCCTTTCTGCAGGATTATAATTAGTTATGAGACACCTTCGATAGATAGTCGTAGGTTACTAGAAGATGACATTACACTAATAACTACACATGAAACGGAATTTGCATTAGGTTAGACTGAATTAGGCGTAGTCTAGTGTGACCTTCTCAGAATTATTGTAGTTTCACAAATCGTAATTCTAGTTTTGTATTTTAAGAACAATTTTTTTTCGTATTTGCCATCTAGAAATTATAAAAAATTGAAACCTTACGGCAACCTTACTTTTTCGTGTCAGGGTTTTATACCTTTCTGT
Source organism: Marronus borbonicus (assembly GCA_902655005.2). Classification (NCBI taxonomy): domain Eukaryota; kingdom Metazoa; phylum Arthropoda; class Insecta; order Coleoptera; family Scarabaeidae; genus Marronus; species Marronus borbonicus. The sequence goes on from LR737395.1 coordinate 4,313,119, forward strand.
TGGTTAAATTTCAAAACCATATCTTCTTTTCTTATAACAAAATCATCGACTGCATCTGGATTGCTTCTTTTGAACAAAAATTTGCAACTGCCAAACTTGCAACAACGCCGTCATCCAACGAAAATAGTCTGCTATTACTTTCAAACACTATTTTTATCTGTTAAAAATATTTTGTAATGTATTTTACAGCAAATTTTGCTAATAATGAAGTTTATTTATTTATGTATCTATTTAACTATTCGCTGCAAATGGTGTCAGGTGGCAAATACAGAGTTACATAAATGCAATAAAAGAGTACGTTAATCTAACCATCCTTTTTATCAGAATTGATTCAACGAACAAGTTCATCATTTTAATAAATGGTTATTTATTATATCTATGAACACATATTTTTGTATATACACTATATACAAAAAGCGGATTTCTTCATACATTTTTTAATGTCTAATGAGATAACCGTAAAGTTTGTTTCACTTCTTACAAGGTATGTTAATAAACGGGTATTTATTATATTAATAAACAGGTTTTAATTTAATAAGCATGGTTCATTGATGTAATAAAATTATTAGTTATTTTTTTTATTTTAACGAAACAAAATCAACGAACACGATTTATTGAATTAATTTTTTTCTGTTTTGTGATAACTGCCCAAAGCCGTTAGTATTTTACATTAGAATTGACTAGGAAGTATTTAGAGGAATAACTAGAAACATTCTGAACAGATCTAGCACTATACTTTTTCACATCTAGGAGCCTCTTAATCGCTACATTAATATCGAATCAATGTAATCATTAGATACTTATGTTTAGCGTAGGGTAAATTTCTCTATTCAGAAACGATAGCGCATATTTTTCTTTGCAGCGCTTTCTAGCGCATTTTTTTTTGGGCACCTGAGGTTTCTATTGGAGATGCGAATAGGCTGAGCTGGGTCGGCCTGGAATATCGGAATCGAATGTAAGCCGGGCAGGGCTTTTACAAAGCGGATCGTTTAATTATTAATACTCAAAATAAACTTTTTTTTTGCATTCTTTGAAGTAGGATCGAACTGATTTGAACCTCTTATTGTTGTACAATACGGATTTGGGTGGGCAAACCTAACAGACCGGACCAAGCTGACAAACGTGTCGGGCCGAGTACGGTAGGAAGAGACCAGACCAGCCCTATAAAAATCCGAAAATGCTCACTTCTAATTTGTGTATGCATTTTCCATATAGACACACGTCTACTACTTATATTCTATGTAAAGTATATGACGGTAGTAAAAAAGTAAATAACGGGTAAGCAATACAAGGAAAGATAATTAAAGGTTGTACGTTTTATAACTTTCGCACGTCAAACTTATACATCCTTGATATTGAATAAACTGATGATGTAATACGCATTCAATGCTTACCGCCACGGGGTTATTGTTATGAAATTTACAGTCTAATTAAAGCTTTAAGGAATATGGATCATTTAATACCTACGTATACTTAACCAACCGTTACACAGCATAAATCAAATTATTGAAGTATGAAATAGAAAAGAAAATATATAATTGCCATCTTTTTTGTCTATAATATAATCTATGATTTACTTCAGTTGATAGAAGCAACACTAACGTGATATTCTGTTTCAGACTCTGGATTGAATTAGAGATATTAACTTTTATGCAACGTGTTTCTAGTTCAAACTAAATATTGGAATTTTCATTTTATAAACACAATTGAAAAATGGAAACTTTTTCTAAATGTCTATTTGCAAAAGAAACTACCTTCTAATATATGTCGTAGAGGAGATGTTAATTAATTTTCTTAAGCTTTTCATTTAGGTCTTTTCAGGCAAATACTAATTTATATGATGTTACTGCGACATTTACTAATTAATATCTTCTCTGCATTCTTAATGACACTACTCAAAAATGTTGCCGGCTACATTATTTTTATTCAATTTCGCAGTTCAGCGTAAAATAAAATTAGAACTAGCGCGAGTTTCTGGAGAAACACCACAGAAAAATCGCTGTTTCTTTAAAAGAATTCAAAACTTTGCGATAAACAGGTATTTACTTTTCAGATGGTAGATCAAGTGAAGATTCCACATGTCTTCCACGATCGTTTATACAGTATCCTGTAGCAAATGTGGATGTAGCCGACAAACATTCGAAAAGTTTTTAACATTCATATGTATAAATTTGGCGTTGGGAGTATTAAGATATTAAATATAAATTGGACAGTTAAAGTTTATTCTTTTAATTTGATAATCAAGTCTTACGTTATTAAGACAGAAGAAGTCCTAAGAAGCAAAGGCAACAATTCCAATCTCCTCCAAGAACCTTTCAAGAATAAATTTATGAGGTAATAAATATTCTCATTCCGATTGTATTAAAATTGCGCAATAAGCGATTTCAACGTTGCAATATCTGTAAAACAATAGTAGTTTCGTTACACATACATAACACGTTTGATACATCTCCACAGAAGACATTAAAATAAAACATAGTCAATAAAACTGTATATTTTATAATAAATTTAGTAATCATTTCATAACATAATCTACACAGATAATCCTAACGATTAATTTGATGCCAAATTTAATTGAATGCTCATTATGTCCAGCAGAGAATGCAAAAGAGAGCGGGGTAACGATAGGAAGCGTAATTCATAATGGATTAAATAATTTTCTATCATTAGAATTTTTTAAGAAGTTTGATAAATTTTTAAAATGGTGCAGAAAGTAAAAATTAGAAATGACCTCAATATAGAATTATAACCACAGCAAAGCCGCCTTTGTTAAGTGAAACCATCCATTAAGAAAACACAATTTTTTTCTCATACATTGAAAAAATTATAGCTTAAACAAAAAGTTCCGTTAAGCTGTTTTATTATATTTCTTAAGCACTAATTGCTTACAACTCTTACCTTTACACAAGTCGATAATAACAGCTATTGACACCGAACAAAAAATTTTGGGATAATTTGAGATTTTCGCGAAATTCCGCTCTTTCTTTAACGGCCGATATCTTAAATGTCTGACGCACTAAAATGGTGATTCAAATTGTATTCGATTAAGTATTTCTCAATGACCATCTTGTAGACACTAGCTAATACAAGAAAATTTTCGACGTATTATCGAAACTCCAGCAAATATTCAATTGATTAAAAATCAGCTCTCTAGCAGGTGAGATGCTTAAAGCAAGAGCGGAATTTCGCAAAAATCTCAAATTATCTTAAAAGTTAAGATAGATGGGTAAAGAGAATATTGAAAGAAATTAAGATAAATTGCAAAGAGTCGTATAAAATATATATAGTTTTCACTTAAAAAACAAAACTTCTATCGTGTGCTGTGGAAACTGAACAACTTGTATAGTAATGCATATAATTTCATGTTATGCAGAACATGTCCCCGAACATTTTTTATTTGAAAACTGATTCTCCAAATTGCCAAAAAAAAAAAAATCTTTTTCCGCCCACGCACTGGCAGTTACGCTGTATATATTATATCCATTCTGCGAAATAATTAAACAATCGTATTGAAATTCTTTTAAACAATAATCATTCTCTAATTTTAGGACAGTTTCGTAATAAATCAAAGGCGACCTTGGTAAATATACACGATTTCCTAACGAAACTTCGTGGTATTTTAAACCATTGGTTTCCTTTATTTGGGAAATTATACATATGTAACGTGAAAGGCAGGTTATATGAGGACAATCTCAAGTAAGAGTTTGGTAAAGACACAGATTAGTTTGCTACAGCTGTAATATTTCGAATACTAATTGGACCAAAGAATACAGTACTGGAGAACGTTTAGAATTCATAATGAGGAAGGAGGAGCTTGCACAACTTTATCTACGTATAAATGTTGCAACCAAGGAGATTGTTAAACAATCAAAAAAAACTCTTCGGATGTTATATCTATGAATACATATATGTATCAGCAACACTGCACTAGAGATCATTTTTAATTTTTTTTTCCGCTAGCTTAGACGAAGGGAAAATTTTCTTTAACACCTTCCTGATATATAGATTCCACCTATATCCGTATTGTTTTCACAGATTACCACCACAATGTGTAAAATAAGGAATGGTGAATTGGTTATTTACAGTATCTCGACGTTTCCCAACTAGTTGTTAAACATTTTAGTCATATATGGCACAGCAAGCAATAAATTACGATTCTAGCTATACGTCTTAGTCTATTTACTTTAGAAAGCGAACCGCAAATAGTTAATATCCATAAATTACTTCAGTGCTTAACAAAGTCTCACGTTATATCTCAAGTCAAGTGAAAATTATTCAAATACAAATGAATAGATGTCAGCTATCACGTCGACAAGTTAACGCACATGTGGTACGGGTTGAAGTTTTCGTACCAAATCACTCTTAAACCGCAACAAAATCATTATTGAATCGATTAATGAGACATCTGCCGTTTATTAAGTAAATATCCGGTTTTAGGTTTATATTTAGTTTGACAGATCGAATTAAATAGTAATTTAAGTTATCTAAGAAAGCACGTTCACATCAAACTACGACGTAAATAGCAGGACATTTAACTTCCCCACCAGACAACGCAAACTTTAACTATCAACAAAGAAGAATGTTGTGTGTAATTGCTTTGGCTTCTTTTTATTTCCTAGAGACAAAGGGAAGACATGCGAAACATGAATTATAAAAAATATAAACATAACAATAGGAGACCGGCTGTGTTTAACTGGTACCTAATATTTACAAATTGGCAAATTAACACGCAGGAAAAATACCTAGCTCCTCTTTAGATGTACCCTACTACTTGGGCACTATGAACAGTGCGGAGCAGATTCAGTTTTCGAATGGGAGTGTAACGTAATTTCAACACATTAGATTTAAAGTTTTCACAGTTTGCAATTTCCTATAGAGTGAATTTCAAATTAATGTCGCTATAATTTTCAAGGATCCTCGTCGATATGGGTTAAATAATGCCTTTACTAAGAACAGTGTACCTGTTAAAGATCGATAGCTGCAACACCAGAGCAATTTTATCAATTAAATAGTGCTAACACCTTTAGACTAAAATCAATTTTAACATAAATGAAATCAATGGCTTGGCTAAAGCACAGTAGTTGACAATCAATTAACAACATTTTACTGTAGGCTAATAAATAAGGGGATAATAAGTAAGCCGTGCTTATTTATATCTGTGCTCTCTATACGTACAGAGAGAACTGTATAATACTTTTAAAAATTTAATAGTAGGTATTAAATTTTATATTACGTACAACGAAGGCATACACAGTATTATGCGAATTTAATACGAATCTTTTAATACGGGTTATTATAACGTATAATACCGTTAATTATTCCTTCTATATTAGCGCCTATAAAAAAAGTTATTTACAATTATAGGTTATTATCGGTATCAGAGGTAATATCGAGTATCAAATTTCTATATTGCTAGATAGGAAATGTTACCTTTATTGCTGTATTTATTAAATACTGCTGATATGAAGCATATGGGATATTATATAAGCTAAGAGCGGGGGCCGCCTTCACAATGGGCATTCATTGAAGGGTTCTAACATGACCATACTCTTCTTTCGTGCAGCATGTTATAATCTTGTATAAAAGTTTTACTTTTGGTGTAATTTGATATTATTTTTGGCAATATTGTACTATACTACACAACATAACTAACACCGGCTGATATCAAACAGCGGAAAAATATAATATCAAGTTAGTATCCAAGATTGCAGACGAGATTATTTTGTATTATACATATGACGTATTGTAGAGTTATTCAACTTTTTCACAGTTTTCTCTGTGTGACATTAGTGTTAGTTCTAATCTAAAATTCCTGAAAATAACTTGAAAATAGGTGGGAAGTTAATTTTTGAAGATCGCGTGGATTCGATAGAAAAAAATAAAAATTACTTCGCCTTGTTACAGTTTTTTATTAATTGTTTTATTAATAAAAATAAAATTTTTATTAATTAAAAGTAGTTTTAGTGTTGACATGTTGATAAGTATATATCATGCGTTAATTCAATCTATTTTAACCAACAATACCTTAATTTGGGGTAAGACTCGAAATTATCAAATTTTTAAGATCAATATTTGGCTACTTCTTTCGGGAGTCACGTCAACCTCCTTCTAAGAACTTCATATTTTATATATAACTACTCTTTCCATGGTGTCACAAACCGAGCTTACGTTAACCGTATATTGAAAACTAGGCAGGTTCCAAGTTTGTAAATTTGCACTTATTTTATTCGAAGTAGCACACGAAAATATTGGAACATCGTTTCAAATTCCGGAGTCATTCGAAGTAACGAAAACTTAATTTTCTTAGATGAAATACGCTAAGTTTTATGCAATTGAATTCAGTAATTCATTTGACGAAAAATTATTCTATTTCGATAGAAACCGTTTTAAATCCAACTCGCTCTTTATAAACATTTCAATAAAAAGCTTCATAGTATCTTTTATCGCCTAGTTACTCCATATGCAAAAATGTTGAACGATTGTTACAAAAATAAAGCTATTTTACGTCAAGTTAGTTGCTGAATTCAATTGTTTATAATCTGGCGACACCGGGAGCTGAAAAGATCTGCTGATATTTTCTAAACGTTAGTGCCCTCAAACGAAAGTTGCTTAGTTTTTGATTACAACCAACATAAACTCATCTTGTGACAAAGCTGCTGGATATGTCAAAAATTATTTATCCTTGTTAAAATGACTAGCAGTTGTTACCAAACACGCATTGCAATTATACATTGAATCACGCAGGGCGGCCCTGCACAAGAAATCACCTTTGACCCTCGGTAAGAATTTATAACATTCTATCAGTGTTTTTGAAGAATATCTGGAATTCTGTAATATCGAATAACTGACAAATTTTACAATTTATTCAATATATTTTACTCATCTTTTAACGTTAACAGTGTTATAATGAATAACACAAATACGGGGAATGTATGGAGGAAGGAAGAAACGAATTTAGTAAATTTATTTCGCGACATAATCTCCATGTAGTCCATTGATTCTCCAACTTCTTTAAGCCATTCCTATAATAGGATATTTGTCGAACTCAAAATAGGCAAAAAAAATGAAGGAAAAAGCCATTGTTTCGACAATGACCTCTTCATTTGATGCCGCCAGACCATTTTTTCAAGTTCAGAAAAAGAAAAAAGTCACATGGGGCCAAAACTGGCGAATATACTGGATGGATTGAAAATAATATTAAACATGAGGTATAGTGGCAGCAAATACGTAAGCAAAATCTCTAACGATAAAGCTCGGAATATTTTTGTGACCCTGACGTGAAAGAAATTTGCGATTTTTTGAGTGCTAATTCAATTTGAGTGCTATTACAAGTGTAATAGAAAAGTAAATTATCATTGTACTCTAAACGCCCAAGGATTCTAGTATATCCACGTTTATTTTGAGTAAAATCATGAAAAATATTTTATTTTCATAACAGAATCAAATTTGACTATAATGTAATGTTAAAGTATGTATTTATTTTATAGGTTCAAATATGTTTTTTATACGGTAGTGGGATGGAAAATAAAGAGTTCAGCCCGTACTCAACCATCGTTTTGTCTCAATAATACTCCTCAACATTAGCAATTGGCAACGAGCTTTCAGAATTTACGAATATTAGTTGTAAGTGAAAAGTTAGCGAGACAGTCAATAATGTGTAATAAAATTTACAAACTTTTGACCCCAAAAATTCAGATTTCACTGTTTTTAACGAGAGATCGTATCAGTCTTTTCTCCAGCGACTAATATTTCGGAAGAAACTAAAAGGAAAGCTATTTTGCTGAATTCCCTAAGCAAAGAATGCTACGTTTTAGTAAGAAATCTGTACATTTCTGATCTTCCAGAAAGAAAAATATTTACCAGCTTAGTGAGAATATTAAAACAACACTTTCCTCCTGTCAAATCATATTTTACGAAGATTAACATTATTCTCCGCAAAACGACGACAAAATGAAACCGTATGTGATCGGCAGCTCGTTTGAAAAGTTTGGCGTCCATGTGTCATTTTGGAACGGAATTCGAGATATTTTCGTGAGTGGCATGAACGATAACAGAATTATAGACCGATTGTTTGAAAACGATGTCTATCACTTTATCCAAATTGTTGAAAGTGGTCTGAGGAATCTGCTCTCCAAGAACACAACTCGCGGGCACCTCCGAGCACTGCAGTGGATGTACACTATGGCCGTTCAAGCGATGACAAGCGAAGAGTGACTACATCGCATTCGGTCAAGACACAGGCGATACTGAGGACTTCATTACACTCCAAGGGTGATGTTTCAAAATCCAATAAAGGCAAGAAGGTTTAGGATAGAAAATGTTTAGTGTGCGGACGTACGAATCATGGAACAAGTAAATGCAATTATCGTATACTTGTAATAAGTGTCGTGTAGAGAACGTTTAGCTCAAATGTGCAGTAAAAACTTTCTTTAAAAATTAAACCGGATAGCGTTCCAAAATTTTACAAAGCACGGCCAGTCTTTTTACTTTAAAACCGCAAAGGGTAAAGGAAATTGAAAGATTAGTTTAAAATAAAATTTTGCCAATTGAATTCTTTGTGCGCGTATTTAAGCCATGGAAAGCTACGCGTTTGTGGTGAATTTAAAATGATTGTAAATCCGCAATTAACCGGTAAAAAATATCCGTTGCCTCGTATTGAACAATAGATTTCAAAGCGGCGATAAGTTCTCGAAAATTGATTTACAGACGCGTATCAGCGTTTCAGTTTGTTTAACTAAAGAATCTAAGAAATTTCCAACAATATCTACTCATACGGGGTTGTTTTCTTATATTAGATTATTTTACGGAATCATGAGTGCATCGGCGATTTTTCAGAGTTGGAACTAGTTTTTGAACAATTAGAGGAATGCGACTTAAAAATTAAAAAATCATGTACTTTCTTTCAAGGTTCGGTAATGTATTGCGAAGAAATGGAAGCAATAAAAAAATGTTCCGTTGAACATCAAAGTTAAAATCTTTTCTTGGTATTGTGAATTTTTACTGTAAATTTACACGAAACGCATTAATAGTTTTGCAACCGTTATATGCATTATTAAGTAAAGGTGTAAAATGATATTGGTCGGATAAATATCAAACTAGCTTTGATCGTGTTAACGAATTGTTTTCTTCTTCTTTGATTTTAGTACATTTTGACCTGGGTTGCGAAATTAGGTTAATAGTTGGTGCATCGAATTACGGTTTAAGAACAGTAATTAGCCATATATTTGAAGATGGTTCTGATAGACCAATAGTTTTTGCTTCTTTACGCCAATGTAAGGTACGTGCGTAATAAATATTTCTATTATATATCACCAGTCTCTCTACACGCCTGTGGTCTGGCACTGGTTTTATATAAAGAACTTAAAAAAAAAATAGAAGAGTGAGCGAGAGATCATCTGCATCAGCAGTAACTTGTTGCTAAAAATTATTGTTGTTAAAAAAACGTCTAAAGTCTATCCAAGAAATCGAGAGTGTTGTAGTATTTAAAGTAACTCTAGTTACCCTGCTCGCGTCTTTTGACTCCAAGTTCGAGTGCGGTAGACCATGAAGTAGGTACTTGGTGTTCGTTTAGAACCTTCACCTCCTAGCGGTAAGGTGTGCAATGTATTAAAGTATTTGAAGTTACGACTGTTTCGATTCGATGATTTAACCTTTAAAAAAGCTCGAATCTTGTCAAGTATGGGGTACATGGGTAATATTACACAAGAAGGTTACGCAATTATTGATAATGAAAATAAGAAGCTTGTTGTCAGTAATAACTACACACTTTTGCAAAACCTTAATAGTAAAGATATTTACTTCATAACTTTTTTGTTATTTGCTGAGTGTTCAATTATCTTTGCTCATGATTGACGATCAGTTGAAATAAACGAAACTATTGGATCAGAATTTAAATTTAAATGGAGGGATTATTTCAATGGCAAATTGAAAACTTACATGGAGAAAGAAACAAGAACAATTATGGTAATCTGAAAATGCAAACACCCCGATCTACAAAAATTCAAAAAACATGAATTAGGTATCAAATGCACAGGTATACAATGTTAATCGAAATGGAAACTATTGAAAAGAACTACTAGAGTCAATAATCCAACAACAGGACAAAAACGTAGGAATTAAGAATTTGTGACAGTGCCACGAATGACGGCGAGGAGTAGGGATGTGCTGTAAACGTTTTTAAAAACATGCACGCCCACTTAGCTGGAATAATACGTTCTGAGTATTTACCTGTGGCGTCTCAAAATGTCTGTTAAGGAAGTATAAAGTGATACACGCTCAAACGCGCGAAGTAGTTTTTAATGTGTATTATTACTTTTCTAAAAGTAAAAGCACATCAGTAAATGCAAGTGAAATAAAACAGTTAGTGTCTGAAGCAACTGGTGTATCAGTGCGAACAAAAGAAAAAATTGTACAGGAAGGGCTGCAAATTCAGGTGAAATAAAATTTAGAAGTCCAAGTAAGAAGAGATCGAGGCAAAAGGATGTGAGTAGCTTATCAGAATACCAATTAAGAATAATAAGAGTAATAATGAGAATACGAGTTATGATATATGATTTTGGTCGATCAGATGAACGACGTGTTAAGGTATCAGCTCTACGGCAGAACGGGAATTAAAATGGAAGGGATCGGATACATCGTTAAGAAGAATTTTAACGGATTTGGAATTTAAGTTTAGATGCGTAGAGAGTATTAATAGAACGAATAAATGATATACCAGCACTACGAATTGATTACTTACAAAAAATCAAATATTATCGCCACCAGAATCGATCCGTTGTATACCATATGTAGATGAGACATATATTCATAGTGGTCATACATCTTCCAAAGTGTGGAGCGATGAAAGTATGAAAGGTCTCTTTAAAAACATTTCCAAAGGATCCAGGCATATAATAGTACACGCCGGTGGAAACATGGGTTTTATTCCTAATTGCCTACTTCACGTCCGACACAAAAACCGGTAATTATCATTCAGACGTGAATGCAAACAATTATGGCAGATGGTTAGAAGAAAAACTTATGCCAAATTTGCCTACGAATTCTGTTATTGTGATAGATAATGCGTCCTATCACAACAAAAAGATCACGCTCCAACGAGCGCTAGTAACAAAGATGAAATGATAGATTGGTTAACGCAAAAAAATATTCCCTGTAGTACTACAATGTTAAAGCCACAGCTGTATCAAATAATTAAACAAAATAAACATCGATATGTAAACGACACACAGTTTTGAAGCTTCCGCCATATCTTCCGCACCTGAACCTTATAGAACAGATCAGTCCTGTAGAGTTCAGGTGCGGATGCTATGGCGGAAGCCTCAAAGCTGTGTCCTTTGCGGGTTACGGTGAAGAGTAATGTCGCGGCAAGAAATGTCACTTTTAAAATGGAAGATGTACGTAAATTGACAAAAGAAATATTTAAAAAAATATCACAAGATTGGCAACAACCCTGCAAAAACATCGTAAATATTTACAATCAAAAACCTTAGTTGATGAAACGACCGAAAACTTAATTATTAATGTAAATAATGATAGTAGTAGTGACGACAACGATTTAAGTGCGGAAAAGATTTAAAATTAATGTACGTACTTAACCGTT
>LR737395.1:4329717-4399483 GCA_902655005.2 Marronus borbonicus
GTATTTATTTCAACGAGCACTTTTAACATTAAAAGTACTCTTTTTATTTACTCTTAAGTTAAAATAAATATTTCGTTAAATCCGTAATTGAATGTGATATAATTTTCATTGATACAAACAATTAGTAGTTTCTACCATTGTAGGGATATGTTCTGCGGTTATATGTAGTTATGACTATCTTTCAAATAGCTATTACACATGAATTTTGTAAGAATACTTCAACCCAATCGAAAATAAATAAATAATGATTGCTGATTGATTTTTTGTTGATATTACGATTTATTACTAGAAACCTAAATGAAGTTGTAGTTCTGATTGTAGCAAACAAAAAAAAAACAGATTGATTGGAATTTGATATAACGTATTTATGATAAAGCTTAAAATTCCAGCTCTACGTCCCCTTACGAAGCAACAATAAAGCTTCCGCAGCACGTTTTAAATTGACAGATTTAATGCGATACGTTAGAGCGTGATTGGCAGCCAATTTAAACCGTCACTGTAATTTATCCACGTCAGTAGCAGGTTATTTTAAACTGCGTAAATAAAAAGTAATGTCTAGCAACAATAGAAATTCAATACAATTACAATTATAAATCCATCGGATGATGCGTAATTATGTGAGTTTTTATTTTTTTGGACAACTTGAAAACTTAAATCAAGTAAATGCCATCTCTTGAATTTAGAAAAAAACTCGAGAGAATACCACTGGAGGTGCACATTTTGAAAACAATGTCGGTTCGCCCCAGCCCGACTCGTTTATTGGCAAGGTCTGGCCCGACCTGCAACGTTTGCCAGTTCTACCCAGCCCGGCCCGTCACATCTGCCAACCTGACCTACCCGTCGGCTCGTCAGTGCCACCGGTTGTCGTTTCAAAAGTTTTTCTTTCTTTAAGGAAATACTGTTTTAGTTTTCGTGTGCAAATATCGACAACGAATTGTAGCAGTTAGCGCTGGCGAACACGCATTCATTAAATTAATATGGTAAGCACGGTATTTTATTACTGTTAAAACTGCTAATAAACACACTATATAACGTTTTTGTGTAATTCTGTGCATCACAAAAGGAAGACAGATACATTTAGAGATCCTGCATGAAATTGTCGAATAGTTTATTCGACTACGCAGTGGGCGCACATAAATATCGATTCGATTTTTTGGTCGATGGGCTGCTCGACACCCTTTTGATTTAAAAGTTGAGCAACAATCGATAGACAGCATATAGGCTGGTTGCCTTGAATTGTGTTATATGCGTATTACGTACTTTGCAGAAACATGTACACTTTCCGTGCGCTTTATGAAATTAGAGACTAGATAGACTCGTGTTTTGTCGACTTCCAGGGAAACCAGAAGGCAACACGAATCCATTCTCATGAGACGAATAAACAGTAGTCTAGTCTCTGCAGCGTAACCGGTTTCTGCAGGCTCATTACGTACGTACCCTATCGACTAAATAGTTGCATAGTTGATTGATTTTTTTGGGTTATTTGCTTAGGTTTGTCTTTAAATTAGGCAAAAATTAAAATTTGCTGTTTACTGAATACACCCAATAACTTGATGATTTTTTTTTCCTTTTTTCGACTACACAAAGTAAAGACTAGTAAAGACATCTTTTCGACAAACATCATTCAAATCTGTCACTTTGACGCAATTAAACGATTTATTACAGATAGTGCGCGCACCCATTACGACTTAACATTCTGGTTCTTTTAAAATTGCTTCCTTCACCGAATTTTAACAAAATGATATATACATATGTATTTGCAAAATTAGTAATATTCACACAGCATGTTGCGACTACACGACATAGGCACAGTTCTCTATTAATGCAGCAAACACAGGAATCTACCGTAATAAATCAAGTACTACGAGTGCAGTTGAACTGTGAAATTTGAATTGATAATTTTCGCAAGACGGACTCCATCCACATTTGCATAATGAATCAGTAACAATTAATCAGTCGACAGTCTAATCTAGTATTAAGAAGCGTATTCTGTTTTATACACCGAACAATCGTAGTATTTTCTTTGAAATTTTCAGAGTAGAAGAAAATGTTATGAGAAAAATCAATAACGGAATAAGTTAGATAAGATATTTAGACGGCAAATGTAAATATAGGTTTTGTACAATATTGTCTAAGAACACATGTAAACAAATTAAAGGAAACCGTTAATTGTAATGGCTATATACCGATAGAAAGGATTCTTTAAACAAAAAAAAATCAATTCCTTTAAGCATATTTTCTTTGTTTCCAACCAATATCTTTTACACTCGGAAAAACGTGTGTTTCTAATGAAAGAAATTTTCTTTTCGAATATTCCCTTAACTCAAGGTACAAATGCTTTCTTTGAAAGCATGTATCATTTCTAAGAAGTAAACATCACATAGGGATATTTACTCTGCTAAGTTGTTGGAGAATTTGCCTGTAGTTTTAGTTTGCAAGATAGACAACTGAGTACCAAGATGGATGGCCTACGGTGGTCATGTAAAAACCGAGATAGACAGATTTAAGTTGTAGTGTATATACTTACCTGAATATATAAGTTTTGTTAAATAAAAATATTACAAAATCCCCATCGTGATTTTAACATCATTAATTCAAAAAAAACTTTATTTTCTTCCATTTAAAGAAATATTTACTCTTATTGAAAAAACATATTTTTTGATTGAGTAATTCTCCTTGCTAGATTTAATATTTTATTGCTAAGAAATGGTTTTAAAAAACACGTTTGTTTACGTAACGTTTCTAAAGTTAGAATGTGTTGTCGCAGTTACTCTTAATACAATTAGATATTTTTGCCGTTAAAAATATTCCACATTACCCATGAATCGTGTACTTTATGGCCTTACGGTTGTTGTATGTCAATTTTAATGTAATTAAATTCCAAATACAATCATAAAATCGTTCAGAAGTGATCAAGCTACAACCAATTGAACACGTATTGAAAACTACTATTTTTTCGAAGTAAAGTATATTGCTTCGAAGGAAGGAAACCTTTCTCAGTATACGAAACAAAAACAAACTACAATTTGTGGACAATTGAAGAGCATATCATAGCATATTTCTTAGTGTACTTCAATTTAATTGTTACCCAGAAGATCTCAGTAGAAAGATTTAGAAATGCAAATAATATGCATTCTTAGAACTTCTGTAAAAGTTATGTAAAAACACGACAAGATAAGGTGACAAGCAATCTACTTGCTAATTGCATTAATTTATAACATTTCATTAAATTGCTACCGATCACTTTACTCAATTTTCTTGTTTAAATGTAATGCAATGTTATGATACTGCCTTTCAATAGAACAGTTCTGTTTTACACTCAATATATGTATCTATAAAACTTCTATCTTTAAATTTCTAAAGGCATACAATTACCGGCTTTCTCTGTTTTCCTTATTAATATTCAACTTGCATATACAATTACTGTAAAAGTAAACTATTTTTTTTTTTGTATACAATATTAATTTAAACATACCAACAATTAACCCGTAGAGATGAGAAAGCCTAGTTGAATTAAATTTGAATAATAAACTGTAGGATGCGCTTTGGTTTGAAATAAACATTAATTAAACATGGATAAAACTAAAGCTAAATGAAGACAATCCAAGTGCAAAATAACAGAAATTGAAGTAAAAGCAGTATTAAACTCCTACATATGTAGTGCTGGTCTTTAAACTTACGTTTAGCAGTAGGCGGTGTATGACTAAACGATTAATTACTTCAAAGAGGAAAACTTGGATTTAATGACTGATTGCTCTTCTTGAATGCTAACCCAAAAATGCCTGGATAGCGATTTTTATTACCTTAATAAGCCGTTGAAGCCTTCAAAAACAATGTTTTGAAAATACAACGTTCAGTGTGGAAAAAAATGTTTCGAGAATTGGTTCGAACGTGTCCAAGGGTGTACAAATCTTAATGGCGAATATTTAAAAAAACATTAAAACGATTTGTACCAAATTTGTTTGCGCGTTCGATAGAAAATATTTTGTGAAGTTATGATCGAGATTCGCTAGCGTAATACTTGTTTTTCTGATGAGGTAACAATTTCTTTAAATAATAAGGTTCATCGGCATAGATGTTGCTATTAGTCTCAAAGTAACCCACATTGGGTACAGGAAGCCTACACCTAACACTCCCAAAAATTAAAAGTTTGGACTAGTGCTTCCAAAACCAGGATTCTCGCACCCTACTTTTTAGGGTAATTTCACTTTTTAAACCTACGCAAATTATCCCCAGCTTAATGGAAGAGAGGCAGTTGCCAGTTGCTGCATGGATTCAGCAAGATGATGAACCTTAATACTACTTTAGGATGTTCCCCCTTCAATTTAGTACGTTTAAGAAATGACCCACTAAAATTTGATGCGGTTTGTAACTAATGGAAACAATTTTGCAGAAAATATGTTTTACCGCCTCCAGATCTTCTTAACATAGACGACAACTACCTATTTTGTTGTTGCAGATAGTATTTTAGGACTACATGACCTCAAGTCAAGAAAGCCTGCCAGTATTCTGAGATCCCTTTTACTGAAAAATTTATTGCTTTCAGCGAGTCTGATATGAACGCATTTGCCTGATTTTGTCCTGGTATATCTTGTCAGCCTTTTGCTTTTGATTGATTGATGATAGTGCACTTTAAAGTTTAGTAATTTAACAATCTAAGAATGAAATGTTTGGCAGACGCTGGATTTTTGTCAGAAGATCCACCATCGCATGTAGTACCCATTGTAAAGACATTGCAAAAATTGACGGAATGTTGCTCGAACCCAACGCTGTGCCACCCCATCTGTGGTTGATTCGACGAAAACTTTATATAGATGCAAGATAACGATCTAAAACTCACCTCTAAATGACGTAAGGCGTACCCCCAAGAAACCGATCAGTATACGACGTTTATAATTGAGAACTAAGTGGCATTTCATAGTGTTGAACTAATGGTTGGTGATGACTAAAGTTCGCCACTTTCCGTGCGCTTCACGAAGTTAGCAGAGACTAGACAAACTCGTGTTTATTCGTCTCATGAGAAATGGTTCGTGTTGCCTACTGATTTCCCCGAGAGTCGACAAAACACGAGTCTGTCTAGTCTCTGCTAATTTCGTGAAGTGCATGAAAAGTGACGAACTTTAGTTATGACTATCTTAGATCCACCAAAGTTAGATGATATTTTTAAAAACTTCATGAGGTGTACTACTTACATCGTGAGTACATCGATAACTCTCGAGTAACCGCATTTTGTTAGTTCAAATTAATCTTCAAATGAACTTCTTCCGACAACTACACGTTCTAGAAATTTGAATTATTTTATAATAAAATAGTTTAAAGAAAATAGTAATTTTTTCGTATTTAAAAAACTTTAGCTTATTTTTCAATATATTTTCAAGGATTTCGGCGATTATCCTGATATTTCACTTAGCAAGAGCAATACCAAATATCGCAAACAACCTTTGACGACATTTTATTACCCGTGGTAATGACTATTTACACCTGTGCACCCACATGTAACATAAATTTGCATAGGCGATGCGATAGTGGATTGTTTCTACGCCCCCTTCAATAAACCCACACCAACCTTAACTTTTACACCTGTTGCGTCGAAGTATTCACAATCACATTAGACTTGTACCTTAATGTAACTTTGTACGATAAACAACGTGGTGTCCAGCAAAATTGAATGTGAAGCAATGGTCGTAAGTGGAAGTTGTTTGCCTACGATATTTAAACACGCCTTATGCAATAGCAATAGCGAATTATGCGCATAGGCAGAATGGAAAATTTCCAATTTTCGAAAATGCATTTCACCCACTCAGTGTTTTTCAACAGAAAAAAAAAATGGGTAGTACATACCTATACGTTCCCAAAGTTTCATTATTTTTTGAATTTTTGAGTTTAGGATTGTCCCTTGTTAGTACTCTCAAAATATTGTAGAATCATTTGGAATTAAATGAAAAAATACAAAAATATAACCCACGTACTGGAGGAAGTGCTATTGGCAAGTTTTTCATTAATTGCAACTAGACTGTAAGGAAAACTCCATTTATTTTCTGAATCTCGAGCTATGTTTTCTTTTTAATCTCGTCCACATGAAGAAAATTAATTCAAACAAGTAATTTACGATAAATGCTATTGAAATAGAAAATTAATACAGGATATTATTTTTCAATCAGCTTTTGCGATGAAAAGGAAGCCCAAGCGCTTTAACAGGGGCAGATTTAAATTCACCTTCTACTTTTAGTACAGGTGCACAGGAATTAAGCAGTAAAATTTCAAGATTAATGAGAAAAATAGTAAATATATCAGTTCCGGATAAACTTCTTGAAATTATTAGACAATATCTATTTGCAAGAAAACCAGTGAACGTATTTGATGAAGTTGGCAAAAATGTAGCCCTGAAATCTTCTGAAAGAGGAAAAACTAATTAATGGTGTACTGTATGAGGCTAAATTACAAAAACTAGCGGAATTACATGTCCAAGTTTAAAATATGTTTTCCCACTCGCCAGTAATCAATCATTTGGGTTATTTAGTGTACTTAAGTTTATGTCACAATTTTTTTCTTTTCATTTCACCATGATTTTGAGCATATAATTTGTTTCTTTTTACTTCCAGTGGTACAAACGGAGTAAGTAACTACGGGGTTTGTTAACCTGACGTTATTTTACGTTTAAGTTTAGACTGATAAATACGGGCATTCGTGTTGTGGAATATCTCGTGTTACAGCTAAAAAATGCACATGATGTTTCTAAACGGCAAGAAACCAACAGTAAGTTATTTGGAGCTTAACATTATTACAAGAGTGAACGAAAGAAACTTTTTGCTGTGAAATCCTACTTAATAATTAATGTTTTTAAATCCTCATACGCACTTGTATTACGGATCAGTTTGAAAGAAGATATATGGCAACATCGAGAATATTAGAATTTAAACTCCCCTAAATAATCGCCTTACAGGAGAAGTAGAAACGCAAAAATTCTAATTAAATACTTCAACTGTCTGACTCAGTATTCCAGTTATCTTGTGATAAATACGCTAGCGTTTTCATCTTTAAAACACATCTACTGAGACCGTATACAATAGAGATCGTTTATGTAGTCCTCTGGATTTCTGAAATGTGCAAACATTTGACTGCGCCGAGCGAACTGATGACATACATTATACTCGCCAAAGTCTGAGAGACGGGTTAGTTGCGAAAAACCGATACAAGCGTCTTAGAATATTTAATCGACAGTAAAATGTTAACTGCAATTTGAAATTAATAACGCGTTAAAAAGTGGTGCTAAAAAGGCACTAATCTCACATTACTGTACGGTGGAAATGCGCATGCAGTTTACAAGTGAATGTAAGCGAAAAAGCCTTTTACATTACGATCATTACAGTTGTTAACGTCGTTTTTATGTTGCAATTA
Source organism: Marronus borbonicus (assembly GCA_902655005.2). NCBI lineage: Eukaryota > Metazoa > Arthropoda > Insecta > Coleoptera > Scarabaeidae > Marronus > Marronus borbonicus. The sequence continues at coordinate 4,337,116 of LR737395.1, forward strand.
GTAATGAAAAACTGAGATAGCTTCTTTAGAGAATTGCCATTGTACGACATACATATGTAGCAAATATGTAGGTGGATAGCATGAATTCTATGAACGAGTTGCCTTTTGGGTTGGATAAAAAGAAAAAGAAAAGGCGAACATCTGAAATACCTAAAGACTTAACCCTAACTTATAGTGACTACGATAAACGAGTAAATGTTATTAACAATGTAATACGTATATTTCTATCAGGCCTAACATGTCCTGATAACCTGATTAACCTGTAGGGTTAAGAGTCAAAGTTGCCTGAGTCAAAGTTAAAAAAAAGTGACTGCCAGTTGTTAGACGAACGTGACATGCAACATTTTTAGTATAGATAGATTTAGTTTATTCATTCATACTCCAGTGCAAAATATAAAAAGACAATAATAGTCATTTATGCCACAATATATCCCAGGCTGCAAAAGAGAGGAACTACAATGGACATAATCCGAACGAGTGATTGGCCAGGTCCACAAAAACGATATAAAACCAGTGTAGTTTAAGTACACTAGTACAAGAGACACAGCAAAACCGGGAAGACACTGTTTCAGTGGGAAGTAACCGCGAAGGCTTACACTCTGCTTCTTTTGAAAGTTCAACGTGCCCTTGCTGATTACAAGCTTCCCTAATTCACCAGCTTCATCAATTATAAGTATAATTTAAAATATTACAGAGCCTGCAGTAACTAATAACTTTAATTCCCAAACCAAAAATTACAAAAGAAGAAAAACATTATTTTTCCAAATAAGAGTATGTATATAGTATTTGCCAAAGAAAAATACAATGGCTTTTTTAGACCGTTATCTAGGGATAGTAAGCATTTTACTGTTTATGATCACATGGGGATTTTTAAAATTGTGAAAATCTTAAAACTGCTATTTTCAAAAATTAAGCGGGAATTCAATGAGATTTATTTATTGTAAGTTGGTTTTAGTGGAATAATCTAAAGGCTAGAAAACATTTTTTTTCTTTAACTTGGATTGGAAGATTTTAGTTTTTTGTAGTTTTATATCACGTAAGACATAATTTTAACATTTTCTTTTTATTTAACGAAAAGTAACATGTTTGCATAATATTTGCATTTTTGATGCAACGTACTTTTGAGGAGACATAATTATGGCAGTTAATTTCCGTTTTAATAATTTTTATAAACTTCAATTCGCCTATGTTATTCATCTTTACAAGAAAATTTATAAACGTTATCCTATAGCTCCCTAAATGAAGTCTTCCTCTAGTCAGCTTACATATTCAAATCAATGTTCAACGTTAATACAATTTTTAACGAGACATCTCAACAAACCTATTTGTCAATCAACGATTCGTAGGACGTTAAAGGAATTTTAATGTTTCAGAAGTGTTGAGTATAGGTTTAAGGTTCTTCATAAATGTCTTAGGTTAACGTTAAAAAACGTCAGTTTCAGATAATGCAGACTATTTCCGAAAGAACTCAACTAAGAGCAGTCAGTATCCAATACAACGGCCCGAAGAATCAAGAATTGAGCATAAGAATTTCGGCGACGAATGTGCAAGGAATGAGGCCAAGTTGAACACTAACTAAGTGAATTAGGATTGTGCACAAATTTTTATTAGATACATAGAAGGAAAAATCACTGTCGCATGGTAGTTTAAGTATTTTTATATTTTAATTAAATATTATTTTGGGCAGGCAGAAATTGCTGTGTAATTAAACTGATTGTTGAATTTTTTTCAGTCTAATATTTGAATTTAGATAAATCGTTTTTCATCACGTTTTTTCTCTATTTTGTAATAAATGCAATTTCTCTATTACCGGCTAGGCAAGTCAATTATTACTTCCCCGATTGGAGGGACGTAAGCGCGATTTACGTAGGGTTGTTGCTCGAAAGTGGATACTCGGTCAATCGAAATTTTTAACGTCAGTTTTACCCCATATTGGATATCTGGTTTCGGGTATACGAAAACGGTTCTAGAACCGAATAATCGAATACCCGGTGGTTTCGAGTAACCGGGTAGTGCGCTAGACGGGTACCCCAGTCCTCGATAAAGTTATCGGGGGATCGAGAAAAAATACAAATTAATTAATTAAGTTCTCAATTTTATTGCCTACATTTCGCAAAGAAATCATATGCTTTATCAGGGCACTACGATAAAAATTTTCGTACAATATATATGTATATTATGTACGTAAATGTACATATTCATGCTATTATTTGAGGGAGGGTACTCGTATTTCGTCATAGAACCGAGTATTCGGGGGGGTATACGAATTTGGGAATTATGCACTTTGGTTGTCCTTGATAGCGGGATGCAATGAAATTTTACGTTTCTAGGGACACAAAGTAGTAATAATAATATATGAATATGTCAGTAGGTGTTAACGCGTAACAAAAATTGACTACTTTGACAATTATGGAAGTATACAAGCAATTATCAAATATTTGGAAGATTCCCGATTTTTTTTCTAGCACCAGGGAAAATATTATGACACTCGGGCCATAAATGCTTGTGTGGGCTCGAGTGTATTATATAAACAACATCCTTGACTGTAAAACTGCATTTATGTTCCTTGTGACAAAAGTAACTATTTATGTCACAAGCACTTACGTCCCTCCTATCACCGCAATTATAGTTGAACTACTTAGCCAGCAGTATTTTACAATTAATTTTGTAAAATTTCAAATTATACTCGTAACGGAGGTCACGTGACCGTTTTTGTTCGACTAATCCCAAGTCTTTTTTCAAAGACCTGTTTTCGTCAGGATTTGATTTTCCAAAGAACTATAAACAATTTATTTTTCCATTTGACGCCAACTTTTGGCAGTCACTGTATTAGTCAACTGAATCATTTGATTCTAACTCATTTGATTTGGAATATTAAAATCCTTCCCGCCATTACTGCTATAATTACAAAAATTTTAAAAGATACGACATACAAAATAAATAATTACGTTAGTGTACATGGCAATCTTCAATTTTAAGTAGGAAATTAGAATAAATAAAGAACCGCAATTTTTATTTAACTAAAAGTCTATCCATAGTAAATGCGCCTTGTATTCGGGAAAAAAAGCGTTTGTATCGGAATTAATGGTTTACAACCTCAAAGTAAAGTTTAGACTAAAAGATAGGGATAATCGAAAACGATCTCATAAAACTTTAACAATTTGTGACGCGTGGGTGGTTGAAGGCGTGATTTTATTAAACCGACTTCCGACGGATGCAGGAGCGACCAACCCTCTTCCATTCAGAGACGAAAACCTTTCGACAGTGTCCACAAGTTCCCTTTGTGTTTATTTTAGGAGGGTAAATACTTGCGCATACGAAATAGTCTCCCGTCATAATTTCCATAGTCGAAACTGATGAGACTCATCGCCGAGATTAAAAGGCCTCTAATCAATATTTAACATATAAATCGTCTTATGTTAGTGGTGGGTTTGTCAGTATATATTATGTATGTAAGTGGAAGCCTAAATAAGTTCCGATTTAACAAAAATAATAAATCGGTTAATGTAAGATTGTTTAGCATGTTAAAGATCATCAAATCTAAACATTCCATTACGATGCAGAAATTTTATTTCTTTCTAACAACGTTAGAAAACACATCCTGAAGTTCCGCTAAACCAAATTAAATTGTTTTTATACCACCGCTTCAAAGCTGCAACTCATGTATCAAGGGGAAATTCATTCATTAAAAAGCTATTACAGAAAAATTATGCTGACTAAGATGTTAGAAACAATTAACTGACATTGGCAGATTTTCAACGAGCATTTTAGATGCTGCAAGCTCTATTGCTCTGGCTTGACAGGTGATCAATAACGAAACTATTGCAAACCGTCAACATGATTTGTTGAAAAAAGAAGAATTTGGTTCAGATAATGAATTGCCATTAAATGCTCGTTAAAAATGCGTACAGAAGATCGTGAGGGTACGGAGATTCAAAACATCACAACAAAAACATAATATTTTATCTAGTCGGTTATAACACGTGGACATCGATTTAAAAATGAGGCTGTAATGGTCAGCAGAATGGAAAAATGTCGTTAGACATTAACCTCGACATCTTTATTACAGGCTGTTATGGTTAATCTTTCTTCAATCGAAGAAATGACCGAAAAAATTACCGAAGTTCGCATTTTTCACGTAAAGTTCAAGAAAAAGTTTGGAATAGCTTTTGTTTGCAACTATCACGCTATTTGGTGCGATAGTTTAACATATTTATGTTAAAGAACAACACCAGGTCATTTGAGGAGCGACTCCTACTATAATTAAAGACAATGACTTTTGGTCCTTTGCTTTACATTTCTCCTTGACAATAAGCGTTTCTGTTTCTAACCTAAAAGGAAAGGCAACAGAAAACGGTAATTACTTTAAAAACGTTAGGGATATAAACCATGTGTACAAGCTTAAAGTTAAATAATTTTTTTTTAAGTTATTTATAATTGAAGTTGGCAATAATGTATTGTAGTTTCCTTTAAAAAATGTCATAACAGTTTTAGCCATATTTAATTTGCCACCGAATTTTACAGTTTCAAACTAAACGAAATATCTTGAAAATAATGGGAGATAGATAAGAATCTTAAAAAATGTAGGTCCATTTGTTCAAAACAAAAGTTGTTCAATTAAAGACGGCAGCTTTAATATGTCATGTTTCTTGAGACCCCGTATATTGCAAAACATTTTTAGAGTGTAGATCCAAACCGCCTGAAGGTTGGTTGAGGAAAAACAGCATTGCATAGACCGAGGCGTTACTGCATATTTTCAACGAAAAGGAATTTACATAATTCGCATAAGATTACCCCGATTTTATCATTTCGAAACATACAAAAATTAAAAATTTAGCAGCTGTGAAAATTTGTACAAACCGTACCAATGACGTACGAAATTTGACTTGACCGCAGTATGCAACGATCGCACAAACGACTTTACCAAGTCCCCCTTTTCCATTTTGCAAATGGGCGTTGAATGCATTCGTTTATTGGTATTTGAATGCCCGTGCAGCTGGCAGCGGACGTTTTTCTTTCAATTTGTTTGACAAATAAACGACGCGGAGTTAAACGCAATGTCATATTATCGGCAAATACTATGCAAACAGATTCTCAAGAACGACGGAGATATGTAAATAGATGATCCATGTAAAATCTACCGTCATTTGGGATGGAGATTTAATGGGGAGAGTGTATGTTTTAAATGCCATCCGTGTTTATTTTGCGATCCAATGATGAAATTACATACAAATCTACATATACCATTATGATTATACAGGGAGTTATATCTTGTTTTATCCAATAGCTGTCTCTGTTAATACTAATCCCACAGAAATATTTTAATTACCCTAGTAACTTTCCTAAAATTTTTAAAATTCATACCAAATTCACACAAAAACAGTAAAAAGTTTGTTATTTCCAAAGCAGTTTTTTTTATATACACACTTGTCTTTAAATGATCTACATTGATAATGTATGCTGTGGAGGACTTTATAACCTACAGCACCTGTTATTCCAGATGGTCTCAATGCGAGAAATGGCTTGCTGTTTCTGGAGAAAATTACCACAATTACTATATATATATATATTAGCAACATGTCGGTGCTTCTTTTCTCTTACCAAAAGTAGTGGTTACCCAGCTAAATGAGTGTTCTCTCTCTGAGCGCTGGATGCGTTGTGGTGGATCACAAAATTGGTCAGCTAGGCTTCAAGATGTCAATTCCTTGGATTTCAATATTTGGAATTGGATGGAGTTGGTTTATCAAGAGCAAGTCGAAACGCAAAAAGATTTAATTTAGTCATAGCGCGGATAAAGAAAGCCCCTAATAAAATTGTAAATGGAATACGTACGATTCATGGATTCATGGGCGAAATTATTGAAGCTAAGAGTGAAATTTTTGCTATTTTGCTTGTGAATTACCTTGACCTATGGTTATATTAACTTTTTCGCTTAGGACGGCTTCAGAAACTGTTCGCGCACCAGGAGGATTCCGCGAAATACCCTGTATAATCAAGCTGATCTTTACTTTTTAACATAAACTACACGTTTATACCATCTTAATATGTTCAAATATGCATGCGAGACACGCTATTGAAACGATGGAGATCGGAGGTAAGCAACCGGGCAAAGACGAGATACGTTGTAAACAACAACATTCAAATGGCATTAAATGTTGTAACATTAAATTTTGTAATAACAAATTTGCTCTATTTCTTATTAAGTAATCCAAAAATGTTCTAATATACAGGACGTTCTATTTAAAATAAACGTAAACAACGTACCAGAAAAACTAAATATCCTGTATACTTCAAAATAATTTTTCCGTCATAGATCACTAGAAATGGAAAAAAAACCATTATCGAGCCTTCATTGAATATCTGCTTTTGTAAGATTACGGCTATTCGAATTAAAATCGAAATGGACGCTGTTTACGAAGAGCGCACCATTAATTGCCACAGTGAAATTCTAGGCAGGTGAATTTAAACCAGCTTGTTTGACAATGAGCGCCAAAAACTGCTACCATTAGCGTTAACATCAATAGTTCATCAAATGTTTCTAGACAAACGTCAAATTACGGTTAGAGAGGTAGCAGAAGCTGCGGGCATCTCGAATGAACGTGTTTGCCATATACTGGTTGAAGATTAGGATATGAAAAAGCTAACAGTGCGTTGGATGTCGCGATTGGTCACTCAGGACTAGAAACGCATCCGAATGACGAATGAACATTTCCAAACCCCCGTTGAAGCAGTTTAAGCGAACTAAATCGGAGTTTTGGCGCGACCAACAACGTCGATGAAACATGCATTCCTGAAACCAATGCACAGTCGAAACAGTGAACTGCAAAGAGATAAAAACTTCCAACTGCCGGGAAAGTGATGGAGTCTGTCTTTTAGGATACCCCCGTAGAGTTGTGTTTATCGACTGCCTTCAAAAAGGAAAAACAATAACGGGAGCATACTACGCATAAGTACATGACGAGCCGAAGGCAGAAATTAAAGGAAAAATCACGAAACTTTAAGAAAAAGAAAGCTCTACGTAGACACCGCCGTGACAAAAATTGGAGTTCCAATTGATAGACTACCTGCTCGGACAACAGAAATTTTCATCGAGTGAGGAGGCCATCATTCGTAAACACCTATTTTGCAAAACAAGATGCCAACCACTATATGGACGAATTAAAGATATGGGAGTATGGTTGGGAAAAGTGTACAGGCTTACGCGGAGAAATAAAACTGAATTTAAAAAGAAATTGCTTTTGTGTTGGGCTGAAGACTTTACGAGTGCCCTCGTATATTTAGAGAGTTATTCAAGCTTGTTGTACATTACACTTTTTTCGTTTAGAAACTTCGACCATTCTCCACACAAGGTCCAGTTGGATAATGTAAATCGAAAAATTTCATTCTATTTCACGTACAGCCGCCCTCGTACATAAATATCAAAATTATCTTTAACATGTTAATACAAAAAAAAATTGTTATCTGTTACCAAATAGATTTTCTTTAATAATCAAATTTCTTAGTCGGTTTACCTGAACCAGCACTTCGTGACATTGCTAACATATGGTATATGAACATAAAATCCCATATTGGACCAATTATATAAATAGGATGCACTCAAAAGAGTTCGTATAAATAAAATATAAAATTATTTTCTTTAGCTAGTAGCAATATATAAGTCACTTTTTGAAACCTAGAGCATATATTACAATGATAAAAAATCATTTTGTGGAATAAATAGGAAATAATTAGAAATTAAGCACTTCAAAAATCAATAAAAAAATAATAAATAATTCTCATAAATAATTATACATAAAACTTTAAAAAAATTACATCTCCATGTTAATTTGGTATCCACAATCATAAGAAAAATATGGAAAAAGAAAAATCCGAGAACTTTTTGTCATCAAGTAACTACAATTTATTCGTTATTCTAAATGAGCAACGAAAATTATTCCGCCACTATAAGATGTTTTCTTAGTTCTGCGATATGCAAACATTTCATTATATTTAATTGGCACAACTCAAAATAAATATTTTAATAATTTCTAGACTGATAAAATCGATTACTCCCTAGATCTATAATTTTTAAAAATATTCAAGTTAACAACTTTAATTGAATAGCACCATTGTAGTTTAACCAACTACACTCATTGCCAGTAACAAACAATGTTTATGTCAATATTGGCAACTGGCACAATGTATATTTTCCAATGAATCATAGCAATAAACAAACCATTTCATCTGTCTCTTTGATCCTAACACAACACAGGGAATAAAGTGCATGCATTACGAAGCAAATGTTTATGTGAAAATTGGGAGACCAAAAATAAATACTTTATCGATTGAAAATAATCCAATTTAGAAAACAAGTCACAAGTGCATCTAGTATTTACACACAATCTGTATACCAGAAAGATATACAACCTATCCCATGCGGAACCGCAATTATTACTAACAAGATTTTTGGCTCTCCTGAAATATTTTGACATGTTTGTCGCTTATCAATATATCGGAAATCAGTTAGCTTAAATTTTTTTAGCTGATTATCTGTATATTATTACGTTTCTGTTTTTTTGAAATTTCGCAGTATAGATTTCGATATGTCATTATAAATATCAGTATTTTTTTCGTCATACCTGGTGTCCTTATAAGACGTTACTTTTAAGTATAGTAAATTAATTTGTAACACAAAAGTCAAGTATTTCAAAAAAGAGGATGCGATTTTTTGATATACATATTTTTAGTTTACACTAAAAAATAAGGTACCTTCTGTAGAATTTCCCTGCAAGTATAAGAATTTTCCAGTCCACTCAGTTACTTGAAAAAATACTCTTCTCAACTAAATTAATTACTTTAGCACAACGACTGCGTTTGAGACAAATATATTCCTTTTGTATTTTAACAATATAAAAAGTATTGTCTTGGTCTGGTCTTAAGTAATCATTTATTTGACTTGCTAGCTTAGTATTTAAGTTACAAGGGAAAAAATATTTGGCGCAGCTAAAAGTATTTTAAGACAAAAAAGTAAATTTGTAAGCCTCTCGCATTTATTAGCATTTTATATTATTTATGTCTGAGCTTTGGCACCCACTGTCCTAGAGAAGTAAAAGAGAACTGCTAAAGGGTTGAGTTTTTTTCATCTAAACGTTTACAGTACAGAAGTGCAGTCTCGTTACTTATCCAAGAACATAATCTTAAGTACGATGCAACCGCTGCTGTGTGGCTATTAAAGAATAAGAAAAACAAATCAAAAAGCGATTATACATTCAATTTTTGAATTTGCCGCCCAACGGACTTGCGTATCTATATTCATACCTACCGTTCATTTCTTTATGTACAGATTCAGACGCAATAAGATGCAAAAAAAAGTAGCCATGGGATTAACAGTGTACAGTATGTGTTTATTAAAAACACAATTTTAATCAAAAAAAAGAAACGCTTAACTTAACAGATATCTATTCACAAAATTACTTGCAAGGAAGACAAAAAGGACCGAATGACTAGCCATTACAAAAAGATTATTCTTTACTATTTGTTTTTTATCTCAGTCACGATAATCTCTGGTACTGACAATTTTTCAATCACATCAGCAATCAATATGTGTATACAGGGAGTCGCCAGGTTTCTAGAATTCTGAGAATGGGGGGTCAGAATTTTCAGATGGGCTCAATAGAATCAGACGTTTTTCAAATAGATAGTACATTCGAATGGTGGCGAGTGCGAGGTTGCCGACACCGTCAACGTGTAGCCGGTAACTGAAAGTTTTTGTTGACATGGCTACTTCGTTCATACAACATCGTGTGTTCGCGGCAGAAGAGCTTTTGCGAAGTAACGAGTCTGTTACCGTCAGGTGCGCCTTTTGCCAGCACTTCAACATTCCAGAGCGAGGCGTGGTTCCATTTCGCAAACAATATTGGAATGGGCGAATTTTTTTCGCACAATTGGTTGTTTGCAGCCAAAACATAAAGGTCGTGACCGTTCGGTTAAGACAGCAGAAAATATGGATCGTGTGCGAGCAGATGTTACCGCGAGCTTAAGACATTCAGCAAGACGTCCTACTACAACTTTTGCAATGTCTCGGCGAAGTCTTCAACGAATTCTCGGCAATGAACTAAATTTCTACCCCTGCAAAATCATGGTCGTCCAAAAGCTATTTCTAACTTACTTCCACTTGGATGGCTACGTAAACAGTTACAATTACCGTTTATTCGGCCGTCGAAAATTCCAGAGAAGTACACCAAAGCCATGTACACAGCAATAAGGTAATAGCTTGGTGTGGGTCGGGAATAGTTTGGCAGTACTTTTTCGAGAATGAACGATGAAGAATTTTTGATTCCACAACTTGAAGAACATGAATATGACACCGAAACAATATAGTTCCAACAAGACGAGGCAACTGCAAGTACAGCTGCAGGCCGTACGAGCTTCACTTTACATGTAATCTCTCGTAACTGAGGCGTCCTTTGGCCATCTTGCGCGCTTGACCTGAGTGTCCGCGACTTTTTTGTGAAGTTTTCTGAAGGCGAGAGTGTACAGCAATAAGTTCCGAACCATTCAGGAAACAAAGGCATCATTCGACATGAAATTGCAGCGACTCCAAACAATTTATTTGAGCAAGCGATGCGGAACTTCGGCGATCGATTCCAAGAATCCATTCATCCACAAGGAACGACATCATTTTGCACAATTAAGCTTCGCAACGTTTTTCAATAATTTTACATTTTACTCTTCATTTTTAAATTTACTTCAACTAAACCTTGAAAATTGACAATTTGACACCCATCTGAAAAACGTCTGATTCTATTGCGCCAACCTATATAATAGGCATCATCAGATATTTTTCAGAAATATTTCTGCATTTACAAAAAATTTTACAAAACTCGTTAATTATTTACGGTATGGAACCGAACCTATTAATTTAAAATATTTTCACCTATGAAACATTTCCGGTTGAACCGGAAGTAGAAACCCACTTTCTTAATGGTACACTTTTTATCAGCTTAATCTCTTATACACATCGCATGTAAATAATTTGTAATAAGGCACTTTACTCCTAAAATCATTTGCTTTTGAGATATTTACGATCATGTTAAAATTTAGCATTTGCTTATTAAATATTTTGGGAAATGAAATGGAAGGTCATGCGTACCTTATCGTTATCGTTGCTAAATTTTATACAGGGTGTACATAAACTGTTTCTAAATATACCTATTTTCAAGCTGAAAAACTTTTTCTTTTAATTCTTTAACTGGAGTGGAAAGGAAACTTTACATCGATTCACACCCATAATTCCCCTTATTCTTATCCATTCTGTCCTGTCAGTTTGTATTCTCTCTCTTTTGCGTTTGTGATTAATTTAGGTTTATATCAAATAAAAATTGTCATATGAGTTTCAAGAAAGTCAATTGCACCCAATCAAGATTGGTGTTTGGGTTGCAATGTCCAGAAGAAAAATTATGGGATCGATTTTCTTCAATGATAATATGAATTGCCCGTAACTATCGACATTTTAGAACCAGTTATACATAAGTTACATGATGATGAATTGCAAAAATTTTAGTAAGACGGAGCTACAGCACACACAGCTAATGCAGCACTTGCATTTCTTCAAGAATGTTTTTATAACCGCCGTGACAACTTGTGGCCCCCTCGTTTACCAGAACTTGGCCCTCTGGATTTCTTTTTATTCGAAAAAATAACTATATATATAGTTATTTTTATACTATTGCTAGTTAGGCGTACTGATTTTAAATTGACAGTGAAACTGGTATGCTTCAATTGATTTTTTTAACTTGTTTTTGACGCACGCTGAATTGTCTTAAAATTTGATTAATAATAATAATAATTACAGACAGAACTCACCTGCGCGACGTTCTCAAAATGTTCATGACTCTTTTGGTACACTCTAGCCTTCTGTAAATTTCTGCCAATTCCGGTATTTTTTCTTATAAAAACTTCCCCGTGATTTGACAGCCAATCTAACACCTGTAACAAAAGCAAAGAACGTATTTTGCTGCTAGTATTAGTGCATATTATTTTATGGTATACGAACATAACTAATATTTCTAGTACAGGTCATTAATTATTTTCATTTTGTCAATAAAATATATTGTAGACAATCTGTTCGTGAGAATTTAATTTGATAGTAATTTTGCGGTTATAATGGATAGGCCGTGATTCAATCTTCTCTAATTGCCTATTATTGTTAACATCAATATAAATTAGAACGTACTTTAATAAAAAGAAAAATTAAAAGTAATATCCATTCAATTAATCTTCGAAGTATTTTGTGTTTATCTGGTTAATCAAGCATAGAAATATATTACAAATAGGGTTAGTGTCTTTAATTGTGACAGTTAATGTTGTTTTCGTTTCATTAAGCACTGAATTCAATCAATTTTGCGATAAAATAATGCCTACAACCAAACTCATCCAGATTCTCACATTTTGCGTAACTTCTTGAAAGTGACCCTTTCAACGTCAATACAGGTTTTAAAATCTTACATACTGCTAATAAAGTATTTGTCCTTATCAACAATTTGCAACTACTCCTTCTTTTTTTATTTTGCTTGATAGATAGGTTTTTTCCTTTCACTAATCTGTTCTATGATACCGTCCTATGGCTAGCCTCATGATGTTTATTAGCACCAGGGTGATCGCCTAAATTTTGAAATAGAAAAGAATTTTTTGAGATAAAGGTTCATTTTATTCAACCTTATCTTTGTTTGATCTCAAGCAGAATCACTCTGGATTTTTTGAAAATAAATGGGTTTAAGTAAGTTCACAACCGTAGAGTATTTTAGAGAATAACTTCCATTTAAATTGCTTATGAGCAGTTTCTCTATATGTATTATAGACAAAAATGTGTGATGTTTAAAACCTATTATTTTATTTAATTTCTGAGTTACATTTATTAGAAACCCCGAGCAGAAACACATGTTAAAATGTGATAACAGACGTCTTATAATAATTAGATACTATCGATACATAGAATCAATAAAACTATGTACTATGGTTATCAATTTATTTAAATATATTTCAAATAATCGACTAATCAAGCTATCTATGTTTTCGTCTTGCTCCAACTAGACTGCTCGTCTGCTCTGCCACAAATATCTATTCTTTGCATTTGTTTAGTCTGGAGCGCTTATCAATGTTTGAACTCGTTGCTCACTTAACATTCCAACGCGCAGAGGTGAAATTTTACGAAATCATGGCCAAAATACATATTTCCGTTTATAGAAGTACATTTTTGTGTTTATAATGGGAAGACATTGAGAAAATACACATAACGTTTTTATGCATAACTATGTACACTATTAATAAAAAAATACGTAACAAAGGTGCTTAAACTTTATTGCCTTTTCAACAATTTCTTTTGTAGAAATGGGATCATTTGCTATTAACTGCACAGGTACCAGATATATAGAAAATAAGAAATAGAAATACCGATACTTGAACATACCCGCTCATACCCGTGCTTCCTTCACAACCCTATGACGAATACAATAATTCTCATCGTGTTACAGAAGAGCACAGAAAAAACGAAGTTATGAGCGATGCGTACCTGTTTCACGTCCTCCTGAAATAATCGTAAAGCTAATCGCTGATGTAACTTAATCTTCTTTGCATGCCATTTCTGTTCAAGGGCACGATGGTGATTCAATATTTGATGAATTACTGCTAAGACGTGACTGGCCCCTTCGCTGTAGTCTGCGGCAGGATTTCCACCTGGTCTGTTTTCATAATTGCTAGAATTTTCACTCTAAACAACAAAAATAAGTATATTGTAATGTAGGCAAAATATACAAAATAGTTTTTAAAATGTGCTTTGGTGAAACTTACGGAACAGTTCATGAACAGCATATATTTTTAGTGAAACGTACATATACTAATATTGAATTTATGTATATGGCATAATAACAGGAATTAAAGGAATAGTTTTGCTTTATAATTTGGCAACGTTTTCAGGTACTTCAAAATTATCCACCACAGCTCTAATTCACATACTTCTCACATTCATATACTTCTAATTATATAATTTAATATCAACTTTCTTATTATACAAGAACATCTGGTTTACACTTTTTTAGTTTGTTCTAGGACCCATCAAGTTTGTCCACGTTGCATTAGTGAAATTGTGTAATATCAACTTACATTGACTTACAGAGGTAGACATTATATCACATGGTTTATCTTAATTAAAACTAGATGCTGTAAACAAAAAAACTATTAATATGCAATTGCAAAACAGTGCATTGAATATTATTTTTATATCGATCAGCGTCTACAAGAAATCGTTTGCCATCTTTGATTCATGCTGTTTGAATTTCTCATATGTATGTCCAGAATCTCATAGAGAAACTGTTTTAGAACTTTTTTATCATTTGCCTACACAAAATGCCTTTTTATTTTGCGAATTAAATGTAAAACTATACAAGATATGACGAAATGCTATAATCTCTCCTTTCGCTATAATTAAAGGTTATCGTTTTTAGTACAGTTCTAACAATTACATAATTTAATAACGAAAATAGGTACACAAATATTGATTGGAATTCGGCATAAAATGAATAGATTTATTTAAAGTATGGCGCACAAGTTTTTCTAGCAATAAAAAATATAACAAGAACATACTGAACAGTGTTTAACGAATTACGTGATTTAACTAAATAAACATGTTTATGAGAAAGCTTGCGTGAATACTTAAGGTAGTACACACCGTGGATATGACACAAAAATATTACTCACGAAATACCAACAGCAACTGTCGAACAAAGTACAAGGAATCGCATTTTATGCAACAAAATTCTGATCACTTTGAATAGATGTTGACAGTGTGTATAAATTAAATTTTACGGACTTTTTTTAATATCTTTAGAAAAACAAACAGGTACAATATTTCGACGCACCAGTTTCTGTGCATTTAGCAAAAAAGCTTATCTACAATGCTTCATATTTATTTTACTAAAAAACAAGAATCAAACATGGCAGCAATTCCTTTGGTGCAAAAAAATGTTTCGATCCTTTGGCGAAAACTTCAGGAAATACAAATTTGAATCATCGCTCTAGAGTGTAAGCAATTTAAAACGTCGTTTTGCAGATGATATTCATGTATATGAAAACAGTTAAGAAAACAACACAGATTGAAAGTCGGTCAGATCGCACCTACTTTGACCTATTTTGATATATTTTGGGGGGGGGATATTCGTTAATTACTCAAATATACATTAGGCCATGACTCAATTGTGAGTTGGTTGGTTAATTGTAATTGACGCTTTAATTTTGATGTACTACACTTTTTGGTAGGTTACACATCAAAACGACAACACAGCTCAGAACCGCACATAATGCATATTTGGGCAGCGGACGAATATACCCTTTACCGCTCCGATTATATCCGATCAAGGTTAGTGCGACCGTAGGACCAACTCTCAATCTGTATAACCACACACATAGATATCTACTAGATAAATGTTTGTAGATTTTCGTCTAAATACCTTTAAATAATAGGTACTGCGAATATTTAAATTGCCCTTTTACAGCTTACACACATTAAGGGGCGCAGGCGCGATCAGTGTGGCGACCTTAAAAAAGTTCACATAGAAAATACACACAAAAACAAGCATATCAGTTGGTGTGTCAAGTGATTTGATTTGCATTAAACTACAAATGAAAAGTAAACACAAATTGTCTTTTTCAATAATCAAACAAAAACCATTATATGTATTCAACTTGATCCGTATCAATTACGTTTATGTTAGTTAATTGTTACATAGACTTGTATATTTCATTAGTACAATTTTTCTGTTCCAAAAAGGCACGTTTCATAAAACTGAAGCTTTTCGCAATGTACGAGAGGAGTTTCTTTTATGTTGTCCTACATAGCTATGTTATGTCAAAGTTTAATTCAATTGCTACAGATTTGTGTGTTTAAATAATAATAAAATAAGTTATTTGAATCTTGAACACATAAGCGTCATCGAAAGAGGAAAGTAGCTCACAAAATATCCATGAGACAATGATCGCAGTGTATGGAGAAAACTAGTGCAAGTCAAATAGTGGTACAAGCATTTCAAATGGAGCAGAGGTTCACGATGACCCAAAGACCTCTAGAAGCACGAATTGAAGATTTAGTATTGACTAACCGCCGGCGCCGCGTAAAAGTTTCATTACTTAAGAGTTTTTAAAACGATTTGGGAATGTCCGCACGATGGATTCCCAGCCTGCTCAGCCCCGAACATAAACAAATTTACGAGGAGAATTTGACCATCTTATCTCACGATGAAGACCTGTTCTGTAGAATTATAACCAGCGGATGAGACCTAAGTACCCCACTGGAAGTGTCTCACGAAGCAAGATTGATTATATGCAGGGAATGTCCACAATGCACAATTAGGAACCTGAAATCGGTTATACGCGAAAAAAGACTTCTGTACAAGTGCAGGGTACATAAAGCACGAATTGTTCAAGCAGTTGTCAATGAGCGACTTTGATGAATTACAACATCCACCTTATAGTCTCGACCTCGCCGCTTGCCATTATTAGATTATCTTTTTTCAAAACTCAAAAAACATGAACAAGGGCGTTAGTGTTGATGGCTCTTACGTTAGAAAATAAAATTTTAATCATTTTCTAACTCGTTTGCATAACCAGGTAGGCAAGAAAAACTCCCCTCGCATGTGTGAAAAATGTTTTCACAAAAATTCCACCAAAGCATTTTATGTTTATTATTGCAATTAGTATAAGCAATGAAAAATCTATATTTACATGTTTTCTGTCAGTTCCAGGTTGATTGCAGACTTGCACTAGATGATCTAATTGATAGAGGAGCTTCTTACTCGTGCTATGTACCTGTTACACCAACCAACACCAACAAATTAGAAAAAAAAAGTATTTCGTACATCTAATAAACGTCTAAGAGTTAGTTGTTACTTCAAAGAAAAAAAGAGAGAATCCTATGTTAAAGAAGAAGCATTATTAATTACATATAGAAAAAAAAACATGTGCAACGGTGATAGAAAAAGAAACTTGTTCAACATAGGATTTCCCTTTCTACCACAAAAAGACTAAACAAAAAATGAAGGAAGTTGCTAAAGATTTGCGAAGAGTCCATGGTACCCAGAGTAAGCTGAAAAGTAAAATGAGTCATACATTAGATGGACTTTTCCGGTCAATTATTTCTTTTTGTGTTGTTGATGAATTATGGCATACTTGAAGCATCACATCCAGACCATTTAGCAGAGCTTGATATGAATTATACACCTACAAAATGTAGCGCAAGTTTAATATATAGTAATAACCTAATATCCTCGCTAATATGTACACACGCGACAATGTGTATTAGGTTATTAAAAGGAAGCATACACATTATCGCCCTTACTACAAAAACAATTTATACAATTTGCCAATCTTATAATGTAATGAAAGTTGCACAGATAGCATGACCAAAGTTTTCCGTTCAACAAACAAATTTTCAAATTTTTAAGATGTGATTTAATTATACAGTGTCCGCGGAGAATTTTAAACCGTATGAGATTCTTCTTATTTCTTTAGTTTTAAAGTAACCGTGTTTGTAGTTTATGTATCATTAAAAACCAAAATATTTGTTACATCATATTCACATCAATGCCTAAATGTCATTTAAAAACTTCAAATGTTAAAAAAATATAATTTTTTGGTCAAATATGAACGACATTTGTTCATAAGAAAAAGTTGTTTTCATTTACCTAGAGACTCTAAATCTAAGTGATTCAAAAATGTCAACTTTTGTTTTTTCTTACGATTTGTTAAAAATACACACTGTATATTTGTTGCGGTGTATTTTTTCAATTAGTACCAGTTGGAAATCGAGGGTTCGTCTTAAGAAAGAGAAAATTTAATTTATTAGACATATTTTCCCAAATTAAACCATTTTGCGTAGAAAACTTAAGGAGGCTCTTGGACTATTTTCGTACTTTTGTAACTGAAATCTGTTGATCAATGATTACCGAAATGATGGATATGCTAGAAAAAATTGTTGAAAAAGTGCAGCAGTTTAAAAAGCCAGGCTACCATTTTGCTAATTTCGCTAATAAATTCAAGTCTACCAGTACGCCAGTCCATGGAACTTATAGAAGGGTTAACGCGAGTAGAACTACTTTAAGGAGAGTATGACGATATACAGTTAGATTGGTCATAGCAAACGTGAATGTTCAATACAAAGAAGCAGACGATTTAGCAAAAAAGTTATTACAGTATTATTGGTAGAGTGGTAACGTTGCGTGCAGTTTGTCATTGGCGTTACGTTCGGTGGCAGGCTAAGTCTCGCATATGTGTAACTCGCCACGTAGGAAATAGCCAGAGAACGATGGCAGTACTGACCAGTACGTAGTTAGTAACCGAGTGGAGAGCGTCGTAGCGACGTTCAGCTTAAAATATCTACATATTTCGTTAGCATTTCATTTTATAGGTGTCCTTTTCGGTATATTTTGTAACTGTGCGATTTTAAGAGTGCTTTTTTAATTTATTTCATTACTGCCCTACTTTAGAAGTGTTGGTTTTGGTTTATATTGTTACTATACTGTTTTAGAAATGTCTTTTTTCGTTTATTTCGTCACTGCCCTTTTCTAGAAGTTTCATTTTCGGTTTGTTTTGTTAGGTACTCTCATATTTTTGGAGTATTCTTTAGAGTTTATATTACGTTTTATAATTTTATAATATATTTGATCCTTGTAAGGTATTCTTTCGTTTTTTTTTAGTAGTTCTTAGTTTATCATTTTCCAACAATACCGAGAATGCCAAGCATTGGTTCAGAATATGGCACCATTTTCACTGTCATTAACAAAAAAGAAGTCCTTTGCACCATTTGTTCAGCGAATTTGCAAATATACTCTTTCCTAATGTGGATATTTTGATATCAACATTAGGAAAAGGTTTCTAGATCCATATCTAGATTGTCTTTGCTTATGAGATTGAATGGTGACATATGCTTAACAGTAAAATTGACAACGATGCATGTGAACACGGAATATATGCGCAATACGTGCCACAAAATGATTTCTTTTTATTATGGATTTATTTAAAAAAATATTCTTTATAAAACTGTTTGTTTATTCTAAAGCTCAAAGAACACTAGATTCTTGCAATGCTTTCCTTAATACTGCATAAAATTAACGTTTTCGTATTTTATAGAAGAATTTTATTTATCTAATTGCGCCTTCTATATTCCCACGTATCGTCTGTCTTCTTCGATTTTCGATGTCATTTTGATACCAAAATACCGCGTGACAACAGTTCATCTAACGCCACGTGAAACGCATGAACGATCAAAGCCACTAGATATTAAAACACACTGACAAAAAAGAGTCATTTTGAATGGTTCTAAGAAGTTTAAGTTAAATGTCTACTGCAAGGACCCCTGCAGACTATTACGTTAGTCGATTGTTATGTCAAATATCGATAGTAAATAGTTTAACTCATGGCATAATCCGCAACAAATATTTTCTAATTTGAAGATACATTCATAACCAAAGAAAGGAAAAGTAGAGATCTGCTTTATTGAGTTCATCCAATGCCGAGTGCAGACTTCATCGCATATTTTTTTTATGATATTTGCACTCGAGCACCCTTCTAAGCTTTATATATACAATACGAGCCTTTCCATTTCTTCAATCAATATTTTCACCGATTCCTCGATTAACAGTGACATTTTGAAAATACACTGAGTATGTAGTATACTACACTATAGTATGTATGCAAATAATATTTGCCAATCTAAAAATTAACGTGACTTTAAAATAACCGTTTAAAACTAGTGCTGTTGATATTCGATAAAATTCCGATCCGCATACCAGGATTCACTATTCAGTATTGCAATCCGGTACCCAGATCCGGAACCCATAGACAGGTCACAGATCCCGATCCGCTAGCTGATATTCGGATCCGTTATCCAGTTTTCCAATCCCTACACATTATTCGATTCTGTGGATCCTGATATCTTCTATTTTGGAATAGTCTTGCTACTTTGAAGAATTGAAAAATAGAAGTATGCGCAATCATAAATATAGTCTGTGTATTAATAGAATCTAATATAAATTTAATAACGTCCTACTTCAAAATAACATATTCCATACTTTTATTACGATTAGCAATATCTATTTGCGTTCAGTACTGTTATATGGGTTATTCATTACGAAGTGTTATCCAATGTCATTTAAAAAATTCTAATTGATATGCCACAGTTCACATTTATTGTGTGCTATAAAGAGTGTTCGATAGCAAAGACATTGGGAACACCGCACTTTTGTATTCGATCAAATGCTGGACGGCCATAGGTAGAATCGAAGTTTGTTTTGGATTAGCGTTTGGCAAGCAACAATTTAAAGTTGTGATATGCCGCGAATCATCAAAATATGTAATTCTTTTGTTCAGGCAAATGAGTAAAATTGAAACAATTTGAATTAGTTGAACCAACCTAGATGTTTATTATTATATAAAGATGTTACATGGAGTACCATAGTAGCTAATTCTTTTACTCAGACGAAACTGAAACGCTATATGTGTAACACACTATACAGTGTGTCTAATAAAGAAAACATCGAGTTTATGCGATATGGAAAAGATGTTCAATAAATTTGGCGATTATTGCGGCTATATTACTTGGTAATTGCTCGACTTATTATAGATTTTTACAATTTACTATGAAACTATGAGATTTTACGGTATTTGTTTAAAAAGTTATCGGGGAATGGGGCTGAATCCGAATTATGAGACAACGGATTCATGGTTTCGGATAACGGACCCGTATAATAATACGAAAATCCGGATACTCAGATAGTAAGTTATCCCGATCTAAAATTATCCGAATTCGGATAACAGCTCTAGCTCTACTAATAACCAAATCGATTGCGCTTAGTTGCGCAGGTATATATTATGTAATTTCAATCAATTCGTCCAACAATAGTCATTCAACTTTAAAATCGAAAAAATTGAATTGATATCAAATTGATGCATGTGCGCATTTACATACATACATATATATATATATATAATGCACCAATGGTGAAAGTCGATAGTCTGTGGTAGCCCTTATGAGTTTCAGAACAAGCAAAAACTTATTAATTATAAAAAATATTTTTTCCGTCCATGCGTTTCTCCTCTTGACACAGAATCAACAACTCAGCACCTTGTTCTTATTTTTTAATCTTCTGAACTGCACCGTATTCGATATTTCTGCAACATTTGTATTTGCTCACGTTTCTCATGTAATTCTATTTCAGTTAGTTGGAATATCGCTTTTCGAGACAACAATTGGAAGTAATACATATAAAAGTAAATTAAATAATTTACTTTTACTTTTATAAAAATCATTTTTGTATATAAGATTGGCAAACGTTAGTCAACATTGGTTAGATTCGACTGAGAATAAATATATATTACTTCTGTGTAGGCCTGGCACATTGATTCATATAAATTTTGATGTTGATGGATTGCATTCTCCAACATCATAATCTCCGTTGGTATGTTGGTACTCTCGCAGGCTCCATTCCACGCGGACACGTTATCTACATACTGTTCCGCTTTATGATGAAATATCACCGATAAAGCTAGAACTGCCGTCCTTTCGTCCAGGCCGGCCGCGAATTCCTTCCATATCCTATCCAGCCGAGCCGCAACGGATCTTATGTGAGTGGCCGCGTAATGACCTCCCTCTATCAATCTACTTGCCACAGATAGTATTCTATTAATATTAACGTACACATTCATTGAGCTCATTGTAAAATGTTGGTGTTCTTCTTGTAATTGCTTCGCTAACTGGTAAGTATGACCTATTTCGACATAATTTATTAGGAACACATCACGGTTGTGGCAGATCCAATCAAACATCTGTAACAATAAATTTATATCAATACTTATATCTAATTGATAATTAATAAACTATACAGAAATAATAGATGGTTTGGAGACTCACAAAAGAATATGAAAAAGCCAATAGGTCTGCCCTCATATATAAATCTTTCATGAATTGTGTAGTGAAAGCAGAAAACCGTTTTAAGTTGCTATGCGGAATAATCAAGTGCAGTGTCATTACAATTTTATTCAAACACTTCGAAGTTAAGCATCGTTTCCTATGATCCTTCATTAACGTAACACTTCCGGTTATGTGACAGCTATGCTATAGGTACGAGAAAGTTATCACGTGTTCAAACCGAACACAGAAAGCAATCACAAATGATTCGACAGATCTATGTAAAGACTAACGTTGCTTGTTAGTACTCAGCAGTTTCTATTGCCTACTCTTTATTTATTGGCCAATAAATACCAATTTAAACCAACTTTTCCGGATAATGAATAATTTTAAGAACACCGATAAATGTAATACTGAAAGAAGAGAGAATGTATCCAGTTTGAGTAAGAGACAAGATTATGCGGTATACATCCCTATTCGACACATAAATCTCGAACCGGCCCGAGTGAATATGCTTTCTGTCGTTCTAAAATATTCGTAACAACCGCACACATTATCATATATATAGCGCGATAAGAAAAGTTACTGTATAATGGATTTAGTTTTTTTACTTGAATATTATTTGTTATCGAGGAATTCTCTTTTTTATGTATTTCGAATAAAAATTATAGAATCCCATATTATAAAAGTGTAAAGCTAGTTACACATTGAAAAATGTATGATGCATATTTACTCACATTTCAGTATCTAATTTATCTTTAATATTTTTAATAGATATACGTAAATTATTAAAATCCTTCTTTTTCATAGACATAATCGCAAAATTTCGACCAAGAGTGTGGCATATAATTGGGTGAAGTTATTGGGAAATCCAATAAGATAATACAAATTCATTAATTAAGTTTTCAATTTTATTGCCAATATTTCATCATCAGGGTCCAGAATTAAAACTACTGAGAAAATTGATAATAAACGCACGATTTTCTCAAATGTTGAGCCCTGATGAAGATGCGAAATATAGAGATAGAAATATAAAATTGAAAACATAATTAATTAGTTTGTATGAGGGTGCTTCAAAAAGTCCTTAGAAAATCTAAGAGACGGCGCTCGTAGTATCGAAAATGGTTTGTTTCTAGTAAGAATAATTAGTCCTTAGACAGGAGTCAAAGTCTCAGTTATATCCATCATATAATTTCATTTTTATTGTCAATTCAAGCAAAGAATTTTTGTTTATGTAGGAAAATGAAAAAAGTGAGTTTCGAGCGGTGATTAAACACTTATATTTAAAAGGTTTAACACCGAAAGAGATCGAAGCAGAGTTGGATGAAGTTCATGGCACATTTGCTCCCGTGTTAGCAACTGTTTACAATGGGGTAAATGAGTTTAAACATGGCCGTACATCCACAAAAGATTAACATTGTTCTGGACGTCCAGTAGAAGTGACTACCCCTGAAATGATTGACAAAATCCACGATATGTTTTTGAATGATAGACGAATCAAAGTGCGCGAAATAGTTGAGGTCACAGGAATATCACTAAGTACAGTGTTTTCAATTGTGCACGAAAAATTGGGTGTGAATAAAATCTATGCAAGATGGGTGCTGCGTTTGCTATCTGTGGGGAATAAACGCAATCGTGTGGTCGACTCTGAGGCAGTTTTGACGCTTTTTCGTCGCAATCTTGACGAGTTTCTCCGTCAATACATCACTATGGACGAAACATGAATATACTACTACATTCCGAAGACAAAGGAACAGTCAGAACAGTGGGTTTTTGAAGGCGAACGGGCTTCGAAGAGGGCGAAGACGGTGAAATCGGCCGGCAAGGTGACGGCCTCGGCTTTTTGAAATGAGCGAAATCAGCTACACCAATTACTTGGAAAAAGGACAAACAAAAACTGGGAAGTATTATGCATCGTTATTGGACCGGTTGAGCGAAAAAATCGAGAAAAAACGTCATTTGGAAAAGAAAAGTATCTCTAAAAAACCTGGAGAAACATTTGAAAAAGTGTATAGTTAAATGGAGATTATGTAGATAAACAAATAAAAAGTTATAGAAAATACTTTGTTTTTCTATCTTTTTCTAAGGACTTATTTTAACGATCCTCGTATTATTTTGCTGG
Source organism: Marronus borbonicus (assembly GCA_902655005.2). Lineage (NCBI taxonomy): Eukaryota > Metazoa > Arthropoda > Insecta > Coleoptera > Scarabaeidae > Marronus > Marronus borbonicus. The sequence goes on from LR737395.1 coordinate 4,361,169, forward strand.
GTTCCTCAATACCTTTAACAAGTAGGTATTAAGTAACGTCCGCGTAATTAACTATAATTCTTTTCATTCTAACCTATACTAAGGTAATTTCAATATTGTAGTTAAACTTTAAAATTGTTAGCAAGTTCGTTAATCTGTATAGATATACATACAAATATGATACCCTTAAAATAGCTTTATATGAAACTGTATTCGGCGCCCGACAAAGGTTATATGCAAACACTGCGTTTACAACCTTGAAATAATGCGTTTTTGAAATAATAGGGCGACACGCTTTGAATTCCAGGGATTTAGTATATTTCATACCTTCGTACAACGTTTTCTCTCTGTGTCATGATTAATGTTCGCCACTTTCCGTGCGCTTTACAGGCGTTGGTATGGGAGTAGTCGTTCGGGTGTGTGATTCGAAATATATGCGCAAATTTGCCCTTCGCATATTAAACTATGTGATGGAGTGGGAACGCGAGACGACCTTGTTACCGATGTAAGTATAGGAGTAGAGAGAATTTTTTAACTGAGAGAATGAAATACGCATTTGGTTTTCTGCTATTAAAGCAATATGCACGAACATACGAAAAATAGGGATAGTGCATATTATAGCAGCGTTGTATGTATAAATAAAATCGATAATGTATCAGTGAAGAAATCGGTGATTTCAGAGTTGTGTTGCGTGAGTTTGATCACATGACAAAATGATTGTTTCCTTAATCCACTTATCGACATTTTATTACGTATAACGTAAACGCAGTACGTCGCTACGCTCGCGTGCATTCCAACCGGTCGCCAAATACATACTGGATGCGTTACTACTGCAATAAGATCGCTTGCGCATATATTACGAATCACATACCCGAACGACCACTACCATACCGACGCCTGTGAAGCGCACGGAAAGTGGCGAACTTTATCATTACCACATTCACATTTATTATTGGAATGTAAAGAATCAACAATGTAATAAGTAAGTCTTTTTATTAGCTTAAATCCAGTAAATAAAACCATACACACTTCATCACACTACATATTCGTTTCTAAACAACTAAAATTATATAATGAATGAAGGTTTGGAAGTGAAAGAAAGGGCCCTTTTATTTCAAACAAATTCTAGTTCAGTTCTAATTTTCGTAAATTTTTTAGTAGCAACGTGGTGTCAACTCACAATATTTATATTTGACAATCGTCAGGTAGAGCGAGTCTATGATTAACTGTGAGTGGACTATTCCAATTCAGAAAAGTTGTATGGTCATTAGCTAAGTCAAACGAATTTCTTAAGTATTAATGTATACGAATCCTCAATTGTCAATTTGTTGACCAATTTCTTGAGCCATTAATTAATAGTGTAATATTGCTCTAAGTCACTGCGAGTGATCATTACTCACGTTGTTTAAATAGCCATTAACTTTAATGACACATTTTTAGAATAACGAACTATAAATAAAACAATTCAGGGAATTAAGATTTACAAACTGTCTGATAGTATTTCAAATTTTATTTATCCAAACAAGGCATTTCTTTCTTACTTCACTAACTATTATGTGTTGCTGAAGTGTCACTCCAAAATAATTAGATTTAATTTCATTGTAGAAAACTCAATCCAAATCTAGCCAACAGATGATAAATGAATAGAAAACTAGTCTAAATGAGGTAATGATTTTGATTGAATTTATTTCCGCTTCTTTCGAGCAAATAAATAATGTGATAAGTACATATTAATGAGGTGAAAAAATAGAACTTAGTCTATTTTCATGATCAACAGAGTATATCCGATAAAGAACGATGAATTCGAAGCAATTAAGTCTAGTGGTATGCTCTCTCCTTCCCGATAAGTATCATACGTTTTCGTTATTAAACTAAACTTCATTAGAGTTAAGAGCGATTTAGGTCAAGAGGAGCGTTTCTATAACCTCCTACAACCGTTTATTACACGCCCCAATCATACTAATGAATATTTCTTTATTTTCTATTAAAATCAAATCCTGATTTAGACATTAAGTGTTTGTATTTTTGAGTGTAAATTGACTGGACATAAACGAAAAGTCTGGACCATGTTTGTAGGGAAAAATATTTACGTATTCACTTTTCAATTTAGCGTGTGTAAAATCATTCTAGAATCATTTATCGATTGATTTTATATTACTTAATAATGGAGTATCGTAAAATATAGATACGTTTCTTTCTATTAAAAAATTAAGACTTTTTAGAGCCTCAAAGAAAACGCTAACTTAATATACAATTTTTCAAAATATCTTTATGGTAACTTCAATTTAGGAAAAATTTACATTGGTCCATGAACTGCATCAACATATTTAGATATACTTTCAGTATGAGACCAAACAAACTGCTTTGTTTGGTCGCTTTTGTTTGCTCTTCCGAGATCACACGTGTTCGCTGTTTCACCGGCTTCAGACCCTAGCTGTGTGACGGTGTACTTTATACACACAGCGTGAGTACAAAGTAACATCGATGCTGGGCCTCTATTATTAGTTTCGGGAGAAAAAGTTGTGATTAAGATTTAAAGAACTAATTTGCCATAACTAGGTACTTTCTTTGACATAATCAACTCAGTTAGTGATGTTATTAGCGATTTTTTGAAATAGCAACTCATGTTTTGTGCCAACATTGAATAGCATTCTTATTTCTCTTTGTTACTACTTCTTAGGGTTGTATAAGAAAAAATCACAGAAAGAAAACCTCAAAGTGTAGGTGGTAATTTCCCAAATACTTTCTGTCAACAAAAATGAACTTTGTTTTATTACCAAACTTTCAATATGAAATACTACTACAATAAATGTTCATGTGCACCATTAAATGCCCATAATAGAAACCCTGCACCGCATTGTGAACCATTGCGGTTGTTCCTTTGTTTCCATACGCGATCCTCCCAAATTCTGAGGTTTGTTTTGGTATACACTGTTTTCAAGACGACTCCACAAGAAAAAATCGAGTGAGTTCAAATTAGGGAACTGAACTGGCCTTGTTGACGCCGGACGGTTTCGTTAGAAATATCAAGATACGATGCGTTTGGAACTATTAGCGCTAATGCAGGAATTAGTTCAAATGGTAGAAAAATAAATACTCTTCTGCATTTTTACGTCCATTTATAGCACCATGCAGAAACACTGGTCCTCTGATTAACATTAATATCCAAAGCGAGCTGTTGAGTTGACACGTGAAGATTTTCGGCAACTAATAAAACAACATCTAATACTTTATCATCATCTGCTAGATTTGGGCGGCCACTTTTATCTAAATCTTTAACGAGACCTTGGTTTCCAAATTTTAAATCTATTTTGGTGACAGTGGCTCATGTAATGAGTTCACGATTTGAATGCTCAGCGTTAAGTAAAGCACAGGCGTCTTCATGGGATCTTCTGTTACCAAATTCAATCATCATCAAAATGTCGATAGGTTTCTCTCTTAGTTAAATGTGCCATGCCTTGTAAATATTTTTTTTTTAGAAATTACTGTATGAGTATTTTTGGACTCAGATACGCATAGAATCATAACTTAGCAACAATTAAGCAAATTTAGACTTAAGATTTATTACCCTATTCTATTTTACTGCACATTTATTTATTCTATTTATCACATCAAACCTTTCTAAAATTTGGAATTTCCAACGATATTGAGATTTAATCATTTATATTGCTGCACACATTTAAATCTGGTTGTAGATGATTCAGAGTAAGAATTTTTAATATTCAGTGAAATTCCCGGTCAATTCTACCTGCTTGGGACAATAACTCTAACCGTAATATCGGCCACAACCTAAATGTTTCATAGCCTATAAATGATGTTAGATTTATAACTATCGACAAACTTCCCTGTCATTACGAAATTTAGTTATTAACGTTTTACCTATAGTATAATTGTACTTTTAAGGTAAACTGCATTTTGCTTCACATCATTGGTCAGCACGGAATTGTGGGCGGAACAACGCTCACTTAAATAGTATTCAAAGAGTATTCAACAAGTAATGAAATAGAATGCAAGAAGCAGTCTATACCAGAAATGTAACAGATAGACTCTCATCACGATTCTTTAGTTGTTAGTTTGCTAATAAACATATGAAGCCTTAAGTAGGAAATTTCGCGAGTATCCATTTTCTTCAATTTCACATTATAACTAATAGTTATATGGTTCTTCGAACCTCGGAATAAGAGACGTGCCACCGATAAATCCATCGGAACCGTCAAAACATCCAGCCACAACAAGTAGTTAAACATGCATAAGACGCCACTACAACTGCCACAGAGAGAAATAAAAAGATTACACTATTTGGCACAAAATATGATGTGCTATTTCAAAATGTTACCAATGACGTCATAGACTGGGTTGATGACGCCACAAAAAATTGAAAAGTACTTAATAATCGCAAATAATTACTTCTCTAATTCTTTACCAAAACGTTCTCTGGCAAAACTAATAATAACGGTTATTAGGTAAATGGCTAAACGTTTTTTTTAAGCTAAACTAAATTAAAATGAGGAAAATAAGTAGATATAAAATTATTGTACCTTAGTTAAAATTGTAAGTAATTACAAAATTGCCATAATATGTAAATCGGTATCTCTATTAACTAGAACTTAATTTTTCTCTAGAAAAGGGAATTTGCTGGAACGATTCTTAAGTGATTGATTGATTACAATACTTATGATATTTAATAATTCTTACAATTTTTGTTTTTCCCCAAATTTTAATATATTTATTTAAATTTAACAATCGAATAAATGCGCAACAAATGTCGAATTACATACTTAGCAATAATAATTAATCTTTCACATGAAATCTGCTAATATCTTAACAAAATGTCCCATCAATTATTAAGGATTGTATTAGAAGTAAGACCATGACACATGACAGCTACTCGATTCAATTTCTCTCGCATACGACTTTTCTCGAATACGTGGTATTAACTCACACGGGTCAGATGTTTGTCCGATTGTGCCCGTATACGGTTTCTTATCACTCGCAGAATGTGGAGTAGTAGACAGTCATGCATTTAATAGAATGGATGCAAGAGTTCTTAAGCAAAAGGTCTAAAACTTGAACTAAATCAGAGAAAAGTGGCGTTTTCCCCTAAAAAGTGTAGCAGTTAAAAAATATTACTGTCAACTGAATCCACAAAGTAGAAAAGCAAGAAGTTAAAAGGTCTAAATTGATTATTTTTGTTGTTATTTTTACTCCTCATCAGGGGGGGCGCTATCAAAAAGCAATTACAGTCAGAGTACAAGAATTAACACTTCTAAACACTTATTGCAATGGAGAAGTTGTGCAACACACAAGCAACATGAAATTTGAATAATCGTACATGTGTAACAACAGAAAATACTGGAACAACTAACATTAAGATTTATAAATATGAATTACATAAATACCCAATATTTTAAAATATTATCTTTTAGGAAGAAAAACTTATTACAAATGAAGTAGAAAGAAAAATGTATGAGGTTCGTTCCGGACTATTAAAGGAACGATATACCTGATATACAGGGTTTCTCAAAAAAAATATATAATACGTAATTCAAGTTAATGGAGTAAATTTCCATAGATACAACTTAAATTTTTGATGTCCTTCCAATAATTGATAGAATCAGGTTCCTCATTAATGTAACACTTTTCTATGAAGCAACGTTTAAAACAGTTTTGTTTAACGTCAAGAATTTTAACTTCGTCAAAATCAAAGAAATGGCCATATTACAAGGAATGAGTACTTAAAGCAGTGGAATATAAGCTGTTACGGATATCGCTTTTGTGTCCTGAAATGATTTTTTATTTTCTGAGATGTTTGACCAATACAGCAACCCGAATTTTTACAAAGTTAAGATTCTTCACGTTGAATAAAACTGTTTTAAACAATACTGACTATTTAAATTGCATCTATGTAGATTTACTCCATTAACTTGTACTTAAAAAAAACTGATAATCTTAGATACTCTTAAGAGTTCGTATGTACTATATTTTTTCGTAGCTTCTAAGACATTACCGCAAATTAGCTGGAGAAGCTATAAAGCTTAACTTAAATCTAAGCTTTTTATCTTTAGATCCTAAATTTAGTTTACATACTTAATTTAAAAGGATTAATGATCATAAACTTTTAGTTCGGGTAGGCCGTGTTAATTTCTCTACCTCCGTGATCTTTGCCCTTTTCACTACATATACTTGCAATGTTTTCCATTCTTCCCTTATTTTTAATTCTTTCGCTGCTCTAGATGAAAAAATTCGCGCGCGCTATCATATACTCTAAGTGGCGGCTGAAATTTCTTTGCAGTGAAATAATTGAAAGTAGTAAAGAACAGAAATGATATAGTTTTACTACGGAGCACTGTTAACTAGAATTGGTATTCAAAGGCAGAGATCACTGTTGCAAAATGACAGCAATAGCATGTCATTTGCTTGACATAAGTAATCATCTTGAACTCTAGTTTACAAAAATTCTTACCCGTATTAACCATTTTCAGTATTATTTCTATCTACCATGCGGAAAGTAGAATAAATTACGTTTGCGAAATAACAAACCAGTATTAATTTACAAAATATACCATTCATGTTTCTTCCAAGGCGATAACATTCCACAATGCTCGAAAATCATTTATGGTCAGTACTGGAATATGGTTTAGAGTATCACGCTCCTGTGTATTATTATCATTTTAGTTTTCGCCAAGCAACACTATTTCAATTTAGTGAATATAATAAAACATAAAATACACAATAATTTAATAATGAAACCATAAAATAAATTACGAGAGTAACTTGCTTTTGATTCGAAACAGTTGACTATTTTTTATTTTATAAAACAATTACCTTCTCACAATCTTGTTCAAATAACCTAAGTTGAAAACACTGGTCCAGTTTGAGCTTTTTGTGGTGCCAAAGTTGTAAAAGATGTTGTTGAGAGGAGTGCACTGCTTCTAAGTTTTGAAGAACTAAATTTTTTATATCGTCGTCTGTACTACTACCGCTAGGAGATTCAGGGTCTTTGCCACCACCTACGCCGCCACCACCGCCGCCGCCGCCACCACCTCCTCCTCCTCCTCCTCCTCCACCGCCTTGACCGGTATCGTTACCACAGATCTTTTGTAACAGTCGTTGACCTAAAATTAAAATTCGTATAAAACGACTACAATGCCAAAATCTGCATACAGCCAACAAAATATTCGTTACTAAGATAACATTTAAAAATAGTGCCCTACTATAGCTTGATTGATTGTGTGAATTTATGTCTTATCTTAATTAGAGTAATTCAGAGACGCAATTTATCAGAAAGGAATCTGAATCCGGAAATTATCATTACATCTAACAGAAAATGAACTACAAATTATGCAAGGTAATCAGCAAACAATGTTGTAATCGCGATCGTTTCAAAGAGAAATTGATGTTGGATGTAATTACAATACAGGTTCGTTTCAGAACGATGAGACAATGAAAATAACTATGTTGCAGACTGTGTACGTCCTACAAATCTAACGGGTAATGGTGTCCTCAATTTGTTTTTCAAAATGAAAGGGTACCACCTTGTTCGATAACAGAGACAATTCATCCTCGTTATCTTCGAAGTAATGATGAAAAATGTATTTCTAAACAGTACTTTCTCAAATACACATCCTTCGGCTGTTTTCCTGTGGCGAAGCCGACAGCTTGCTTTAAGGAATGTATCTCGTTAAGATATTTTCTCTAAACATATACAACATATAGGAAAGCACGTAGAACGAAGGGTATATTAATTTGTAATATAGCATAATATAGTATAAAATCTATATTCTCCTAAAACTTTTATTCTGTAACATAGTATTTTTATATACAAATAATATTATTAGCAAGTTTTAAGAAAACGAATGAAAAAAAGTCTAATTGATACAGGGCAAAAATTAACAAAGAATACTTCAATGAAGATTTAGGCGGGTAAGTTGACTAACTTTTACGAGAAGTGCTTGGCACACTTTCCTTTCTTTCATGAATAACTGTTATCTACAACGTGTTATAAAGAAATCGTTATGTTTACAGAATTCCAAGAATTAAGACGTAGGTTTCTAAAATTCATTTATGATTACACAACAGTTGCGCCCTTACTAGAATCGCGCATGGAATTTCGAAGAAAAAGAACAGCTTTTAAAAACAATAAGAATTTCGATTCCATTAATTACAGAAAATATATTGATAACTTAAGTTGGATTTATTCAAATTTGCTCTCTCAATAATTCTCTTATTTTTATTCCTTTACGTTCGCTTCCTACGGTATGTGCAGTTTCTGCTTTTGCGTCATTTCTGTTTTTTATTGCTGTTCACCGCTCCCGTGCGCCATATTTTCTGTGAAGATTTGTATTTTATATTTGGTACGTTTTAAAACGTTTTATTTTTAACGAAGTTTTAATTTTTGGATATATTAATTAATTTTTGTAACTTCAATTTACCTTTTTTATATTTTCATATTTTCACTTAAATATTGATGAAAGCTTTATTCAAAACCGAAAATTTGGCAATAACAATAAATAATTAAATTTAGACAGCCTTTTTTGATGGGGTACAATTCCGAGCGTCATTAAGGGATTTCGTAGTTACGAGTATCCCTTACTTTCCTTTATCTCCATTTGCAGCATGCTGTTTTAATTCGCATCTGTTGAAGAACAATATCGGAAGAACGTGGTTAAAAACCGATTAATTTTCCTTTATCAATGATTATCCTGAATTTTATTATCAATATTTTATTCAATATTCCCCAATTAGCATTAATCATACTAACAGTTTTATTAGATATCTTGAACGAAACTTATCAGATTTAGAGTTTGAATTATTTTATATACTTTCTACTGTTGTTTGTAACGATTTTATCAGCCTTCAGCGTCAAAAATTTAACTTTTTAGTAAAATGAAGAAAAATATTAATAAACTTAACAAACCTTGCAATACCTAATAAAGTAAAAAGCTTTTTATCTTTAGATCCTAAATTAGTTTACATACTTCATTTAAAAAGATTAATGATCATAAACTTGTAGTTGAACAAGGCAGTATTAAAGCCAAAGCTATCTACTTTATTACTAACTACTCCACCGATCCTAGGACTGATGTCCTTCCTATCAGTTTTGCTGTGTAGATTGAAACCAAAAGATTTATCAAATCTAATTCTAATATTTTAGTCATAATGGATGAGAAAGGCAATGTCACTGTCGTTATGGCAAAGAACAATATCAGATTAAATTCCTTTAACCACTAACAAATTCCAACAACTACCAGAAAATTACCAAAGATTCCACATGAAAATGTAAAAAAACCAACAATAATTTTATCAAGAAATCAAAGGAAGGTTATACTATAGTCTGGTAAACATTCAAAACAACTCACTTACACAAAAAGCTTGCCGATTTTATGCCTAGTATCACAAACAACGCATTTGCCACCTACAATCAGTTTACAGTCAGACGTAGCTTTGACTTTTTTCGACGTAGTATCCCTCTTTACACCATTTCCTAAATTACAGACATTGTGTTGATAAAACCAAACAATCAAAGGATTTGTTACACCTTCCCTTCTTTCTAAAGTCCCTTATTTCTTATGGATATTTATTTCTTATAACTGCAGCCAAAATAGTACCAAAGTAACTTGTAGTTTACAGCTTTCTTTTTAACACAAGCCGTGTAACACTATTACTTTCTCCACTTGTTTGAACAGCAATACCTTTAATTTTATCCAAAGTTGAGCCCAAAGTGAAGCCAGATACTCTTTCTTCAAGAGTTTACCTATGTATCTACAGTACAAATTTCACCATGTACATCGCCATCGGAAATGTAAATCCAATAGTATTTTTAGCCTTTCTCGCTACCCACAGATTTATATTCCTTTGATGAAAGATATCGAACTTGAAACAACTTTAATCTGGGAATGACAAGTTGTAATGTGAAAGCTAGGCCAGCCATATGATGGCAAAGATATTTTTCTCTAGGGCTATTTCATTTTACAGAGATTACTTTCTATTCTATATAGCAAAAAAATATTTGCTCCTTCGAATTATTACCGAAGGTTACTTGTTTTGTTTGGAGACCTTCCCAGTGTTACCAACTGCATAAAATGTTTAAAAGTCACTACTTGTTTTCCACAATTTTGAATTTTACAAATATAAACAACTTTTATAAACAAAATCACAAATTGTAATTGCACACTTTGTTTTAATTATTTGATGGCTGCGTTTGATGTATTGATGCATATTTTTAACATCTGGCCTAAAATTGCAGTCTGTTTCTTGTTTTCCCTAGTATGTTATTGATTTGGCTAAATCTGCCTCCGTTCGCTGCTGATCGCGCTTATACAACATACAGTGTAATGCTCAATACCGATCAGTCGCCAATGCATATTAAACTGTTGATCATCGTTGATCTTTAAAGTTTCGTAGATCCCCAAGACACTATAGGATAAATGTAGAAAAAGTATTCTTCGGCCAAAAATAATAATTTATTATTGTGATTAAATTTCTAGAAGGAAAACTATTACAATACGATTAGTAAAGAACGTATTGGTATTACATTACATTTTTATTATAAAAAATGTAACTAAATTGTAAAAACAAAAAATATACAAATACAATAAGAGTACGTATATAGAGAATGCAAAAGTTATTTCTATTAAAACAATAATATTTTTCTTACTAAATAATATCTCAAATTCTAAAACAATACTGCCTATAAATTCAAGTTCTGCATTAATAATTGCATTAAAATCTGCTTCAGAAGTGGTTCTTCTGGTTTTGATTCATATTCAGAAGTTTTTGTGCAGACGTTGATGATTGTGAATGTATGAATGGGGGTTCAGTACCTGTCCGAAACTCTTGGCGAGCTTTCTCTTGATTTTAAAGAAATGGTTAAAATCAAAGATATTTAAATGGTATACAGTTCTGGTGCTTTTCTTTGCATGAAATTCTCTATCGTAGTTATATATTTTGTTGCAAAATTCTGTGCCACCTTCTCCAAATACCCAGCTGGAATTATTGTTTTTTTAAGGTTTGACCTCCATGAATAAGAACTCGATAAACTATGGTTAGCATTAGATACCACGGATATTTGCCATAAATCTAAGCTGCATTAATACAGAAATCTTGAAAACTCTCAATGTAAATGGAAAACAGTAACAAGGACATCAAAATAATTTTAAAATTATTTATTACTATTCAATTCACATCAGTTACTTTGGAAAAAATCTCTGTGTCTAGAAATGCTCGTTGAGCAGTGTTTTCATCATTTGTTGCCCCGCTATTTGTAGATTTAGGGAAGACTCCATCATCTCACAGAATCTGTTTTCAACCTTTGTTTGTTTATACTTGTCTGTGTCTACTTCGGACCTAATCTGCCAGGAATTAATTTCACTTCTAGACGAGATATGCAGAACGCATTAAAAGAACCTTATCCAGACGTCCAATAGGCTTATTCCGTTTTAAGATATTTCGTTTTTCGGTTAAAACCTTAAAACCTGATGAAAAATCAGTGATGTTTCGAAAATCTTTTAGAATAGCTTCACAAATTGAGCAAGTTTGCATTGACTTCGTATCGGTTAACTCGTTCAAAATGTTGCTATAAATCAAAGTTATATACAAGTTAGACTTTATTATAATTGTTTTTGTTATTAACGTCTAAAGATTATATAAGATTATATATAGATAGATAACCATGGTAAAACAAAAAATGTTCTGCGTAAACGTTAATTCTGATTGGCAAAAATGTAGTAGAAAATTAAATTCTACTACATTTTTGCCAATCAGAATTAACGTTTACGCAGAACATTTTTTGTTTTACCATGGTTAGGCATCGTGTAGGCAAGTTCTTTTCTTTTACATATGATATTACATAATTTAAAACAGCAGCCAATTCGTAGTTTGAGTTCTCTAAACAGCAAAAAGGTCAGCGTATTTAGTGGTATTCATGAAAAAAATAAGAATAACTTAATAAATGGATCATTAATTATTGCAACACATGCTATTTTTAGACAAATAAAAACAAAATTTTTAAAGATTATAAAGTGGAAATTGCACTAAATTTATTGAAATTTGCATTGGCAAATGGAACATTATCACATCTTCTATGTTATTCTTCTCAAATATACAATTAAATTAATTAAATCTAGATTAAAAATGAACACTTTCAGTATCAATATCCATGCGACACTGTCTTTTGATTCCTGCACTTTCTTACGCGGTCGGTAGTCCCTGAAAGGGATGGGTTTTTAAACTGCCTCATATATTTACTAAATAAACCTCTTTTCATTTAGTTGCAAGGATAATGAAAAAAATAATTTTTGGCCAGAAAATACCTAATTTATCCTATAGTGCAAGGGATACCAGTCTCATAGGGAACCCTAGGGTTTGGAATTTATTCTGAGCGAATATTTTTTATATATTTATCCCGGAACAAAATTATTCCGCCTTGGAAGAAAAGTGTGCACGGATATATTCAAAACTACAATCCCATATCACCTACATTAGCATATCTAAAGTATTAAAAAGAATATTATAATCATAAATCACAGAATAGCGGAATATTATGTATATTAACCCTTGTACTGGCGAAACAAGCTGTTCCGTAAGAATATCCGCTGGGGGCGTACGTTAATCCTATCAATAACATCCACCCATAGAGATATACATTTTGCATGGAAGTTATCTCCCAACAGATACTTGCTAATGGTGGAGCGAACGTACGAACTTGCAAGTGCAAAATAACCGCAAAACATTAAAGGGGAACAACCAGAATGTAAATCAGACCGAGCATGGTTGTTACGCTCGTACTTTATAACGATTCTAGATACTAACATTTACTTAATGTGACCAAATGGTGTTAAATAATTACAGTAATATCGCATCTGTTTCACGAATTTGGCTTCCCTTTGGATACCCAAAGTAAATCGCAATTTAATTTGTGTTTTTTTGAAAATGCTTCATTCACAATTTGATTGTAAAGACCTCAATTTGTAGTAGGTATAGGATGTAATATGTTTCGCCTACCCGCCTTTACATTGTAATACGACAACTGCAATACTGCGTGTGAGGATAAGCCACGCATTGTTTAATTTGGGTACTTCTCATATCCTAGCGAATTTCAATGTGATATGCGGTAAAGTTTCGATAACAGTGTCAGCTACAAATGCTGTAATATCCATAGTATTTACTACTTTTTATTAATGAATATATTTTATTTCAAGCGAAGCATCATCTGTTTCTATGGAATATTCTTCTTTTTGTTCTTGAGCTCGCACTCACAGGTTTGGTTGTCGAGAGTACTAGGTTTGTATTAAAGTATCAATTAGTCCAAATAGCATTACAATAGTAAATGAGAAGACATTTGGGTCCATAATGCCGCGGCCGTTATTGAATTTAGTGTAAATCGCTTGATTGATTATTTGAAAGGGAAAAACATCGAATAAATGTCTCATTGCCTGTATTCGCTTGATTTATAACCTAACATCTTTTTCTTCCCGAATCCCAAACAAAAAATGCGTAGACAGCTATTTTTATAACCTCAAAAGGCTGATAAAGCCTTCGAAAACAATGTGGAAAAAATGTTCGGAGAATTAGTTCGAACGCATTCAAAAGCGTATAAATCTTGCTGGCGGATATTTTGAAAGGCAATAAAATGATTTGTACCAACAATTTTCTTTTCTTTCATTGTTTTCGTCGAAACTTAAAAGGTATTGCTATTAGAAGAACGCGCTAGCCAAATCTGAATTGATTAGGAGAACGTTAAACATGTAAATCCGTAGTTATACAACTGTATTATTTATAAATGCAAATATGTAGAGTTACGTAGTTATAATTTAAGTGGTATTGACTTTCAATTGAATAGAGCCGCAGATAGCATCTTTAGCGAAGTTAATCTTTCTAATCAACAAATTATCAAATTAGATTTCTCTGATTTATACAACGCTTCGATTCCCTGGCGTATTTCCGTTGCATATCGTACACATACAGTGACGTCTTATTAACTGAGGAGAAATAAAAAAAAAAAGATTTTTCCAAAATTAATTAATTAATTCTACGGTCTGTGGAATTCGATGGTGTCCTATACATCCTTTCGGGAACTTAAATTTTTGAAATTTAACTAGTATTACAATTTGAAAAGAGGTCTAACCTGGAATTACAACGTCCCTATGAAGCTTATTGTATGTTCCGTACTGGAACTCCCTGTATTTTTAAACCACCACCCTTGACTATAACTTTGTATTAATGGAAACATTTTCAAAAACGGAACACAGCCAAACATGTTTTACCTAGATAATTCTTTGGATGTGAAGAAATACCCGTTCCACCAAGACGTCGTTGGTTGGACTTACAATATTTTCTTGACTCCCCTGCTATCTAGATCGTAGCAGATAAACGGAGCGACAGAGAGAGAGCTTATAGGAAGTTTGTTGTTGATAGAGTTGACATAAGTAATTGACCGAACGCACAATACGTAGGAGCAGTGACTATCTTCGATGTACATTGACTGGTTGCAATTAAAAGCGCACCACCTCTAAACAGTAGGCATGTTTTATTAACATTTTGTAAATCTACTTCTGAAGATCAACTTGAACGACTGTTTATCTAGTCTAGTTTGTTTTCCAATATTTACAAGAGCCAGATGTTCCGCACAGGTTTTTAGAGGAACATCGCTTGGTTATACAACACCAGTTTCAGTCGATAACATTTTTAATGCAGCCGTCGCAGAAGATCATTACAGACAGTTTACGGACGAATAGTGCGTATAGGGCTCCGACCTTTATTGCGATTACCTTTAAGACCTAAACACAGACGCACTAGAAGAACCTTATTTACTTTTCTTTTGTTGAATTGTTTTTCATTCACATGTTTATAGGTAGTATAAGCATTTTTGATACTAACAAACATTACTTTGGGAAAATTTTTTGGTGCTGCATTTTGAATTGCGGCCAATGTAAATTGTTACATTATAATACGTACACAGGAAGAAATTGAAGCGTTGTAATTGACAAATACTTCATAAAAGTCACTTAAAAATACAAAATTTCTAATTTCTGGATTATCCTATGATAATACTGATTTTTTGTTACATGTATTCACGAGCAAATCTAGAAGTACAATGATATTGTTATAATTTTAATTTTCGTGGTTCCATATTTGAAATGTTAACTAAAGATTAAATTTGCCTAATTCCGGTGATTAATAAACTTGTTATTGCTATTTAACGTAATGAAAATTGCGGCATCATACGATTTCTATAATAAAGCCATGCATGCTTTTTATCAATTAATCAATTTGAACAAATGACGGGGAAGATAAAATATGAGTATTTATGGCAGATTACTAGAAAAAATGCAATTCCTCATTTACAGTTTTCGTCGCGACTACATGGTACAGGTATGTTTTGACATCATATAACAAAAGGATTATCTAATACTTCTTTATGCATCTACTACAAATTAGATTTTTACGTATTTAAAAAAATATTTAATTCTTACATTACATTATAGCATGTTGCTACATTGGAAAGTAAAAAAAAAAATAGTTGTTTTCAATGCTCATGCTTGCTATAACTCGGTTATTGGAAAACCTGCAGGTCCCTAAGTGAATATTGATTACAATGATTCCACAATATTATTCAACAATGAAATGATAGACAGATAATTTGGAATAATTAAGTCTTTGAAATTAGTGAGAATAAAAACACATATTGCAATAACAAATCTATTTACATATTTGAACAACCAACAAAACAAACGATCCTTAATGGAAATTTGTATATTGTTTAATCAATATTTACCTTGGTTAAAGTAACGGAACTCAATTTCCACGTAACAATAAAGGTAGGCAAAGTACAGATAACGTTGATACCATGGAACAATCCACTTCGTTCGTTTTTGAATATTACTCCACGAAGTTTTACCAAAGTCGTTTCTAAATCTTGCAAGGCAACTAATCGTTTGGAAACAATGTACTGGGATCTGAGCGCTTTGCGCTATAGCAGAAGTCGTCTTTTATGCAAACAACGCACTGATCTATAAATGCTCCAAATCTTACTTGCAAAACGTAGGTACAAGCGGAAGAATTTTAAAGAGTATAATTTGGAGAATTGTCTAGGGTTGCAAATGCATGCCAATATACGCGCAAACAAACGTGCTATTGTCCTTGTAAAACTGAATATGAGGCGAAAGCGTGACAAGCCTGGAAAGTACTACAAACCGAATATTACTAGTGGATGTTTGTGATTTACTAATCGCAAGTGTGATGAAATGTCGTAGTCATAACTAAAGGTGATCATTTTGTCACTTGTTTATTCACAAAAAATGCTATTTTAATTTGCAATACAATTATACATCTTAAGCTTAAATTTAAAGGGTTCGCACCGTAGTATTCCCATTATATAATAGAATTAAAATTAAATTAAATATAAACGTGTGCAGTTTTACGCTTGTAGCCACAAGCGTAAATTAATAATGCTTATGTTAAGACGGAATGCTGATAAGTAAAGTAGGCATCATTTTCAGTCGTCGCGCCAGGATTGTAATATGTGTGCACCCACGAGCAGGTAACCAACGGGAGAAGGAATACTAATATGGGGTACCGATCGGGGATGCATGATGGATATACATATTCATACATACGTGTCGATAAAGTTGTAGCACTGTGCTGGGTACAATAACACAACGTAAATAACAAAATAAACAATTCCTATTATCTAGAAACATTGTAAAACGCATATCTCCTTAACAGCCGTTATTAAATCAGCTACTACAAACTGAATAAGATTTGGTGAACGTTTACATCACCAGTATATGGTAGTTTCTTACCCTTCCGCATGTTCGGCGTAGTTAATTACACCAACAACTACACAGCGCACGAGCTAAATAAAACTAATTGCAAACTCATGTTTTACCGATTGGCGGTCGCCACTAATACTAACTTCGCTCATTCAACAGTTTGATACGAACGTACTTACTACAACGGATCCAGACCTGTCGGGAAGCACGAAATACGAGTTCTACTGATATGATGATGAGGTTATAATACAAAGTAGACAAAAAAAAAACTCGAAAAGAGTATCATTTTTAATATTTTAAGCATTTATACTTGATTCTACTTTTGACAATCTTTTATTCCCATGGATGAAGAGAGACCTGAAGATAAGCGTTTTGCCAACGTAGACGAGGTGAAAACAAAAACGAAGGAGGCACTGTCCGGCAGCATAATAAAATTAAAAAATCAAATTGTCAAGAAGAAATTTCGGTTACTTTTAGATACCGTCTCATCAGTAGGGGTTGGTGGTGACGTAAATAGCAAGGCGCGGACAGTGATTTTATTTCCTGCTGAATTTTCCTTGCATATTGTGTACATTATACTATGCAACGGATGTACACGAGGAAATCTCATCGTTGCTCGCGCCTTCCCATTTACGTCACCACCAACTACTACTGCACCTCGTATACGAATAAAAGGTTTTTCTCTGAATATCTACAAAAAGAAAATTATGGAATGTTGTCAAAGGTAACCGAGAATAAACATCAAGATTTTGAAGTTAACGTTCGGACAAAAAATGTCTTCAAAATGTCAATGGTATTCTGGTAAGATTCGCATACGCATATAATCAGTCGACGTAATGAACTGACACAGAGTACCTGTCACGAAACAGATAATGTTACAATTTTCGACAGGAAAACAAATAATCGAGACACTTTGCAACTAACCTGCAGGTTTACTTCTAAAAAGACCAGACAAGAAATGGAAATTTCTTTCTAATAATATCTCCAATAAGTGGTGTTATCTCCTTCCTAAAAAAAGTAAGTAGGCATATTTTGACATACCTTAAAAACAGTTTTTTCCTAGGTTAAGTTACTTAAGTCGTGTATTACATTCTAACGGACTAAAGAATAAAGGGAAGGTCATACCTTGATTATTAAAAATCAATTGCCGTTTTTGCAATATATGCATAATTAATATTTGCCAGTAAGGACCTTGTTTGAACTTCTTGAAGTGCAAGCAATATTTATAGTGTCTGTATACTAGTTTCCACAATTATAAAACATAAACCTTATCGTAATAAAGTACTATATAAGGGTACGCATAAATCCGAAAATTTTAAGACTAACGTTCAAATAAAAGGTTTAACCAATTATTTTAGCGCATCTTATAATTGTAAGTTTCTTCGTAGTATGGCACATTATAAAAGTTAAAAGTACAGCACAAAAAAATTTATGGAGTGCACTAATAAACACCAATAAAATTTAAATACGAATCGACTTACCCATTAAATCAATATCCTCAACAGGCGCCTTCATAATTTTCTTTTTCATTTCATTATGCAGATCTATTTTATGCTTCGCGCCGCTCACGTCGTCAGCAAAATCACTCCTGGACAAATCCTCTTGTAAATCGTCAAGACGATCCAAAAGGTCAGCAGCTTGCCAAGAGAATTCCTCAACGGCCAGACGCGTCTCTAACCAGATAGCGTGGTCGTAACTCAAAGTGCCCTCCAAGTCTGAGGTCAATTGTGAGGTATCTATTATCTTCGGCAAAGCTTCTAGGCTTATCATATTTGTCTGTGACACAAAGAAAGGGCGAATTACTAATAATAGTAGAACACGTAATTCAGTTTTCGATTCATATTAGTGATTCAACCAACAATAAGCGGATTTCGACACAAACGAACGTAATTGCCATAGATTGAAGACGTGATTATATTTTGTGTGCTTTTTAATAATTAACATATGAAAGTGTAAAACAAGTGATGTATAATAGTAGTAGTAACAATTTTTACTAGAAATTTTGAGTTAGCTGAACGAGTAGCTATACTTTGCATATTATATTGTTCTACACCATTGAACTCCGTACCACCTACCTGGAGGGTAGATACCAATTATCTTAGAGGTTAAATATTTCAGAAATCTCTTTTGTATTTGCTCCACCGATAGTCGATAGAGGGAAGGGTGTTATGGGCATGTTATATCTCGTATGAGAAAGCCCAAGGACCAAGATGCAGAGCTGCACAAGCAAGACCCTTAGATCTTTGAACAGCGATAATCTTCTAATGTAACAATTCTCTAACGAGCAGTCAGAAACCACTAGGTTTTTATGTTTAGAGTATGTAGCAATAGCACATTTGTTAACATTCATGCGAATTTTGTTACTAATTGACCAACAATTAATTACATCCAGATGCCTTTTGCAATTTTATAGTTAGTGCTGGATGATACGTCAAAGAATATTTTCAAATTATCCGCGTATGCGAGAATATTGTAGTGAAGACAGAAAAGAAGATCGTTAAATGAAAGCCGTCCTAGATTAGAACCTTGTGAAATTGCTGAAAAAGCAGTTAGAAGTAAACCCGTTATAAAAAATATATGAAGAATAACCAAGATTCTCAAATGCTTTTGCAAAATCTGAGTAGACAACATCTACTTGCCGTGTATCGTCGAGGCATTGACATAATGTATTGAGTATTCGCATCGAGATGGGCCAATGTAGTATTTCATAGCGTTGTATAATTAAAAAAAAGTAAATGCCCGAAGGCTTTGCAGAAAGTAGAAAGAATACTGATAGGCCGATAATTGGTCACATCACTTTTACCTCCATGCTTGAAAACAGGCGTGATCCTACTCGGGTTGCGAAATTTGGTGAAAATGCCAGTTTTAATATATTAAATATATATATATATATATTAATATATATTGAATATATTAATATATCGAAAATTGTGGTTGAAACTGTAAACAGTGCTACCACACAGTTTCGAATATAAAAGTTTGGGAAACCATCGTCTTAAGCATTATTGTCGGTTTTTATTTGTTCCGTTGCAGAAAATCTCCTCGTGTGAAATTTCTTTAAATTTAAGGAAATGTTATTTATCCACAGATTAAGATCTGAAAATTGTTGGTAACCAATATACACGCATAAATACATCCGCAAAAGCTTCAATTTCCGCTTGGTGACCATAAGATGTCATTAGCTTATACTTCATGTTAGCGGTAATCCTGGTACTACTAACGCTAAAATTGTTTTGGATCTGCTACAATATTGGAATCTATCTTTGACACATACTCCCTATATTCATTTCGAACTTTGGTCTTAGTGATGTTTCGCAATCTAATAAATTCTTGGCGATAAACATCTATATAGTTTTTCAACAATTTAACAAGATTGATCCAACAAGAAATTTATAAATTTTATTATACCGTGCGTGGAAAAATTATGGAATAAATTCATTAAGTTTGAAGTAAGTTGCTTTTTGAAGTGAATATGTTAGGCCCATATACGTATTAAATTGTTAATAGCATTTATTGACGTATTCAGTGTAGGTTTTTTGCATCAATTAATAAGTTACACTACTTGTGGTTTTCAAGTAATGATGTAAATTTTTTAAATGATAATTTCCGATTTTTTTTTTATTTTTTATTTTTATAGATCAAAATTAAAATTGTCAACATTTTAATACTACTTAATTATTCCGTATTTTTGATTGATACCTACTTATGATCTGTAAAAACATCTTCACTTTTTGCTAGGATTTTTGTCAGTAGTAAAACTTTTAAAAACAAGTGGATAGTATTTCCAACATTTTATTTAAAGGCAACAATTATTTAATTTCTTGACTAGTAGCATTTATCTATAAAATCTGTCTTCCACATTACGTCATTACGTCATTACTTACTACAAAAGCAGAAGTGTATAAAACTTAAAATTATTGCAAAAATGTTTATTTTTAAAAAGCATTTCTTCACAAAACAAATTTAAATAATTTATTCCGTAAATTTGTGGCGCAGTGTATAAATTTTGCGAGACGATAATCAGGATTTAAAAATAACGTAACAGGACAAATAAAAAACATATTTTTCTGTATAATTTAACGGGGAAAGGGTTTGTCTCGTTAATGCATTGCAGTATCTTTATACTTTATGTTGTCTTGTTATAAATAATTTGGTACAATAACATGCATTTAGTAACGCCTAGTATATTTTAATTACTAGATTCTTGAATACTTAATGTTACTCAGTATTGAATTGGTTATCTCTAAAATAGTATAGGTTTTTATTTTTCCGAAAACTATAAATTGTTAAATCTGGTGTGTAAGGCGGTTGCATATGTACAGTTGACATAACCCCTACGAGATTCCATGTTTTTTCTTTCCTCAACATTACCAACTATTGGCACATTTATGTTGAAACGTTTGCAGAGAGAGAACATTTCAGCGTTACTCTAAAATCTAATCAGAAATGCGACTATTTATCATACGAACATTTCATTCCTTGTCTTTGATATTTATGCCAAATAAAAAACTTTTAAATAATAAAGAATTAATTTTGTATCTAACTTCTGTATCTAATTAGCAATTAAATACAGATTAAGTTACTGCTTACAGCAAAAACAATCCAAGTCAAAGATTTATTTTTAACATTCTCAATTCAATTCTTAATTCTATACGGTGAATGTATTGCCAAAATTCAATTTGAGATATCGCATAGAATACTGTGTGTATTAAATTGAAAATTATATTCTGCATCCATATGTACACTGTATTACTATATTAGTTCTTGTAAATTGATATTAATGGTACTTATGTAGCTATTACTTTTTTAAATCTACGAATCGAATACCTATATATATTTAGAATTTCTACCTCAAATTTGTACTTGTGAGAACCAAGCGACGTCCTCTGTTTCTGCCAAAAATTATCCGGTTTTACAATAAGCGCTTGGTGAACGGCTCCTGGTGGGAAGTGTTCGTGCAGTGCTTTCAGGATCGGTTTGACCGTGGACCATGTGGCGCCTCTCATATCAACTAAGACTGTAAAACCCAGAGTTTTGGCGTCGTCGCTGTAACAAGATCGAAAAATTAAATAAGGTGACGGCCTATCACGTTTCGAGATCTAAATTGATGCACAATTTAGCTCTCCCTTTAATTTAAAAGGGTTTATTTATAGCGGATGTCCTTTATCGCCGGTATTTTCGATTGCAGTAAAAGCTTTGATGTTTTTATCCGACAAATTGACTTTGCTTCTCCCCCGAATTAAAGTAGTATTACGTTAACTTAATAAGTAATGATCATTTCATTCAACTGTTGTTGTTATTAATATATACTACAGGAAGTACTTGAAATGTTGAGTGTTTGGTTAAAAGTGTACAACTTTCTAACTGTTGTAAAATCACGGACATGTAAACAATCATATTCGCCCTGATTCCGGTGTTTTCATTTAAATTAAAATAAAATTTATATTATTATTATTTTGGTCTTTTTACAGTTAACTTACTTCTATACATATTAACTGTTTTATAATCGTTAATTAATAATATCTTAATCCAAGTACAATAAGCAACAACAGTATGTATGCTACAGTAACCTGTGTCGACAAATATTTGCAAATATAGGTACCCCACCCAGCCTACGGTGTTTTCACTGATTAAATCGATTACATATATGCCTGCATATTACCCATGAATAACAAATCGAGTTTTTCAGAACCAATAGTTTTTTGAAAAATTGAGGTATTCATACAAACTCCATTAACTAAAGGTTAACAAATACTTCAAAATTAGTAAAATTCGAGATTCTTGTTTTCAGCCAAAATACGTTTTTACTGTTGTATGAAATACATACATCCATTCTCAAGTTGTTCTCGATGAAATACTCGATTGATGAAGGTTGCTGTTGGAGTTTCGACGTTGAAATAATGTGTTTGCGTTTTATTTGTAGAAATGCCAGCTTGTGAAATGCACCCCATACTTTTACCACCGACGTAGAATGTATACTGCGTATTTTTCACCGTGATAAAGCACTTGTGCGGGTTGAATACAAAGAAATATCCTTCAAAAGCGAACTAAAAATATGCAACTACGAGCTCTTCACTTAAAAAATATAGAGAGTGCTAACAAACCGTCTTCTATTTTCCACGATAAGTAAGAAAATAATTATTCAATAGGTACTATTTAGCATACTATGAAATATAGAGAAATTTAGAGGAGCGCCAAGAAAAAATAAAATAAGATTGTTTATGATTGGTATTAATTCAAATAAGCATGTTCTACATGATTCACAAGGAATATTCCTCCAATAAACGTATTTCTAAGTTTTTGTAGGTTTTATGGTGCAGGATTTTTGTCTTCCAAGCCAGTGCCAAACATGGTCTATAGGGTTTGAATCTGCGAACATCGCTGCCTACGCCAGCGTCTCCAATTGGACCTCTTTCGAATGCTGAATAACAATGGTTGCAATGTGAAATCTCGCATTTTCATGCATCAATATATGGTGTGAAAAACACCACAGCGTTTTCTAAAATAGCTACCACATATTTTACGTCTGTTAAGGATCGACTTTCTACAATGTGAAGCTCTTTGCCAGTTGCCAAATAAATACCACCCCATACCATCAGTAATTCTCTACCATAAGAGATTCTTTCAACAATGTTACGTTGGGCATATCTGTCACCTGATCGTTGTCACACTCTTCCATCATCTGGTCGGTGACAAAATCCGAATTCATCAATGAAGAGCATCTGCCTCCAATTGCTTATAGATCAATGTCTGTAATTTCGAGCAAATGCCTAATCTGTTTGCCTGGTTAACCTTTAGCGTCCATACGTAAAACCATTCCGGATTCTCTGATCTTTCCCGTTTTACGGTTTTTGTGCTTATGTTCACCTGACATACTTGTTGAATGATACTTCTGATCTCTGAAGCAGTGGCAGGGTGCTTGGTTAACGGCAAATTATTGTCCTGTCTATCAATGCCGTCGCACAAAACGAAAAATCACTGCTTTTGAAATATTCAGCATTTCAGCCACCTCTCGATTCACTTTCGATCAGAGTAAGATCGAGGATCTTGACTGAAAATTGTTTATCGACAGTAAACGCTGATACTAACAAAGATTATTTGGAAAGAAAAATGAAGTTTTATCATAAGAATCTTTCCTATGTCAATCTCATAAAAACGATTGGAATACAGATCATATACAGATAAACAAACATTTGTTTGGAAAGTGTTAAAACCAAAATACACCTTGATTAAATATAAAATATTACTCAGTATCAACGAATCCGAACCAAAAAGAAAAAATTTAAGCCATTGCTTTATCTAATTAAGAGTTTCTTTGGCGTTTCTCTAAATTTGTCCACGAGTGTATGATATGCAATAATAAAATATGCTGTATATTAAAACAGAATCCGTATCGGTATTACTCGCCATTATTGGATTTAAAAATTATACAAAACATTGGCAAGTTTCAGAAAATATTAAGGCAACAAACTAAATTTACAATCATGGCAATTACTGAAAGTGCCTTTTAATGTATGAACTGGGCAGGTCTGAATTGGCTCGCCAGTTCGGGACGGGCTGAAATATTCCAAACTCGAGATAAACCGGGCCTTTCTAGAACGAGTCGGGCGGTCTGATCAGACCATCCGGCTTCTGAACGCTTCAGAGCTGAGAATTTGCTAACTTTGTTAAGCGCAATTATTTTACGTTAGGTAAACTCAACATGTGATGCTATCTTTTTTTATTTCAGTTTGAGGTTAATGTTATACAAAATCACACACACAAAAAAAAAATAGAAGTTAGCACACCATTCAGAAAATCGAAAGTTGAGAAGAAAATCACTACTTAACAATGTTGTGTGCTTACTTCCAGCTGCTGCGAATTTTAAAATGCACATCTTTACTTATGATTCCCTTAATACGAATTTCAAGTTAAATTAATTCACCAATGATTTGTGAATTGTTACAAAAACCTCCTTACATCGCATCATGTTAATTATATTATGAAAAACGAATTCAGACAAGCAATGCCTAATTCTTTTTTAT
Organism: Marronus borbonicus; assembly: GCA_902655005.2. Lineage (NCBI taxonomy): Eukaryota > Metazoa > Arthropoda > Insecta > Coleoptera > Scarabaeidae > Marronus > Marronus borbonicus. Next base: position 4,385,944 of record LR737395.1, read on the forward strand.
TTTGTGCCATTGCATTTAATATGCAAAGCAGTCTGCAAGATTTTTACTCCCTTTTAATGAAAAAACAAAGTTCACGTAGGAATTTTTCGTATAAAAAACAATTGTAGGCACGTCAATAGATTAAATATGTAAAACGAATCAAATCTTCATTGCGCAAATTTCGTTAAAATGAAAACGTTCATAAAGCAGAAGAAATAAGTGTCAAGTTAGGAAGTAGGTAAGTTCATTATGATAATATGAATCCTCGTAAGCGCTTACCAAGTGTTAAAATAATAACCGCCTTTTATGCGGCGTGCGTAGATTTCCAAATATAAACTCATTGAATTTTCCTTGCTATAAAGGATGTTTGCATTCATTATTACTTGTTTACGTAGTTGACGTTTTTAAATTAAAATGTCGATGCATATAGAACTGCTACATGGTTTTTTGTTATCTCAAGAAAACAGGTTGTAGACAGAAGACCAACATGCTAATTAACCGTTATCAATCATTCTTTGTTTATAATGCAAATATCTTTTTTGAATTTTTTTTGAAAAAATTGAATAATAAAGATTTCATAACAAAAGTGAAATTTAACCGGGTATTTTCTCCTCATATTTATTATATATCTAGCCGGCCGCATTCTTAAATTTTTGTCCGATTTTATTTAAAAATATATCAACTATTCTCGTAACTCACACGGATATGGATAAGATAACATACCTCTAAATGTATTCTTAACGAATATAAAATTATTTCTGAACAAGGTACTTCAATTATAGCAGCAAAGTAACAATAGTTCAAAGCATCTACAATTTTATTTTTTCTTTCCGGTAATTTTTCCTTTCTTCTCGTTTTTACGATAATAAGCGTACACTTCCAATTCTCACTCCGCCCGTTATACTCGAAATGTACTTTTTTACGTCTATGGAACGCACGGTACAAAGGCAACGGTAGACTACCCAAAGCGAGCACATTTGCGAACCTCTTCAGCGACTATTAAATTAAATGAACCTTTCGATGATAAAAATCAATGAAAGGAATTGCTACGGAAAAGTTGCACCTGCAAAAATTCAAAGCTAAAATAAATTGCCTTCAGATTTAGAGTATGTGATGAAATTATTGGTACCTTTATTGTACAGTGAGGTCCTAAAGAATCCTCCCTCCCCATACTAACTTTTGAATGACAGAAGTCCGCACTTTTGAAAAAAATAGACTGTTCTATTTTTTGTAATATAAGTTTTGGCAGTTCATTTACATTTCCGGTGTCATCGGAACAGAAGTCATATTTCTTATTTTAAATAGAACACCCTATATATTTTTACGTTTTTGGGAAGATAATCAGAAGACAAATCTGATAATACTGCGTATATGATACACTTTAGCTAGTATTACGATATGCAGCAATAAAGGTTTTGGTGATTAAATTGTCTCCTATGAGGCCAGGTTAATCCAATGAGTGCTAGGCTATGTAACTATAACAGTTGTCAAACTGTAAGATCTTAATTCTGAAAGTGAAAATTATTCTTGTTATGTATTGTTAACGTATTTTGTAATTTTTATATTCTCACTCTGTTCTCGCCATTATTTGTCCTTATTTTTAGCTGTTTTATTAACCTTCGTTATTTCTTCACTTTATCAGTTAATCGACAGGTTCTATTAAATTTATGGCAACAAATGGTTCAATAACTTAAATCTTATTACCCTTTGTCAAAGCAGTTCGCTCTGCAGATTTTACCCTATCTATCCTACTTACTTAACGCAAAATTAAAATATTCCTGACTCGACTGTACAAAGAAATCATGCGTTATGCTCTACTTCGGTGTAACTCTTGCCAAATTCACCGAATATAAACGTTACTTGACGTTTATTTTATTGATCCATGGTAATGGTAAAGTCAACAACTGACTAAATTAACTAAACACTGACAAATTAGATAAACCTACCGTAATTATTTAATCGCAATAAAGTTCGATAAAGAACGAAAATGCGAAAAATGCGGGATATAATAACAATAAGTAACAAGAATAATTTACGTTTTTAGAATTAAGATTTAACATGTTGGCAATTGTCACGCAACGAGCTCTTATGCTACCCATCCAGTAACGTTCTTTGCCGTCTCGTTTTGCTATGACACTCTTTCCATACGGATAGCATTCTCGCCCATAAAGATTAGTCATCCCATGTTTTATTAACACGCATGCTTTCTTACGGACTTCGTCTTTTCTTGACGAAGCCCGCCGTCTTTTGTTGAGGAATAAATGACAACTAATATATCAACCTGGCGCCACAAGAAACAATTTGACACTCTTTCTTAGTCAACTTTACATAACAGAAACAGATTATCGAAACGTTTGTTGCTGCATATTGAAATATGTCTTAAGCTAAATGTGAAATAATACTACCAAATTGCACTTTAAGAATGGAATAGCTTATATTTTGCTAATGTATATTTTTCGAAAATATAAAAACAAATATAAGAAAAAGGATGCTCATTCGTACTGCCCCAAGACTGCGCGTCTACTTACATCGCTGGCGAAAAGCTATAATGACCAGGAATTATAAATACATCACGGTAAAGTATAGCAGATGTGGTATCGTTAGATTCTTCTTTCACTTCCCTTTCTAAAAACCTAAAAATATATACGCTGTTCTACAAATTCACATGAAAATGGTAAACTATTTTTATACGTATGAAATGCAATAAACCAACGCGCCCGCAAGCTGCAAGCAGCGTTTGGTAGGCGAATCCGCAAAAGCACCCTTGCATGTGAGATTGTACTGTGCATTACGTCATCAAAGTGATTTATAGGAGATTCTATTTAAAGTTGACGTCACTTTCGGTATTTCTAAAGTTAGCATGGGGAGAAATACTTTAGGACCTCACTATACATTATATACACAAAATGACAGAAGACGTAGCACACGGTATTTATCGCCCGCGTGAAAAAATACTCAAAAATTGTTGGGGAAATTATTTCATATTTTCTCGTTTCAAGTTATAGTCACCCCTTTAGTTAGAACTCAATTATATATATTCTCTATATATTTTTTCCTGTACATTTTTAGTAACCCTTTTGATAAAACTAATAAATAAAAGTAATAATAAAAATAAATAAAAATGCAATTTATATGAATAAAAAAACAAAAAACTATTTAGCAATAATTTTGTAATCATTTAATATATTAATGATTTTATTAAGTATGAGCCAAAATTTCAACTACAAAAGGCTCCAAATTAATAAATTATTATTATATAAATCTACATTTATGTTTCACAATGCGATAAAATACATTGCGTCCTCGATGAATGTCTGGTTGCCTGGTACATCAGAAAACTGCTACAGAAGAGTGACAGTTTCTTTTGATAATGATCTACTGCTAGGAACTATTAACGCTAGTTAGCAGTAACAAAATAGGAGGTTGCTTCGTTGCAACACACACTGTTTACACACCATGCTTTTTTCCTCCTGCTCATCTAGATGGTGCGTGTAAAATGGTTTTATATTTAATTCGGTCCTCCTTTGCAAAATATTTTGTCCCAAGCGATTATATCGATACTTATGCATAGATACTGTTGTGTAATTTCTAACAACACACACAACTAAGAATGCCGCAAAAATATTTGTACCTAAACGTACATTGGCAGATTCATAATTAGACGGTCGTGGGGTTTCTGCGATAGGTGTACGCGGTGTAACTTTTATTAATTTCTTCAAACGAGCCACTTGTTTCTTTTTTTACTCTTTATTAGCGCCCTTTCTTAGAATTACATTTATTGATTTCATTTTCTCGTTATTTTAATTTTTCTTACTTGTGTGGTGATAGCTCAGTACGGTATATAAGCTTTGAAGCTGGTCATAAATTCAGAAGTTTTAGTGTATAAGTTGTATAGCATTGCATGGCTTTATTATGGTCACCCTCTCATCGTAAAGGGTGAAAAGCAGTTCCCCAACATGCAAGTGATGTCTTGCCATTGTACTGGATAAAAAATACAAGTTGAAACACTCGCGGCATTGTACTCCTCTTACACAGGGTTAAGAATGGTGTATACCAATAAGATAATGAAAGAGCTCAGACAGCACGGGCACTACATCTTCTGACCGAAAACAATATTCCATACTTTCCGCGGCGCTCATCTCTCACCAAGCGAATATGTACGAGTGCGACCATGTTACGTTTCTTACAACATTCAGCTTCAACTTTCTAACACGAAGAAATTGTGGCGAAAAGTTCGCAAGGCCTAGCCTCCAAACGAATAACACAAGCCTGCGAAAAATTTGGGATTAAACAATTTATTTTCTAAGTTAGTTTTGACGTATTAATAAGCAAAGCAGGCGTTTTTTTTTTATACAATCATTATACTTTTTATTATATAATAACAATTGGCTGGAGTTTACAAAAGATTGCCTTTATTTGAGAAGTACCGCTAATGCTACAATATTATTTAGGTAAAATTCCAACGGAAAATCCCTATATTCAGAGCCTATTAACAAAATGGGGAAAATTACGACACGCGATAGAGAATTCCTGAATGGGGAGAAACACGTTTACAACTCAGAGCTTCGAACAGTCAACATTTAGTTTAATATGTAGCACTTAAATGATGAATTTGGTTCCTGTTTCGTGAGAGTTATCGGGAGAATAAATTTGTCGAATATTTTGAACGGCATGGACCACTCGTATATTGTAAAAATGTCGCTTGGCGCTTCCAAATTTAGATCCACTGACTGGATACTCGTCAAACTGGCCTTAACTCTGTTCATTTACATCGCGGCAACTTTTAAGCTTCTATTCTTGTTGGCCATTCAATACAATTGAAACAGAATTGCGAGCATCTTTAATAGATTTCCATCATAATAGAATACAAAAATCACAAGTGACAACTATGCGGCGGCCTACATTAGTTCTACATTTGGGTTGGCAATCTATATTTATGAAGTATCCATGCTTTTTATGTGAAATCGTAAAGCTAGAGACCAACACTTAGCAGAGAGGAATTGGCCAACAAGAAAGTATGTAGCACCTGGCAAAAAGAATGTGTCACGTAAAAGTGTTGTTGGTCCTGTAAAAGTATTATTACCTCTACTTCATATTAAACTTGGTGTAATGAAGAAATTTGTTAAAACGTTGGACAAAACAAGTCGACGTCTCCAATTCTTGTGTGCAAAATTTGCTGGTTTATCAGAAGCGAAAATTAAAGGAAATCGTGGTGGCCCTCAAATTATAACTAATTAAAACTTATACGTTTAAAGCGGTAATGAACATTCAAAAAAATGCTTAGAAAGTTTTTAAGGACGTTGTAAAGATATGTTTGGGAAATAATAAAGATCCGAATTGTGTGGAGATTGTAAAGAGCATGCCGGACAAATTTAAAGCACTATGTATGTACGGATTATTTGATTTTTAAAGTATTAGAGGCGATGGGAGACTAAAATGTTGGCGGACTATGCTGGATGTTAAAGTCTTATTAATATTGTGAGCTTTTATACATTTTAGAAATATAATATAAAAATATACATTTCTACATGCATTATATTATCTATATAGATTTTCTGTTGATGCAAAACATTATGCGATATAATAAAACTAATATGACTTGAAATCAGAGACACCAAGTTATTTGGGTTAAGTTAAAAACAATATTTCACGTGTAGTATATTTTTTATCTTTATTATTTCTAGTATAATTTGTAAGCTAATAACTCCAATATCGGACCACGTAAAAAAGTGCGTTAAGAAATTTTAAACCATTTTCAATTGATGAAACAGCTTTTTGTAACGAATTCCTGAGTAGTGTATTTTCATTTGCAGATAGCGTACTATCTAATGGTATTACATTTCTCTCTCTCAAATTCTCTGGAATTGAGAACAATAGACAAATTTCACCTATTAAGCAATAACTAAGATTGATGGGTGAAGCGTCGTTCGATATACTTCTTTCGTCCATTTCTACTTACAGTATAGTTACCTAATCAATGTAGGATATATGTTTACCAGTTCCAATGTCGTTGTGCTTTTACTCCGACGTCTATTGAAAACAAATATCGCGAATATTAATATTACTGTCGTTCTTGAATTCACTTCATGACTTACATGATAGTAAACTACATTATATCTGCCCAAAACGGATGAATACTCTACAGCGGTTGAATTTAGTAAGACAATTAATAATAAAATGTTGATTAGTGCCTACATTAAAATGGAGACTGTAGGTATAAATCACTGTGCGGTAATTTAAGCCGATTCCGTTTGAACAACTGAGCAAGCATCCGTTCGCCACAAGTTCGAGATGGCCATTTGAAATATTTATGTGCTATTAGCCCGTGAATGTCGAAATCACTTCCTGAATTTTAGATTTCAATTTGTTAATAAGACCTGCTATAGAACATTAAATATGTAAGATCTTATCGATTTGGTTAAATAAATTCGTCAAGTGTAGTACAACACATAAACGAAACTGGGCATAGTATGTATTAAATTAGAAAACTTGAAATTGATTAAGAACGTAACTTCGCCGCAGGAATTAGACGCTTTCGAAACTATTTACATAAAAAGCAACACAAATTTCATGAATAATGAGAACGAACCGTTGTCGTACTCAGTTCTATTCGATTTATTAGGGTAAAGCGGGCACATGTTTTATGTTTCACACTGTAATGACAAGAGACCCTTTCGACTGTCTTTCCCTATTTTGCGCGTGTCTTAGTTTTAGGGTATGTAGGTGGCAAAAGTAGGTAGTTGTCAATATTTTTTCTCGAGAGTAGGAGTAGAACAAGCTTGTTAGACTTACAGTTTTTTCTCACATTGTTCGATCAACGGTTGAAAATGAGGATCGACGCATCCTCGAAATAGCTAGCCCGGATTAATTAATTAAACGTGTGTGGTGCGGAGGGTGCCGATACTTTTGTGTTGTTTACTTATATGGAAACCCGAACGTTATGAGTGATTTACTAATTGTAAAGTGTTTGTTGAAGTCTGTTTCTAAGATTATTTATAACACTATATTTTTAATTATGGACAGAAGTTAGAGGCTAGCCCTTTATTATGTAGTTACACTTGCCGACCAGTATAATGACTCATCCGCAGTCTGCAGCTCGGTACCGACTTATGGGTGCATCCCCGAGTGATAGATACTCGGATGAGTGATCATTCTGCTTGTTGGCAAGTGTACATATATAGAAAGTAAAATTAAGTCCACACCTCTGTGTTATCTTTTCAGTAACCCAGTAGGTATAGGGCAAGTTAGAGCAAGACAAACATGAAATTCTTTTAGAAAATGAGCAAATTGCAACAACGACGTTGGACATTGGATATAATTTGGTGCATTTATGACTGTTTAGAAATGACTCGCTACAGATACTTTAAGAGTGAGCAACATCATTGGTAGAGAAATCAGAAAGAATTCCAACGAGCGCAACCCCCAAGAACCATCAGTGTTGTAGCGTTCGCATTTTGAGTATTAACTTACACACCGGGAACCTTACCTTTGAATGCTAATCATTTACTACTGGTTTACCGGAAAGTCGACAAAACACGAGTCTGTCTAGTCTGCTAATTTAATGAATCGCGCGAAAAGTGGCGAACTTATTATACATAGCTAAGCATGTAGAGAATTAACTCAAACTGGAATTTTTTTCTGAACTTGGCACATCTAGCGAAGTTTTCTGACAAATTTCCAGTTTACGACACAATAGTTAAATGCGGCTAACAGAATGAAATCAAAAGAGGGAACTCAGGCTAAAGTAAATATTTCATTAACAAACCATGCAGAGTTTAGAGGAATATCGCTTCATATGCACACAATACGGCCGCTCAAAATAAAGCAGGTGAAGTGCAATAATAGCTGACCTAGTTTCAAATTTTCTTTCGAGTATATTTCAATTTAAATTCTTCTCGAACTGTTCGAAGCGTATATCCAAATTGGGGAGTCTGGATGTATGCATATGAAGATAAGGCATTTGAGAACTTTTCATCCTCTTCAGTTCCGAATTCGTATATTTAAATGCTATTACGTATATGCAGGCGCGAAATCTTTATAGGGGTTTGGCTAGGCTAATCGATTGCTATGAAACTAAATATAATTTTGGGGCGAATAATGAAAGAAAGATAATAATAAAAACCATCTCTTACAAACATGAAACGCCACAACTTAGCATTAACATATTATTTTGTGCAAAGTGATATACTTGATTATATGAAAAAGATCCCAAAGCAAAAAGATACCAAACGTAGGAGTATGGAAAAATTCCCTGGCAGTTGCGAGCGACACATCGGTAGATCAGTGCAACTTCTATGTGGTTATGTACGGGAACTAATCTGAATCTGCATGGACAATGGCCGCAGAAGCAACAACACAACAATATCTAATATCGATATAATTTTGATAAAGAGATTCGGAAAATTCAAAATGCCAAGCAAAGTAAAAAAAATTTTAAACGTCTTTTAACGGTAGCGCTCTACATCCAATATGAGTGAGTTAAGAGTATGGGAAAACTTTTTTGCAGGAAATTTTTGTCGACATCACTAACGTAGATTTTATTTTTGTTCAACTGTTGGTTGGCTGTGACGTCACCCAATCCTTCTTTAAATACGAACCTACCACTTTTCTTCAATTTCTGAATACAATATAAAGTCCTCTTTATGGTATGATGGGGGTTACATGGCAATTGTTTCGAGGAAATCCTGTTTAAAAACTAAAATTAAGATTTTATCTTAGGATGTTGTGTAAAAAATATCCCAAGCGTGGCAGACCGCAATTAGCAATAAATGATGACAAATGATTAGATGTACTACTAGCAGCTTTGGATATTCCCATTCATCAACAAGATAATTTGCACTTGATCAAAATAGTTCTCTGTGATCCATAACGAAGACTTAAAAAAAAACCGTTACAGATTCAACTTGTTCATGAATTGGTGGCAAATGATATGAAGCTCCAGCTTTTTGAGGAACATACCAGAGAATATGTTATCATTTACAAATATTCTTATATGGCGCAGTCTTTTTATTTTGGTGGTGTATTGTAAACTACAAGCTCTCTATATGTTCTAAATGTTATAATAATGGTATTGATGACTACTCAGAATCATATAGTTTAGTTCATGCCACAACCTACATCACGTATGTTATACAATACTTTGCACAGTTTCATTCACCTGTAATTCTAAACATGGGTATTCATACGTAAACAAATCCACGCCCTACAATCTCACAAAAACGTGGGTGAAATATAATCTGTATAGAAACGTACTTTTCGTTTGACGTATCAAAACTACACGCATGCCGTCAATCAGCGCCCGAATAAATTTCTTTATTAAGTTTTATAAAAATATGCCATAAAATAAAAATATACTCATGAAAATAGCGGTATATGTGAATCAGATTCCTGGATTATTTATCCGCGGTACATAAATAACCCCTAAGTATATTAGGAGGAGCTGATTCATAGAACTTTCCAATAATGAATGTATTTTTAGTGGAAATTATAAACTGTCCGTTGAACTTAGAATGGTAATGCTTCAATTCTTTTCAGTTAAGCATCATAATAACTAATTATACCTGACCTAAAACAATTACTTACGTCGGTTCGTATAATGACAAAATTACCATTTTTTGTCTAATACCGTTGATTACTAATACTATTTATTTTAATCAAGCCATGATTAGTAAGAGATATTACAGTATTTAACACAAAATGGTAATCTGGTAAATAAGTTAATTAATTAATATGGATTTATTATTATTGAATTATTGAAATTTTATTGTATTAAAATTTGAAATAAAATAAATTCTATGGTTTTACACTTTCTTCTAATATTTGTATTACGAAAATGAATATTACAAATTAAAAAGCTCAACAATTTCAACTAAAACCGTGTGCTGTATACACTAATATTGCAAGAAGCATTTAATATAATTGTCGTAAAAGGCACTAGTCTATAAAAGTGTAAGTAATATAAATCAATTCTCAGTGATATTCCCGTATTAAACAAATTTATTCTGCACCACGATTATTCAAATCCTTATTCTTTACAGGGCTTAAAGGAAAGTACGAGGAATATTTAAGCAGAAATGATTTTATTATTCCGTATTATTATTGTCCCTTTCGGTTCTGCTTAAGATCGGCAACTGTTTTTTTTTTCTGATATGTAACTATTGGATTGTTAATGTTTCTATTGCGGCTGGTGTTTTATCTCGTTGCAAGTATGGTAGTATGGTTTTGTGTTTGTCTACACTAAGTTACCTATGGTAACTGATGTAATATAATTGCATATGTTCTGCACTTATGTTGGTATCCTGCAAGATGGATGAGAAGTAAGAGCACCGCTGAGATGGCTCTGATCCCTTTAAGCAGAGTTAATCCATGATGTGGTGATGTTTAGGGTTCTACGTATCTCGTGTGTTATTTGTGTGTATTATTATTTATACAAATAATGTAGGCATTAAAAAACTCGTACTTTTATTCGGCACTTTTCGTGTTGGCTAATAATTCTTTCACTATATTCATTGCACAATATTTATGATTCATGGTGCATGAAATTCTAAGCGCGAACAATTTGCGTTACATAAATAATTTATGTTTCTCAACATTACACTTGCCCATTTGTTGTCAATCGCGTAAAATTGCGCATAATAAAAATAATAATATATTTACTTTCGTAATAAAACCATTCACTTCACAACTGCTTTTTTATCACATCACAATTAATAGAGATCAAGTAGAAAAAAAATGTAAATTAAAAAAGTTTAATAGAAAAGTTACATTGTTGTAAGAAGTGGAAAACATCAGGGCGTTGTATGATGTACGAAACCTTGTTTTCACTAATATTATTGTAAATACAGTTGTGTACTTGGATGTTTTATAAACAAGCGCACATAGATTACAAATTGAAGACAACTGATGGTTCTAACAATGACTCTAAAGACACAAGTATTTTATAAAGCAAACATGAAGCCAAACTAAATTTGCAGGAAACTATGTTACTAGAATTATATATAAGGTTGGGACGCTGTAAACAAGGTTAGTTTTCATTTAAATTTCTAATACCCACTTTCTCAATTTTTTCCCGTCGCAAAACATTACAATACATATGGTGCTATGTAAGACATTTAAAGAATTCAAGAATATATAGTTTTATAAGAAAATGAGCTCAATCAATTCCAGTATCAAGTATCACACACTCCGCACCACACAAGTTTAATTCATTAAAGCGAAACAGTTGTTTCGGGGATGCGTGGATTCTCATATTCAGCCGTAGGACCGAATGATGTGACAGGGACCTCTTTCATCTACTTTTCCATATTTACGCATGTGATAGTTTTAGGCGGCAAAAGGAGTAGGGATAGAACAGGCACGTTAGAATTAGAGTTTTTTTTCTTAAATCGTTCAGACCAGAGTTATTAAGTAGTTAATTCGACAATTTTTATCTGCTTTATAATTCTGGCCTGAAATGTGTATAGCTGAAAACCCATAGCTATTTATTAAAAAGCTTTGTGGGACTTGGATCATCTTTTTTCCCATTTGCCTCATTAAAGCGAGAATATTTAAATGCCAATGTACATAGGTGTTGTTAGGTATGACCTATTTTTCTTTTTTTAAATTATAATTTGGTAGATGTGTTATTATAGTCACTTTTTTAATTGTAGTTGGGCTCGTAAATGATTATTTTCAATTTTGGTGGTATTTTGGCGGTATTTAATAATAAGTGAAGTTAATTTTTAGTCGTGTTTTTTTTTAATATAAATTTTGATCTACCTTGGTCAGACGCGGATTTACAAAATAAACCATTGTAATGTTTGACAAATAATTACCTCGTGACTTTCTTATTAATGAACATATTTGAATTAATTTTTGGATGAAACCAGTCGAGGAGCTTCTGAATTCAGTGATGTAGTCAAATTTTTAATCTACCAAAACCTTTCTACTTTTGAACACGAAAAATAATCATAGTGTGCATTGAAAATTTAGACGAACTTTTGAAATTATTTACTTTACTATGTATTAAAAAAAATGGTTTTATTTGAATGTAAAATATAGATTTTACAGGTTTGTTTCCATTTCAAATGGGTCACATTTTATCAAAAGCTGACTTATTTCTCAAAAGTTTGAAAAATATACGGAATGTGAAATACAACTACTTATCAAACAGCAGCAAAAACATTATTAGTTTGTCAATTTAACCAATTTCGTAGGACTAATAATAACGAAGACGACAATAGCGGCCCGTAGGCTTTAAATTATAGGCTTTTAATATTATAAAATCAAAAATTAATTGCGTTAAGCTAACCTATTAATTTTCAGGTTTGAAGAATTTAAAATACAGTAAAGATTTTTAACAAAATTAGGTACCACCATTTTTCTTTTAAGATGGAAATAAGCAAAATTTACTGACGTAATTTAATTTTTCTTGAATTACGTTATCTCAATATTCTTACGTACCTATACGTGCATGCATATGTACAGTTTTGAATTGTAAATTTCATACATAAGGTAAACAACATATGTACGTACGTAACGCACAAAACGACGTATGGTTCACTTATGTACATCATCGAAAGATTATAAGCTGGTGAAAGACATTTTAAAGGTCTATGTTCAAAAATGTGTGTAAATAAATGGTGATGCTCCTCCACAGATTTAAGTAGAAACAGAACTAAACAGTACATAACACATGTAAACAACATCTGCTTTTTTCAGATATACACGTATCTAGCGGCTCTACTAAAAAGAGTTCAACAATCCAATTTCTATATTTTCGAATACTAATTTATTAAGAAACATTGTTTATAACAAGCAAAAGCAGTAATTTTGCTGATCAGTAGTGATGAGGATGATTAGCCTCTACTCTTTTTTACTTTAAATATAGGGAACAATTAAATAATTTTAACAAGCGTTCTTGTAAATGGTCCAAATTTTCGCTTGTTTTCGAATTAATACGTCATAATCATGTAAAACAGGAAGTCGGGCACGGTCCACATTAAAAGTTTCTTTGGTTTTATCTCATATGACGTACCCGCTGTCCGATTCAAGCTTTTCAATAATGTTGTTGTTCTGATATGTGTCAATCTCAGTGAAAAATATCGTCAATGGCTTCCACATCAGGAAAATCCTGGTGAAAATCTATTGGTCAATTTTCAACAAACTGCATGAAACCGGAATGCTTAGAGGTCATTGGCGGTATTTTTGAACATTTATTAACAGAACGCTATGATTAAAAAATGTTAATGTACGAAATTATCTTCATTTGTAATTACGCTATAACTTGAAAACAAACGAATATCGGATAAAAGCATACGACCTTCTTTTACGTGTACAATACACTGCTGGAGTTTGATCCGTTCAACAGTTGGTCAGTTTAAAGTTAAAGAAAGAAGAAATTTTTTTAACGTAGCCAGCACTAATAATAGCAAGCTGGTAGCTTTCAGTTGGGATTGTATTTATTCTAGAAGTCATAAAATGGTTGCTATCGAACAGATGAAGTCTCAAATCATAGGCGATTACCAGTACGTTATTTTTCTCATTTTGGTTGTACTTTTCTCTTACTCTTTCTTTGATTTTT